>VXBR01013487.1:726224-840782 GCA_013400215.1 Cisticola juncidis
GCGTCTCCTCCCTCCACACCGCGCTCCCCTCGGCCCCCCGAGCTGCCTTTGCCCCCTGCCCTCCTCTCCCGAGCGCTCTTCCCTGACCCGCGCCCCGGCGAAGGAAGGTCCCGCTTTTCCCTTCACCTGCGCCACGGCGTTCCCTGCCCCCAGCCGGCGCTCGGTCCGGCCGTGGCCCTGGCGCTGAGTGCATCTGCCCGGCCGGGTCCTTCCACCGGCGGTGTCTGCCCCAGCCTCGCACACACCTTCTGCCCCCGTACCCCGCAGCGCCATGCGTGATGATCGTGATGAGGAGGAGAAGGAATCTCAGCTGGGAGCTGGGCAGGGCGGCTGCAGGGCACCCGCCGAGAAGTCAGATTGTCAAAGCCAAGATGAGCCGCGGGCCCGCATTTCTGTGCAGAGTTTTGAAACCGGCTGAAATCAGCTCCCGAGCCCATCGGTAGTGCTGTGCTGATGCCCTGGGCCGGTACTTCAGAGTTCACTTTGGGTATATGTGCTTTTCCAAATTGGTGGCCTACTTAGTGGAGTCTTTGTGAAGTGGGCACAGCCGGAATGTTACTGCAGTGCACCAGTTCTCTTTTTGGACTAAGCTTTTTGTAGTCGGAGACAGTTCAGTTGAATAAACCCCAGAGATCAGCATTGGGATGTGTTCATTGTTGTGTTTGCCATGTCTCTTCAATTAATTTCTGTAGGAAAAAAGTTGTCTTTATGTGAAACTTCTTCAGGGCTTTCCCGTGATCTTAAGTTTGGCCATTGCCTATGATTTCTGTTTTCTGATCTAAAATGTTGTTGTATGCCTGCTTGATCATGTAGAGCGATTTATAAATTAGTTCACTGTCTAATAATACTGCAGAGGTTCTTACGTCTGAATAGTGTTTCCTTTCCTATGGCTAGAACTGCCTCCTTTCCTTAAGAGAATAAGAGGGAAACAAGCTGTGCAGTTGATTAATAGCAAACTCCTCTTGGTTCTCTATAACCCTAACAGTGTGATGTTTAAACATGAGATCCAAGTCATAGAAAGAAAACTTTCTGGAGCTTTGTGCTACACAAGGAAATCTCTGCAAATATTTTCAAAATCATTTTATCCTCTCTGATCGTAGGAGCAGAGTGTGCATGACGTCTGATGTAGGTTGACTTTTATTATCCATCTTGCTCCTAGGTATCCATGGTAAATCCTTTCATTAAGAAAGTTACATGGTTTTGCTCTCATTTTCTGCATACTTCAGTGGTCACCTGTTCTTTCAGCCATTTGGGAGAGTCATAATGCTTTATATTTCTTTTCAGCATGGCACTGATAAAATTTTCAGGGACAACATCTAGGAGAATACATTTCCATGTCTCAAGGAATAATAGCTACTGAGCAACCCATTGGCTATTATTTTGGAAGATTTGATCAAAAGCAAAGTACGCAATGCCTGCATTATTCAGTGCCTGTAAGAAGTCTCCTTTGGTAGTCTTACCGGCAATTTGGTATGTGACCAGTATTTGAATTTATTTTCTCAAAATTCATAGCTCACTCTACTTTGTTACTTTCAAGATGAGTCGGAACAGCAAAAGTCAGGGCACAAATTGCTCATTTTTATTTGGTGGCATTGTACCTTAGAAGGAATCTCACTGTCCTAGTGCCAGGGACTTTTGAGAGGTGTAGATGAGCTAGAAAATGTGTAGAAGCAGGAATGACGACCTGTAAACTTCTGTGGTTTGAGAACATCAGGAAAGATCTCATTAGCAAACCCATGAAATCTGACACTCTGAAAATTAAACAGTCATTTAAATCTAAGGTCACATTTCCCTGTTTGGTATTGGAATCATGAGTGTTTGCAGCACAGTGTGTTTGCTGCTTCTCCTTGTCTTGTTTGAGATCCAGCTGGTCAGCCTGGTTTGTGATGACTCAGACAGAGGCTGCTGCTTCAGAACTGAGAACAAGTGTCCAGCCCTGCTGCCTGTGAGCTCTCTCCCAACAGGGCTTTGTGCTGGCTGGAGCCTATAGGTAGAAGGAGCCTTTCCCAGTTCCTGTTTCATGTGCCTCTTCTTTCTTTGTCGTGTGCCTACAAGTGTTCCTGCCCCATAGAGGGTCTCCCAGTGCCTGCAGCCTCTAATCAGGATATCTTGGAGTTGGGAAGTCTTGGGAGACTTCTCCCACTATAACAGCAGCAGTTGGTGGAAGAGGGAGAAAGGGGAGGTGACGTTTAATTTTACAGTTTTCTGAATTTTGGAAAAACAACACCAGGTCCTTCTTCCCATCCATTTAATTTTGTTGGGAATGTTTTCCTCATGGTTATTTTAGTTCTTGTATATACACCCATCAAAATACTTTATGTGTAAACTATTGCAGTTGAAGCTGCTGGGAGTGAACTGTTTTTCTGGTGTCACAAGATTTTTTAAAAAAAATATATTTCATTGTAGGCTCTTTTGTGTTAAAAGTCTCTTAGCCATTGTACTGTATATAAATGCATTTTTGATGACTACTGCTAAGATAGTGTTCTTGTAAGTACAAGAAATTTACTAACTTGATTCTGATTTCCTTGATTTATTGTGGACTCTCTAATAAGAAAGCAGTAAAAGTAGACACAAATCTGGCTACTGAAAAAGCATTTTTCAGTTACCACCTCCCTTATTTTTTCACCATGAACAGCTTTAAGCCTCTTGCCCCAAATGAACCTGACTGAAAAATCTTTAAAACGAACATGGGTTAAATATATGTATTATTTTGCACCTAACCAGCTGAAATATGATTTAGATTCTTGTGCTGTATATAGTTTGCAGACTGAAGTAAAAATAACACAGGAAAACAAGGTTGGTTTTTTCCCCCTGTTTTACACCTGTTGTACTGAAAAAGTAAGTGTCTGGCCCACAAACAGAGAAACACTGCTGGTGCCAGAAGTTCACTCCAGGTGTTCTAAGTTTTAGGCTGTTGACTGATAACTTTTCAGTCTTTGGTTTAATCTTAGCTAAATATTAACATTCAGTCCTAGATTTTTAAGCTAGCATTCTATCCTAATTATTATTCTCTGTGTATATGGAATAGAGGGAATAGTGGCAGCTTTTTGTTCTCCCAGTCTGTAATTTTGAATTTCTATAAGGTCAGAAGAACAAGTTTATTTTCAGTAATTCTGTACTGTTCCGTGTGTTTTGTAGTTTGCAGATATCTATTTCAAATATGTGTTTTCTATCTGCAGGTAAATGTTTCAAACCTAAGTACATTCATGTCTGCAAGGTCATCCCTATATACACCAGTTGCATCTGTTCACCAATTGCACAATTTCCTGATTTCCCCAGGATTTTTCACGAAGGGAGGCATCAGAAATACTAAGATGTAATAGATCTTTTTTCCCATCTCCTTGTGGAATGAACTTATTGCATTACCCTATTTGTTATTCTCTTCACCAGCCCAAATCCACATTTTTCTTTGAGGGAAAACTCAGAAGGAATATTTCCATGTTACTGCAGCTCTGTTTTTAGTAATGCTGTGATGTTATTGTATAGGCTCAGCAAAGTAACTGACCAACTGTGTAAAACACAAGTGTCAGTCCTTGATTTAGACAGGTGTGCAGGCCTAGCTTGCCATTAAAAATAGTTTTTTGTCACCATCCATACTCATATTTTTTGTGAATCTAGGGAATATTTCCATTGTTGAGAGAAACAAGAGGGAAAACTTTATGGCTTATATCTGAATTGTCTGTGTGCATTGCATCAGGTAAAGATTGTGCATTTTCCAGACAGAAAATATAATCTTTAAATGGTAGTAAAAAATACACATTCAGAGTTAAGAGGCTTGGTGTGTTTTAAGTATCCAGTTTGTTATAGGAGTTGTTATTGAAGTGTTTGTTTTGGTTTAAAGTATTCAGTTCACTTAAAGATTTGTTCTTAAAGTGCTTCGTACTTGAAGTCTCTGCTTGGCAATGATAAAGTATAGCATGAAGAGATCTCAAAGTACTTTTCATTCATTTATTCTTTCAGTGTCAGAAAGCAATACTAAGCCAAGCATCTCTTTCACATATTTGCACACAACTTGTTAATGCTACCACTGCTGTACCTCAATGCTTGCCTATAAAGCAAGATTTCTGCCCATTTAGAGAGCAGTGTGCATGCACAATATATGCCTGCATTTTTATTCTTTGTTACAAGAAGGAAACACCTTTAAGAGATGCAGCAGCCCTGTTTTATATATTTGTGGACTGTACATTTTTGTTGACTATCAGTGCTGACTGTGGCTATCACTGGGAGTGTAATCTAGGGGAGCTACTCAGACAGGACATTCTTGGTGACAAAATGTCAAATTAAGTGAGAACTGGAATAAAAGAAATATTTGAAATCAAAGCATGAAGAAAAATACATGAAAATTAAGTGAGTTGGAGTAAGGCAGGGTACTGATATTCTGAGGCCAGTTTGTAGTATGCTGGTCTTTCACATCACTTAATCAAATTTGTAACATCTTCCAAGTCTGGAGAACGCATACGGATTTTTCCTTATAGCACCCAGATGCTAAATATGGTTTTGAATGTGGGAAACTTTGGTCTTTGGCTTTGTTACAGGAAATCTTAGAGCTACATTCATAGCTGTTTTAGGATTACTTTCCTGAAATCCAAAGTATCAGGATAGCACACAAGCAAATACTCCTGCCTTAAATTCTAATAAGACTTGGTCTGTGACCACTCATGTAGGAATAGCAGAGTAGGTTAAATATTGACATTAATATTTTGTAATGATAATACATTCATTATCAGAAAAGAGGAAAAAAAATTCTGGCAGACAGTTTTGAAATTCACTGTGCATTCACGTGAATGGGTTTCATATATGGTTGCTTGTTTGTTTCTTCTACTCTGAAAGTCCTAACTTATTTAATTTGCTGCCTTTTGCTAAGTCTTTGTGACTTATTGATTTTCTTACACCTAGCTATAGTACAGAAAATTGCTGATATTTCTTCAAGCTTAAAAAAAATGTTTGTGGTTTGTTGTTTTTTGCTTCCTAGAAGGTGGAATTCTAAAATACTCTTCCTCGAGTAAAGCTAAAATTCCAACCCCAACAGAAGTTGTGATACAATTTTAGAGTCTCCTTGTTTTTACCCAGGCAGTTCGAGGCTTATGTCCACTTTTCCAATACAAATTATGAAAACTTTTAAAGGCTGTGGAGGTAGAAAAGTGGAACAGAAAGTTAAATTCATTTGATTTAGTTAGCAAAAATAATTAAAAGCCATTAACAGCTTTTTAGTGACAGTTTACGTACTTTTGGCTGAGAGATTAGTTTACAGGAATGAAAATTGACATTGTTTAAGAGCCAAACGGTGTTACATAAAAACCTGGACAGTTGACAGCATTTTTAAACCAATAAAATGAGATCAGGATCAGTCAGAAAATAAAACAAGTGGGGTAATTGAGGAAAAGCAAGCATTACTGAATATTTTAGGATCAAATCTGGGATGAGAACTTTATGGAAGATGGAAATTCAGAACAGAGGAGAATAGAAATGAATTGCAGCATGGCTTGTGTTTATTCTGTCTTGCTGAAACGTACGTGTGCTGGTGTGTCTAGTTGTTTTAAGAGAGAAATTATGATTTCTTTGTGTATTGCTTCAAAATAATGAGACCTTTCAAACAGTAAGTAGAATTTTTAGAACAATGGACTTTTTAGGGGGATATGCCATGCTCCATGGTAGATGTTACAGGACTAATGAGAGCATTAAAGAAAAGGAGATTTAGGGCAGCACGGTAGAGGTGCTACTGCTCAAACTGCTGCTACTGTATGAGAAAATGGGATTAAGATTTCTTCTGTACTTTGCCAGAGCACAGGTTAATTAAGGTCATCTGGGCATTTGTCTGCAAAAACAAAGGAAGCAAGGTTATTTGATGTTATGTGTTTAAATCAAAATAATTTTAACTCCCATGGAAATACCGTACTCTGTTTTCACTGATGTAACAGTAGAATTAGATGTCATGGTAGACTCAGAAGGTGTGTAGTTTAGGTAATTTAAACTTTCTCCTTCTCAATTGTTTTTTATGTGTCTGTCTGAATGCAACGGGTTGCCGTAAATCTGATCCAAAAGCACAGATATTGAAACATGATTCTAACTGCTGCATTCTTCAAGAGGTTTCCTTGCAAACAGTGTGAGATAATTTTGCAATGTGAAATTATTAACTTGATCCTATTTCCCAGACCACCAATATACTTCCAAATGTACCAGTTTATAAGCACATTTATCTTTGGTGATTAAATGCAAAGCATTAAATGGAATCATTAGTATTTTTTCTTAGAGACGTATACTATTTTTTGGTTTATTTAGATGTATTTTTAAGTTTAAGAGCTGGTTTCTTGAGTTGGGGTAGGGAAACTACACAATTTGAATTCCTATCCTATGTGTTAAGTTAGCATTGTCCAGCCATCTTTGCTTTTGCCCTGAAACCTGTGCACAGACCTTGCAGAGAACTGCCCCTTCTACAGATGGCTGTCAAAGTAACAGTAATTTACATTTCTGGGAGTCTGTTTCTTAGGACAAGAGGTTTATTTATTACTCAACAATTTTTTTCCTGGTAAGTTCTGGAAGGTTTTCTTAAAAAAAAACTGATTTGGTTTGTGCTTTCTGGCTGAATAAATACGATCCTAATCTTTTCAATGAAACCTGACAAATAAGCCCTTTGAATACAAGGTTGATGCCTGAGTTTTCTT
Source organism: Cisticola juncidis (assembly GCA_013400215.1). NCBI lineage: Eukaryota > Metazoa > Chordata > Aves > Passeriformes > Cisticolidae > Cisticola > Cisticola juncidis. The sequence continues at coordinate 732,887 of VXBR01013487.1, forward strand.
TGTCTTAACAAAAAAGAATTAAAAAGAAAAAGATGCAAGTTGTAAAATAATAAGCATGCCTTTTCATCTTGATTTTTTTAAAATTATTTATTTATTTTTAGATACCTAATGATAGAATTTTTAAATTTCTGGGTGCTATCCAATGGAACACTCTTTGCTAGCTGACACATAGGTCACAAATCAACTGCTTTTCAGTCCTTCATTTTACTCTGTTTGAAATATCTCAAACACCTAAATTTTTGGATGGAACTCAGAGAAAAACTTGAAGTGAAATAATGGTACTTCTTTCTAATTTATGTCTTTATGGAAAGTTTTTCTCCACTAAATTAGATATGATCTAAAACATGTTTAATGTCATGTTTCTCAGAAGCATTCTATTACAACATTTCACAGGTTTTCAGTTAAACAGATATACAGCTTTCTAAATTCGAGATGCCAGGCACCCAGAGTGCTGGGGTAAAAATTTTAATTGACATAAGATTTGGAGTAAATGCTTTTGAAATTATTTTATTCAACAAATTATGCTTTTTAGAAGGGTAGGGAGGTTTTTTAGACTGAACTGAAGTCTTTGTTCCTTCTAAAATCTTTGACAGCACATACATAGATTGGGGTTTTTACACGTAATTCCCTCTCTTCAACACAGAGTCTGCTGTACCAGTTTTTGTGTATTTTTCAGACACACAGGTTGATAGTTAAATATCATATAAATATTATAATATTGTACCAAATTCTGTTCTGTAAAGAGATCCTACCAAAAAAAAAAAAAAGTGTTCACAACTTACTTTGCCTTAAGTGAAAATGTACACTTTCTGTGTAAGAGTTGGGAAGGGATTTTTGCACTATAATTCTTGAACAGTTACCTAAATACTGTGGCTCAAGAACAGGTGTCTTGGTTTCGGCTGGGATGGAATTATTTTTCTTCCTGGTACAGTGTTGCAGTGCTGTATTTTGGATTCAGTATGAGAACAAAATTGATAACACACTGATGTTGCAGTTGTTGCTGAGCAATGCTTACCCTAAGCCAAGGACTTTCCACTTTTCCATGCTCTGCCAGCAGGCAGGTGCACAAGAAGCCAGGAAGGAGCACAGCCAGGACAGCTGAACTGAAGTGGCCAAAGGGATGTTCCAAACCAGTATGTCATGCCCAGTACACAACCTGGGAGGAGCTGGCCAGGAGCTGCCCATCACTGATCAGGTTGGGCTGAGCACTGGTCAGCGGTGATGAGCAGTGGTATTGTGCATCACTGGTCTTTCCTGGATTTTATTCCTCTCTCTTTTTGTTGTATCACATTTCATTTATTACTATTACTCTTACTAACTTTATTTCAATTACTAAAGCATTCTTAAGCCCTGGCTTTTATTTCTTTCCATTCTCCTTCCCATCTCACCAGGACAAGGGAAAAGTGAGCAACCTTAATTGCCAGCTGATGTTATACCACAAGATGTACTAAAGGAACAATAGGAAAAATACTTGACTTCTAACTTCCAATGTTTTGAATACTCAAGTCTTGGATTTCCATATCTGTAGATACAGCATTTTGATATTTACAGAGGATTAGTATGAAAATCATTTACATAAAGGAGCAATTGACATAAAAGTTGTAAATTAATTAGATATAAAACCAGGATTTGCAAACCTGCTTTTAGAATGTTTTTTTCAGTTAGGAGAGTTTAAGCATTAAATTACCTGTAAATAGAGTTGAATATATATTTTTTCCTTCTTGATTCACAGGAGGGTAAACAAAATTATTGACCCGGTGATCAATAAGGGCACAAGCTTTCTGATACTACCTTTACCATGTATTTAGAAAATGCTGTTCAGGCAGTGAGTGTACTTTATGTTGTAATGAGAAGAAAACAAGCCCTCTTCCCCTTCCCCAGAACTCTTGCTTGAGACAGTCACCAGAATTTATTGCAACCAGACAGGTGTTGACCACTCCAGCAGTAAGCATGGAAAGAATGGTCTGCATTCAGCTCCAAGCAGGAAACAGTTACCACCAGGAAACAGTTATTACCACATCTTTTCCTTACCCAAATGCCTTCACTGTAGAGGTTTGTCTGAAACACTGTTAGGTGGTCCCCTGTAAGAGCAAAGCACACATAGCTTTGAAATTAGCAGTTCAGTATTCTCAAAATGCACTAGAAAAATTTCCTGTCCACAGAGGGCCGTTCTCTGTGTGATTTGTGTCATAGGCCGTGCTTGCTTACCAGTGTCAATTGGAAGAAGATCCATTGTGTGGAAGACTCAGGCTGAAAGATGTCAGTAGATTTTCACCTAAACATTTTATGAGGAAACAGTTATATAGAACTCAGAATTATTCTGAAGAGTTTGGCCTGTGGTTTTCAGATGAAAATAAGAGTTTGTGGAACACAGAACTGAAGTCCACAAGTCACTCATGCAGCCAATAAATGTGTCATAGAAGCTGGTAGTGAAGCAAAGCTCCATGCTCACATCTGTGTTATTGACAGCTTTCATTTATTATGTGATTATCTCTGGAATTCATCTAGAATTCAAGGATAGATAGTTATTAAAAATGTACCTGCTAAGGATTTCCAGAAATGACTAGCACTGGCTGCTGATAGTCTAAATAATTTAATTTTGATTAAATGTTTTCTTATGTTTTGTGTTTACAAAGTACAACTCGATCATAGTTCTCAAATGTGTTGTAAAAAACCCAAAACCTTGACAGCTGAAATGAAAGAATCAAATTGATTTATTTAATATTTAAACAAGGTGGTAGGTCTGTGCCTTCCCTGTGTCTCATGATACAATTAAAAATAGCTTTTGTCATGCCCTATAAGCTTTTATTATGTTTACTGACTGTTATATTTTATGGTATTGTTAACCTTCAGAATTTCTTAGCTGGCTCATGACACTTGAATAACTTTGTACAATCCGGTTTGTGCAGTTAATTGTCTCAGGTGCTCTGGGACAGTTCTGGTGCACTGTGAGATACCTGCTTTTTGATATAACAAATTGACAGCACTGACAATGACCATCCCATGCCATAAAGAACTGGAGACAAGACAAGAAGGAGAAGGTATCTTAGACTACTTTTCTATCTTTAAGTTCATCATCATGCAGTTGAAGAATTTCCACTTTTAATTGTTGAAGTTGTCAAGTTTTGATTCTTGTGCAGTTTAGAATCGTTTCATTACAGCTGCAGTATAACCAGGGCCAGAAGTGGAAACTGTTGTCCCTTTAAGTTCTAAGGTCAGCATCTTACTGAAAAATATTTGCGAACCACTTCTGATAGCCTAAAATAGTCACCCAATGAAAATACCATTCAGGTTGGTAGGGGCTTCATGAGGTTCCTAGTATGACTTGTAGCTCAAAATAAGATCAGTCCGTAATTCAGATCAGATTGCTCAGGGTTTTGTCTTCACAGCTATCAAGGCTGGAAATCCCACAACCTTTGTGCACAACCACTGCTTAGTTATTGACTGATATCACTCCTATTTCATTTCACAAAAAATCATTTCTCAATCTTCCACAGAGCAGCTGAGTGGCAGGCTTGGCTCCATCACGCTTGCGTTATTCCTACGTGGAAGAACATAGGTTGGAAGGACAGCCGGAGGTCAGCTAGTCGGGCTTGCTCAAATGAGCTCCAGTTGGAACACATTGCTTGGGTTCTTACCCAGTTCAGCTTCTGAAAGTCCTGCTCCACAGCAGTCTGCCACCTGCTTAGCACCTCCAGTAGCTCTTTGCCTTGAGTGCCCTGGACCAGAGGGCATCCTTCACAGCGAGGCCACTGTTGCCATCAGTGCAGGGGGCAGGCATTTCTGGCAGTCTCAAGGCCAGGTCGTGCCTGCATCCCACCCTGTGTCTGAGTGAGGGCCTTTCCTCTCCAGGGAATGCCTGTTTCAGCCAGTGACAGGGACTGAGTCCTGGGCACCTCATGACTGGGGTTTTTTTACAGTCCTGCACTGCTTGGAGCAGAATTTCTCATCCCCTTGTTTGAAGCTGTCCTGTTAACTGCTGAAGTAGGTATCTGGAGTGCATAATTCTGTACATTGTTTTAACCTTTGCTTTCTTAAACCCCCCATTCCCCCCAAAAACATTCACAAAATACTGCAGAATTCAAGGGTGGAACAAACCTTGGTTATGTCTCTAGTAATGATTTTTACTTCCACACCACTTGAGAAGAAATTGAACTATTTGAACTTCAGTCTGTTTTGTTTATTGCTTAAAAAAGAGAGCATGGTCAGGAAGCTTTTCCTATGTAACATTCTTCTACAAAACAGGAGTGTAGTATATGAAGATGTCATTCCGAGTCTTTCATTCTAGTCAGATATGTGTGTTAGAAATGTTTAAGAGTAACATCTGTTATTTTTCTTTAAAAAGGAAGGGGAAAATGCCCTAACCACAGAAACTGTTCGTCTGGTTGCTATGTATCATGTTGATAATTCCTAGAAGAATTTTGAATCCTGACAGTGGTAGCATAGTGTTTTTCAGATCCCAGCATGCTGAACTAACCTTTTGATAAGCTTACGATAGATACATGCCAAAAAAGTACAAGGGGACCTTAGCAGCTTTTCACCAGGAGGGGCTTCAAGGACACAGATCTCTGACATATGGCTCACAAACAATTTCCTAATCTGTGTTGCTGTGGCACCTGAGGGCTGACACAAGCTGGCTGTGAGTGAATTTACAAGGGATTGTCTTTTGTGCAAACATCACAGTCTAGGTAAAGAGCTGATAATGTTAAGGCATGGGAAGTTCAGTCAGAACAATTCAAAGCTCTCTAAATAAGTGAAGAGTCCTTGTTTGGTGGCTACATTAGCTACTTCAACTAGATACAGGGTTTTTTTCCTCAAACACTGGAGCAGAGAGACTGCAGCATTGAGAAGGTGGAATGACATGACTTGGAAGCATCCTTCAGAGAGGATGCTACCTGGTTAATCCTTGTTGGCTAATCCTAGTCCGCATTAGTGCAATTGTTTTTAACAGCAGGTGACAGCTGTGATTGCAGTGAAACTAACAGTATGGTTTAGTTGAGAGCATAAAGTAGGTCAAACATGTTCTGTGCATTTTTGAAAGATATACAAAGTCTTCCCAGTAAGCATCTGATCTTACCTTGAAAAGCTAGTAAGGTGTGTGTGTGTGTATGTACACATGCACACATTTGTATATAAATTTTGGTATTGATGTGTGTATTTGAGACCATCAGAGTGACCAATGGTAATTGCTATATCAGGGCATTTTGTGTGATTCTGTAAACATTCATGCACAAGCACCATGAAGATCCTATAGAATAGACATGGTATTAAGCCCAAACAATTTAAAGGTCTGCATTTGTTCTAAACTTCTGCTGCCTAGAAGTTGGATGAAAAATTCTTCATTTGATTTTTTTTATACAGCATCACATCTCTGCTCCCAGCCCATTATCAGTAAATTGAGTAGGCTAAACAAAGCCTTCCATGCAGTGGAACTTAACATTCTTAACTAAACTTAACTTAACTTAACTTAACTTAACTAAACACAATCAAATATTTTTAATGCTGAATAATATTACCGAGGACAATAGTAGGACAACATGATGCAAAGCTGCTACCAGTTTTGATATACTGAGATATGATTGGGAAGTTCTGATTAAGTTCTGATACAAGGTTACCTTGTAATATTTTTTTCTCTGCACTTCTGTGTTGGTTTTCTTCAGCTGACTAAATTATATAAAGGTGCTGATTTTGTACATTTATTTTATAGAAAATCTTACCATTCAAATTCTCTACAGTCATAAAAACCCTTTATATTTTGATAAAGCCTTCAGAGTGAGCTTAATGTGTTTGTATTGGAATTCATGCACTGGTCTTCTCAGGGTGGTTGGTGTTATGTGTTAAGTGTTAAATGTGAAAATTAGCAGCATGAACATTTTCTTTAATCTAGTCTTTGAGGTTTTCAGGGAATACTGGAGCAGGTTGCTACTACAGCAGTGTGTGCTGAGCTTGTTAGAAATATTGTGAATTTTTTTCTTTCTAAAGAATTGTGAACAATTTTCTTTCTAAAAATCCCAAGTGTCCTCAAAGGGTGCCTCTTGGCTTCCTGCAGTGGCCATGTTTGCTACTATTTTCACTCCCCTTCCCCCTCTTTCTTGCAGAAAAGCTCTGCAGTGGAAACAGGGTAGCCAGCTGCCCCATTTTCATATCTGAGGATTCTTGAAAACATCCCAGCTTTGTATGATTTTGTTTCTGTTGGTATTTTCATTGGATCCAGTGCCTTGGATGGTGGCTTCTTACTGGGTTTGGCTCACCTCAACTTTTTGAAGTTAATTGCTTTTACTTTGAAAAATTAACTTGTTCACTATTTCTGTTTGGATCTCTGCTTTAAAGTGCTCAAAATCAGCTCTTAAAATACTTAAGCTTTTTTATTTCTTTAGTGGAATTTTAATTATTTTTAATTCACACTCTTTTTTTGTGAGTTTGGATATTTGCCAGTAAAACGGATAGGCGAGCTAATCTCCAAACACACCTGGATAGCAAAGTCAGCAGTGCATTAGATTATAATTCATACTTTCTGAGTCTGTTTGACTTGACTAGACATGTTCTAAAAGTTATGTAATTAAAAACAAAATTCATGAAAGCTAGTTATGAAGATAAGTGCTATACTGGGATATAGATTTAACTTATCTTTGTGGTTAAAAGAATGATTTGTATAAAAATCTTGCTTAAGCATAGGTTCTGTAGGAAACAGAATAGAAAATTCTTATTGTGCCAAGACAATTAATTTTAATGAAAGCACAGTTAAATTAAAAGTAGTATTTTCTGTGCAAGAATGAAAATATTTTCTTTTCTTTATTTTCTCTGTGCTTAAATAAAAGTATGGACAAAAATCTGCTACAAACTCAGTGTTTAATCTTTGTATCTTTAAATGCCATGCTTGGAGCTCCCAATGTTTTCTTCTCATGGAAAGATTGTGGGGAGCAACTGAATTCAATTATTGCAGTCTGAGTCTATTTCTTCCTATTTGTTTTCAGTATTAGTAGCAGCTGTCAGTTTTTGCATGTTTCCAATGAGTTTTAAAGTATCCAACATTTATTTCTTCTTGACATTCTAGGTTTGTTGCATTGACCCCTTGGAGAGTGTATCATCTGACTTCCCTTATAATACTTGGAGTGTTAATTCTTCAGATAATGAAGGATTTGATATTCTCAAAGATAAAAGGTAAGTGTACTGATAGAGTTCCATGCTTAAACACCTGCAGTTTGGAGCATGCTAGTTCATTCCTAAAGCCATGTCAATACTATGATTATTGTAAAAGTATCAGCTGATTTTAGAGAATGATAGTATATCTGTGATGGTCTATTGCCATTTTCAGTGAAGCTTTTGAAATTTTTATAGGAAGGGCATTAGGAGATTTGCTTCAGCATTTAGATGAGTGCAATTGTTACCAGTGCACAGTAATTCTTGTTTCTTAACTGCTAGGTGTGAAAATGCATTCTTTGCTAAAATACGAAGTTTTTCTAAACATTCATACTTCTTCTGATATTAATCATGTAAATTTTGGAAATTTTGGGTTATCGAATATAAATGAGTGAAATTTGTAAATAGATAGAGAAATTACCTATCTTAGCACAGTCAAAATAATAAGTGAGCAGCATTTTCTTTTTACTTTGTGTAGCATTTCGTTTCCAGTGTGTATAAAGTCTTATGTGAATGCAACCAATTTTGAAAGGGATTTTGAGTTTGTTGGCTGGTCTGGTGTTTATGGGTTTTTTTTTTTCAATTTCGGTCCTGTACTTCATTATCATCCTGAAAATTCTTTGACAGAATGCTCATCCTAAGTTTCAATTTTCATTTGCATGAAGTTGTTTTTTTCAATATTCTTATTTTGCCTTTGTTTGTTGTTAAATCCCACGCAAAGTTTGAAAAAACATCTGAACATAGTACAAAAGCAGGAAATAGGTGTCAGAGAAGCAGGGTATTCCTCTGTGATGTATTGACACATAATTCCTGACTGCCAAAGCCTGTTGTTCCCTGCTAAGTTACAGCAGGTATTTGCTACCTTTTCTGAAGTGTCACGTACTGTCATTCCCTTTTCTGGGACTCTTGGTTACCGTTCTGTTTCCTGTTTGAGTATTACAAGCCCAGAGGCCACCTTATAAAACTAAGCAGAATTTGATTTTTTTGAGCTTTGTGCTGTATAAATCACCACAAACATCAAACACCTCGCTAGCTGGAAGGCAATGATTTAGGCAAATTCAGTTGTACCTGTAATTAATACTTTTGTAGTGACCAAATCCAAGATTTACCATTCTCATGTTTGTTTGAGTATTTAACCATTCATTTTAGAAATGAGGCTAGGGAGACCTCTCTTTCCTAGTTTATAGAATAATTATTTACTGTAGTAAACTCATTTATTTTACTATTGCCTTCGATGCCATTGTAGACAGAGTTCAAGAAAAATCAGACTATCAAAGTAATACTGCAAAAGTCTTGTGGTAATGAATAGAAATCAATGAACTGCCACTCCAAAAAGCAGAAAAAATTCTTCCCAGTGTAACACATCTGTGTAGCTGCTTCACACTTCCAGCCAGCCACTAGATGGCAAGACTCTTACACATTCATGAGGAATGTGGAGTGGTTGTCAGTGTTTAGAAGTAAAGGGTATGTTGATGTAAAAGTTATGTTGATTATCGTCTTTGTGACATCCTTCCATGTGGAAATGTAGCTGTTTCTGAAGATCCTGACTTTTTCCATGTATGATTTTAACTGTATGTTAAGTTTGCAGAAGGCAATTCAAGAGTGGTTACTGTTTGACTGATACAGAGAATTCCTTGATCATTTTGTCCCAATTCTAAACATGCTTTATGAATAAAAACAAGAATTATTTCTGATTTAGTGCATTGTATTTCATCTTACATTCCTACAATTGCAGGTGCGCAGCTTTGGAGGACCATCACTGGCAAGTAGGTATTTTATTTTTAATGCATGGTTGTTTATTACTTCTGATAGCTGTCCTGGAAGTGTTTTAAAATTCTGTTTTCCTCTAATAAATTGCTGAATTACTGTGATCTTAAAATATTTTCTAAGTTTAGTACTGCTTGTTGATAATTTTAATAAATTCTTTCATCTGATTTGAGTTATATTAAAGTATAGAGTAACATACCAGAATATTTGTAGAAATGCTTTTTCTTACACTAAGATTATCATGTTTTGTGTTTTCTGGGAATTAGTGGTTTTTTTGAAAAGCAGAATAATACAGTATTGGTCAAGGAGGTAACTTTTAGAACATCATTATACCATGCTGCTGACTAGAAGTAGGTAAGCTTACTGGGGTTTCTCTTTAAATCAACACAAGTAATTGATCATTATATTTGCCAATAAATATTAGTTGATATTAATCTGAATAGAAATTAATAATTCTGAAGCTTGTTGACTTCCTACTGACCTGTCTTAGGCAAATGTTTGGTCATGGTAGAGTATATGATTTATTTAATTTGTTGGCAGTTGTCCTGGTTCCAGCCAGGACAAGGTTAATTTTTGCAGTAGCCAGAAGGGGCATGGCCAGGACCCAGAGGTTATTCTATACTGCCTCTCCTCATTTTCCAGGGGTGGGGAAAGGAATCCCTTCCAGGTTGTGTAGTGTGGCAGCAGGGTCACTTGTGATCGGGGGTTTATGCGTGAGGTGTGAATCATGCACCTGGCATGTACACTCTGATATTGTTGCTGTTACTGTTTGTTGTTCTTTTTTGTTGCCGTTTCCCATAAATTGTTCTTGTTTCAATCCATGGTCTTTACCTTTTGTGTCTCCAGTTCTCCTGCCCAGCCCTCCACAGGGGAAGGGGCGATGGGGGAGTGAGTGAGCAGTGTGCAGTTTGGAGTGTTTCAGTGGGAACTCTGGATTGGGGAACATCATTCCTTAACCACAGCAGCAGGTTAATCAGTGTCTAAACAATTTGCAGATACTCCATTTTCAGAACAAAAGGTTGCATATTTAAGGCATTATTCTTTTAAAGAGACCACCAGGATTTATTACATATTTGACATAATTTGAAAATACATCCACTGCTACACTATTTATTATAGCCTGACACTGAAGAAACAGTAATGCAGAGTTGGAAAAGGGAAGATGCCAGGTTTTGTTCTCTTTCTAGAGACAGATACCTGTGTCATAGCAATTACAGAAAGCAGTTCAGATGTGCAGCTTCTGTTCAGTTTCATACCTCTAAACTTCCATAGATATGAAATCTCTTCAGACTTTCCTATAAGCATGAAAGAAGTGATAGCTTAGTTCATGAAATAAGCAGAGTAAAATGTGCTTTTTTACCATAGCTGGTGCTATTCCTTCTATCTGTGTAGAGTGGCAGTGCTTCAAAAATTTTAATTGAGAAGCTATTGCTGTGGCATTGTAGATCAGTGTGATTTATGTTTCATTTCTTCCACCTGTTCTTTGCAAGAGAAATTTACATAAAATTTACTGCCTTTCAAGGTTTTGAATCTGACTACCTGTCTGTTTACGTTTGAGAAGAGGAAGGCAAAAAAAGCAAAATTTCTTGTGAAGTGAAAAGAAACATAGGTTTTTGACTGCCTTTTGTTTCCATGAAAAATAATTCTGGAGTCTAATACTTTTTTTTTCCCTCTTATTCTCCAGTTTGTCAGGTCCCCAAACCAGAATAGTTGATTTTAATGAAAAGACTACCAATAGTACTTTCTTGGATTCAGGTTTTCAGTTGTTCAGAATCCTGGGCTTGATTTGCTGTTCTGTGGGGAGACAATGCAGAAAGTGGAAAAGAGGATTTGATGAGCTCACCATAGCTCATGCCCTTGGGTAATATAATACAAGCATTGTATGTGTCCATCTAGCCCAGCATCTGCTCTCTGAAGGGATCCAGCCAGGAGAAACAGGACCTTGAGTAATGTCCTGCATTAAAGCAGGACAAGCTTGCAAGGTTCTCCTGGTGTACTTTCCCTGCTGCTTCCAGCTGAACCTTACCCCCACCCAAGCTGTTCTAAGTGGACCTTCAGTGAATTTGTCTCCTTGCTTTTGTTCTCACAAACTTCTTCTGTTGGCATCATCCTGTAGCACAGAGATCCACGGCTGAACCACGTGCTTTGTGAACAGTCTTCTGTTTGTTTACTGCTCTATAACAGTTTGTAAGCTCTTCCTGCATTTTTTCTTGTTGGAAGAAATAACTGAGCATTACTCTCCATTAGTATTCTCCAGAAAGCTGTGACTTTTGTAAACTTCTGTCCTCTCCTATTCTCTTCAGTTCATGACTGCTTAATTGTTCCTAAAATAGAGGTTCTCTGAGTTTTGATATCTTCATTGTGCTTTTCTGCATTTTTCTTCCATTTCTGCCCTGCTTTTTGTTGGGGGGACAGAATTACAAATATCATTCAGCATTCATGGAGATCCTTGGACTATACATTATCTCCCTCTTCATAATAAATCCCAACACATGAGATGATGTCTTCATGGATATATAATCACTTCAAAGTAATGTCCTGAGCAGTAAAGATCAACTTAAAAAACATGTGACTGTAAGAGTTTTTGGGTTTTTTTTCTCTTTGAATTTCTTCACATTTCATCTGCCTTTCTGCAAGAAATCATGTGATACTTGATTAAATTCTGCTGTTTTTTGCAACTGGTCTCTGTCTTTACCAGAATAATTCCTCTCATTTCTCATGACTTCTCAGGCTCCATAAAAGCATTTGATGAGAGACTTTGTTGAAAGCCTTGTCAGAAATCCAGGAGATTTTTTATGGACATCAGTGTTCATCTAAAAGCAATTTCACTTTTTGAAAAGACAGAACGCTTGCGATATTATGTCCTTTACAGCTTCCATTAGGATAGGCATGCATGTCCTTTTAGTTTTCATGACAGTTTGGCCAGAACAGAGATGAGTGTTTAGTGGTTTGCAGTTCTCTGGCTCTTTCATACCTTCCCTAAAAACAGATGTTGCTTTAGACACTTCACAGGTGTGGGCCTGAAGGCAGCTTTAAGAGACGCTGTTTAACATAAATGAAATTTCAGCTGTTGCACCCAACCTTTCATTTATAGCTTTTATACGTTCACATAAAGACTTTGCATTTGTTTGCACTGTGGGTGGGTTTTTATTTTTCTGAATGCTAGTATAAATGTGCCTGTTGATTGTGTTGAAACTGAAAGAACTGCTGTAAGATGTTGAGGCTGGGTGCCTGTTTTCCTTTCATTTTACTCAAAATTGGATATGAAAAACTGTTTTCATGTTATTGTACATGAGCAAGACGTGCCAAGTGCAGCCCCATACCCAGCAGAGAATCACCTTCTCTTAACTAACTTAGCAAGAAACAGTGTGGTAGACCTGTGATACTTGCAGTGAGAGACAACTCCTATTCTAAACAATGCCTATCCTAATAAATTAAATGTGTGCATGATTTTTCTTTGGCATCATGGCCCTACAGCCTTGCTTCCATTGTTTGTAACTGCCTTAAGGTCCATGCAGAATGGCTGTGTGCAGGCAGGAAAGGATTTCTGGTCTGTGCCAACTTTGAAACTCCTTTGGATTGTTCTGGCAAGTGCTAGTTGGCATCTGCCAGAAATGTGCTGAGAGCTATTTGTATGATTTAACTGCAGAACTGACCAGTTCTAGTGCCTGACAGAATTGCCACACACGGTTTGGTTTATCAAAACAGATGTAGATAGAAAGTACTGAAAATTATCTGAACAGACTTGTTTCCTGCCCTACCTTTTTGTTACATGATTCTGGTTTTGAAAATTAGAATCAGTCAGTCACTATCACAGTAGGATGTTTCATAAATGGTGGCACTGATTTCTGATGAGTTTTATAGTGAAATGGTAAAACTTTTGGTAGTTGGAGGGTGAATAGCTGATTCACCTGTTTGCCTTTTTTTAAACTTGCATTTTTTCAACATTCATGTGCATTGTGTATTTCATCTGATGCATGTACATTCAAAGTATCAGAAATTGAAGTACTTCGATGGCTCCTTCGTCTTTGTTGAGCATTGCTGACTAGTCAGAGCAAGCTCAGCCTCCTGTTTTTTATTGCCATAACTGTAATGCAGAATGCTTGCTGTCTCACATGTGAAATGTGTCTATGTAAGAAGACCTGTGATTGTATTTCTAATGTAGTCATGTAATAGTATTTTTAAGTTTAAAATTTCAAACTGAATATAAGCTGAACCTTCCTTAGGGAAGGCAGCACTGTAGCACTTTTTTTCCTAAATCTGTTTCTGAGCAACTGCTGTACCAGTATCTTGCCTTTGTAAAGATGGGTGACAGCTGTTAAAGGAGTACTGGAAAAGGTCACTTGTTACATTGCTCTTGCTCATTATAAAAGTGTTTTATTTCTTCCTATCCTAGTGAGATTTCTTTGAAATCTGGTGCTTCTCTAGTCAGTAGATGTACTAGAATAGCCAGAGTAATTGTAGCACACCTTCATTTCTTGAGTGGTCAAACTTAAGAAGGTCAAATTAATAACACAAAATTATTCTTTTAAAACAAGCCTAAAAAGCCCTAGTTGCAGCCTGAGACGGGACTAAGCAACAGTCCTTTTAAATGGCCATCAGGAAGTGACTGAAGAGAATAAGCCAGAAACAAAGGAGTTAATCCTCTGAAGAGCAGCAGCTCTGCATAGCTTGTTTTCAGTCCCCTGTTATGTTCTATCATTTTCTCAAATCAAAGCTACTGACTTCTGGGAAGAGCCTTACCTGACCAGACATGGTGTTAGGCTCCCTCCTGCACTAATGACTGCTTCATCCACACAGACTTCAGTAGGTGTGTAGTACTTATTATGTTATTATACTTTCAGTGTTTTGGATATAATTCTTTGGGCTATGAAAATAAATCCTGAAAGGGGTCTCCTGGCCTTGTAGGTTGAAAGAAAGGGCTTTTTATTCCCAAAGCACATGTTCTCCTCTGCTTCCATGAGGAGGTAAAAATAAGCAAGTGCAGCATCATGAACAGCATGGCTCATCCCCTGCTGCTCATATGATCAGGTCAATGAAGATTTGGAATTCTTTAAGAAAACACTGTAACATTTACTAGAGAAAAAGGACACTTCTTGACTGAAGCTTTTAACTGGCAGCTGTCTTTATTGAAGCACTTTAGGACTTGATGGTTAAAACCATGTGTTAATATTGAAGTGCTCTTGGAGCTCGGTAGTTAGCTCACTGGGATATTTCTGAAATAATAGCCTTCACTGATAGCAGGTTACAAACAGACACACAGAGGTTATTTTCTAAGACCAGGACATTCCTGTTGCTCACCACCTCCCTCCTCCAGTCCCTTCTTTGTGGATTCCTTTTATGAGAGCTAGCTGTGGTGGTGCTTGTGGGCTCCCAGAGCCATCAGACTTGCTGCCCACTTCCAGGCGAGCGTTACTGTTTGGTAGGTAACAACATCCATTACTGGGTCAGCTGATGTGACAGATCAGCTTCAAATTCAGGTCACAGCTTTTCCAGACCTGAATTCATCTTTTGAGCTACACTGATTTCACACTTGCATCAGCCCAGCTCATAGACATTTGTATGCATTACAATGGTCAGTGTGTTCTGAAGAATAATATTCTGCTAGCACCATTCAGAGCTTGACAGGCTTCACATAATGTGTAGCTATTGGGCTTTTTTCCAAGAGGAAGAAAAAATAATCTTTTCAATCGAATCATAATTCTATAATGCACTTGTGCAAAATTATTTCTAATGTATCACTGAGAGCAGTGAAGAAAACTCTTCATATATATGAGACAGTTGCCCCTTTGTTTATTATGCTTTGTTTATTATGTCAGAGGCTTTACATACCTCTGATTTGCATATGTTTTGCCTGCTGGGTTTGCTTAAGACAATCTGCAAGTCATCTGCCTAAATATTTCTGATGTAGTTTACTTAGTCCAATTTCATGATCAACGGAGAAATATTTGAAATAATTCATGAGATATATATCCTGATCTATCTCCTTCCAAACAAATGTCTGTAGACTGGTCAGGTATATTGTGTCTTAATGGTGACTGTTTCCCTTGAATATATACAGGAAGCCTAGGGTGGTGAGACAAGTGAGGGTGTTTAGAACCCTTGTGTCATTGTTCCCTGTTGATATGAAGTTTTCTCTGTTTTGGAGATGCCATTGACTGCTGCTGGTGGCTACAAAAAGAAGCTGACTCTTTGCCACGACACACGGGAATACCAATCCACAGCAGTAACAACTGCAGGGCGTGAGGACTTGATTTATTTACCTCTTTGTGTACATAAAGTTTCTCTGAAATGAGTCTCAGGCACAGTATGATTGTGTATTTGGATCACTCTTGAGACACCAAGAAAATGCTGTTTCACTGTATCTCAAGGGAGCTGCAAAGAGACTTCTTTGCAGATGAGTGGATTAGATAATAAGAGGTCTTTTTCCATTAGAAACCCCAACAAGATCAAGGCTGTAGCAGAAGTGTTTCTGTTTTACTCTTGTAATCCATTTGCAATCCATTTGTAATCCAATCTTGCAATCCATTTCCTTGATATTACAGATGGGAACAAACTTAAGTAAGCCAAGGGCAGTCATGTGGGCCAGTCAGTACCAAAACACGACACCATCAGTTCCAGTTTCTCTTGCACAGTCTCTTGGTCTTGTTTTGGTCATCCAGACGAGATCCATTCCTCACACAGCCCTACACAACTGCCTGAAATCTGGTAACAGACTGAAGAAAATACTTCCTGTGGACCTACAGCAAGGCAGAGGGCAGAATATAGCCTAACGGATAAATAAAAATAGGCTCCAGACAGCACATATTTACTTCTTCAATTATTTCAATGCAATCTGAAGGCATCTTCAGTACTCAGACTTCCAGCCTTGGTATTTCATAGTGGTTGCTGTTCTGTTCATCTCGGCTCATATATTCATATGAGTTTGTGTTGGAAGATGTATCTGGCTGAATAAAACACCTCAAACAATTCTGTTTCAAATATTGTTTCCCCGAATGTTCTTAATATAGAAAAGCTGTTGCAGTCCTTCAGAGGTGGATGCATACTTTGGAAAGCAAATGGAAATTGAGTTTTATTTGCAGCCTAAACACGAACTTTTTCAGTAGCCACTGTACTGTTCAAATACGAGATTGTAATTGTCCATTGTTTCATATAATGTGTTGCCACAACTCAGGCAGCAATGTGTGGTGGGTTTTTTTCCTAAAGGCACTTTATACATAAATGATCAAACCTTCTGCAGATTGCAGAAAAAAATTGCCTATGTTGCAAAAAGCTCTCGATGCTTCAGTTTGTTTTTTATTTTATTAATACTGTGTGAGCTTATTCCTGCTTTCTGATTAGTTATTTACAAATTGTTAGCTACCTTTCCAAATAATGTATTCTGCTGGATTTGTTTGGTTTATATTGATACATGATAAAATCAAAATACTGGTAAATTTTTTCTTACAGGAGCAAAAACTAATACTTCACTAGAAATGCTGTAACTTTGGCAGAAGTGTCACATTTAGTCTAAAAACTGTTTAATACCTTTTTCTATACAATTACAAGGAAAGGTAGGTGGTTCGTTGGTTCTTTTTTTTTAAGGGGAGGGGAAATGAGGGATGTTGCACAGCATTTATAGGTGTCATGTATCTCACTGGTAGAAATAGTTGGCTTGTTTGGCTTGGTATTTTTCTTATATTTGCCAGAAATAATATGTAGTGCATATAAGCAATTTCTTCTCCCATAGAGTGGTTTGCAAACTTTTGAAGTCAGTCCTACTCTCAGTGGTTCTCTAGTAATTTGGTTATAGCTCGATTCTGTCTTAGCCATCACAAGGCGTTTTCCTCTCTTCCTTGTCCCCAGAAGCTCAACTCACCTTCCATCATGGAGGGTGCACAGAAGAGATGAGGAGAAAATGGTGGAATTGTGCCACTTCTCTACAATTACCGAACAAATATTGCATTCCTCTTTCTGTAAGCCTTACTTATCTTCTGTCCCTATTAGCTGAACATAAAGGTTGAACATTATCTTGGCTGCAAGAAGAGCAACTTCTGAAGAAGCGAGGGCAGAAACAAAGGACCAGCAGAATTGTACTAAGGCTGCTTTAACTGTTTTTATATGAGGATATATTCTAACCCAGTTATGTTTTCAGAAACTGTCATTATTTGTGTGTGAATATCTGTACTGCTCTGAGCATGATGCTCAAAATGAGCAGTATCAGTAAACACTTACGAGTATCATGTAAAAGACATGGCTTGTGCTCTGTATGGTAAATGTCTTGTAAATGCATCTCAGGCATAGATTTTTTTTTTAAGACTTGCAAATAACTCAAATAGAAGTATTCTCCTTTTCCACTGCACTGCTTGTTTAATAAGTTGTTTCCCATTTTCCATTTATACACTTGGCTTGTCAAATATAGCGTGTTCCTGATGAGTTAGGGTAGTTGATTTTGTGCCATTTCCCAGTCTGAGATCCTGTAGATTTTGAACCCTGATTCTGTCCTATGGAGAGTCTGCCACTCCTCCTGGAGTATTGCTACTCACTCATGTGAAGGATTAAGGCAAATATTGAATGAAAATGTTAAGGACATACCAGTCTCATATAACAAGGCACCTCTAATACTCTGCCCTTGCCCTTTGGTATAGCTTTTCAATTACATGTGAAGCTATGGGGATTGCATGTATGCTGTATTTTTGCAGTTTGCATCTAAGTGTCATATAGCAGAACTTCAAAAGCATTGTAGCAGTTAACATGTGTGCTTTCATCTTTTCTTCAGGACAGGCTGTGTACTTCTTAAAAAGAAATGTGCCTTCTTTTTACTTTTTTGGATATTGAATTATCCTCCTTGACTGCTTTAATAGGTCCTTGGCTTTGTTAATAACTTGCTCAGTATCTTCTAACATCCAAGTGAGAGCAGTTGATCTAAAATTGCTTGGATAGCCCTTTTTTTCCAGTTTTACTTCATAAACTGTAATTCTTAGAGAAATGCATTCCTCTACTTATTTGTCGCACAATCCTGTCCTTTCCTCTACCTCATTGGCTAGTTGTAATCAAAATAATCAAAATTATTCAACAGTTGTTTAAACTTTTAGTTCTTTTTGGAGAGCTCTGAAAGCATCCCATATTGTTTATTTGGGGATTGCAGTACTGAGATAATAAGGAATCACTTGGAAGATTGCTGTTGTGTACCTTTGGGAGATATTTTTCTTCTGTTCTGGAAACAGAGGTGTTCTTATACAAATATTTAAATAAAATTTTAAGTTTCAAAAGAACACCTCACATGGTCTGATTTGACAGTTGTTTTTTGATCTTGCTAATTTCACAAACAAGTGATTTCAGTTATAATTTCTAATTTCAAATATTGTTTGAAAGCTTTTGGCAGGGTGTGTGTGTTCTGTTTGTATCTTCTCAGGGGTAAAGAAATGTCATTCCATTATTAAGCCAGAAGGATTATTTCATGAAAGAACTCAAGGCAATTTCATGTGGAGGCTTCAAAAGATCCTTATACCTAGCACTGTGGTTGGACTGCATGATCTTGAAAGCCTTTTCCAATCTAAATGATTCTCTGGTTGTACCAGTTTGTCTCCATGCTGGGAAAAAAAGTTCACCTGGCTACTGTGAGATATGTATTTTTACTATACTTAAATAAACTAAGTTTGAAATACTTATTTTTTTAATATTTTGTTCAAGTGAAGTCTCTGCATCGATGATTGAATATGTGAAATAAATATCTGACATAAGTGCGGTCTGTGCAAACTGCAGGGTGTGCTGCATCCTGTGCAAAAGTAATTTATTTCCTTTGTTACACATTGGTAAAAATTAAGTGCTACACTCAGTTGGAAAATGTGGTCATAGTCTGTGGTGATGGGAGGATGGATATACAGCCTTTGTTTGTCATTTTTTGTTTAAACATAGTGCGTTTTTTCTTCAGCAATTTCTAACGTATAATAAAGCCAGCTCTATTCTGGCTATATAAATATTTCATATTTTGAAGTACGGAGCTGCAGTCACTGTTCAGTTATTTGTGGCAGTTTTGCTTCTGGATCCACTTTGTTTAAAATGCAGTTGTGTTAAAGCTGTCTGTGAGCACAGGCAGGTGGTTTTGCCCCTTGTGAACAGCCTAAGAGCTGCTAATTCTGAGCTGACCCAGTTCTGACATGCTCACTGGCATGTCATGTGCCACCCATGTTGTCATCACTGGGAAAAACTGCAATCTCCCCACTGCTGCCTGCCATGGTCTCAACTTTCTCAAGCCTTTTTTTTTGTCACTGTGTTTATTGTAATGGTAGAATGTTTATTTTGATCACAACTCTAACCAAACATTAGGTAGAAGATATGTAGAATTGAAGGTATTTGGGGCTTTTTTAGTTCAGCTTTTTTGTAGCACTTTGAAAAGAAAAAAAAATTCTTAAAGCTGCTGCATTTGAATTTGTAGACTTGTATGGTGTGGTCGCTTGCTGTTTGGCAAATTTTCCCAGCTTTCAGCAAGGGAGTTTGGAACTGTCCTTCATTTTTTAATACTTTCATAATTCTTATTTATACAGCAATATTGCCCAGTATTTTTTACCAACTTAGCTAAAGTTTTAAAAATCTTAATTACAGGGAAAACAAAACATACTATCTTCTGTTTTGAGATGTGGGCCACACTTTGGTCATACAATGGAAGCTACAAGCTGCTCTTAAAATACTTGACTATCTCATCTTCATGGGTTGACTTAAGTCTGTGAACATCTCTGTAGAGAAAATCTAGCTGAAAAACTGCAGAGGAATTGTGCTGGTACCATCCATCTTGGATTATTTTTTCTGTTTTCAGGGACCCCTTGTGAAGCAAGCAATTAATCTTGTGATGTGCAAGCCCCAGAGAGAGTATCAAATGAATTAAAAGGGGCAATATCTGGTTACCTCCTGAATCTAATGAAATGTTGTTTTCTGGCTGTTCTTGATCAGGTCAGCTTTTTCATGCTAGCCATAGCATCTGTTATTCTTTCCCTATATTTTTTTTAATCTGCTTGGAAATTGTCAGTATTGGCAGGCACACTTACACATTGCTGTCAATTCTGAATATTATTGCACTTTCAGTATAAATATTTTGCTTTGGGGTTTGTTTTTGTTTTGTTTGGGTTTTTTTTTACTTGTTTCTATTTACACATTGTTGTTATAAATAGAATGCTTCAGCAGCAGGGTGTAGAAGGATACACTCTTAATTTGGCTGTCAGCCTAAATAGCATTACAGAAGAACCTGTCCAGGGATGTGATTGATGGGTATTCTGTCAATAAGAAAGTAAAACTTGGAATCAAATCTATGTGGTTTAAAGTGACGAAGACCCTTCATATCTTCAATAAAGATTCTTCCATTTGAAGGATCCAAGAGGCTTTGACATAGTCTTACAAAATGTCAGCCAAAAAGTAATGTCATGTACTTCAACTCATGTGTTGAACTTACTAGGTTCAAGTTACAAGAACTGCCCCTTGAAGGGTGGCAACAGCCTTCCCAACCAGCTCACACAGGGAAAGGAGATGACTTGGATTCAGTCACATAATTTTGAACAGAACGACTGGTCACTGACTCTGTCAGGTCTCACCCTGAATATTTATCCCTAATCCATCAAGATTTATGAACAAGTATTCCATATTCTGTGATTTGCTAATTTTTGGCCAGAATGCATGTGTCTTGCAATTTGTAGTTGTCATTATACAGAAGGAGCTTCATTTCAATACAATAGAAATGACTTTAAGTTACTGACGGGAGTGCAATCTTTTAATTCCTTATTCTCAAGTGGAGATACTGTATGCCAAGGCTTTGCAGACAGCACAAACTGGAAAAAGTCAATTCCTTGTAAAGGACATCTGTTTTCTAGGGCAATCCTCTGAGTTAGCAAGGCTATCTCTTCTAGTTCAAGGACTTCAGAGAGCTTAGGCAGACGAGGTAAGACGTCTAGACAGTTAGACCTTAGCTGCACACTGTTGTAAGTTTGAATTGGTTAACAGGCAATAGTACTTTTTTAGAGTATCAAGGTACCAAGCCTTGCTAAAGAAAACCGAAACCTGACATACAGTTGAAACATCCTTTTTCTAATTCTTTGTAGGTTCACGCCTTAAAATAAATGTAAATACTGCCTAGTCCAGAAGCAGCCTGCCTGCTTGCCACAGAGCTGCTGGATATGTTTGCCCGCCTTGGAGATTTGTTTTGCTTGCAAATGTAATGTTACTATTTTTCACATTTTCTATGTATTTTAAAATGTACATTATTATAGAATTAGGTGGGTTGCATCAAATTAGTGCCTAAACTGGCAGAATGTTGTTGCAACAAGTACCAGACAGATCACGAGTAAAGGATGACTGCATTTTTGATGAGTGTAAGAGTGTGAATGGAATGACAGACCTCAAATTGCTCATCAGAAGAGAAGCTCACAAAGCTGACATTTTCAAAGGGTAGAGAGTAAATTTAAGCAAAAGAAGTAATGTTAAAATGGTCGTGTCCTGTGTGCTATGTCTGTTCTATTGCACATGTAATATTTTTACCATCGGTGTTTTTATTCTATTCTTACCACTTTCCATTTTAACAGTTGAACAACTGTGAGAGATAACTTGCAATCCTGAAGTCATTTGACTTGTCATCTTAAAGGGTATTTATAAACTATAGCATTCAGGGAGCTCCCAGTGTTACCTTAAATAGAGAGACTCCTTTTAGGATTAAGAAGAAAATTGGACTATTTCATTTTGGAATGGTGTTTCTTAAATGTAAGTCTAACGATGGTTGATTAAAAACTCCATAAAAATGGGTAGCAAGCTGAACCATATTCTTTATTTTTATATTATCACTAAACACTGCGTGAAAAGCAAGTGCAATGGCTGGTGCTAAACATGTGAAAAAGATGTTTTTCTCTTGCAAATACAAGCAGCTTTTATCCTCTTTTAATATTGGCCTATATTAACTGTTTCCTGTAGGCAGAAATGCTCAGGTTTTGTTGGGTTTTTTTTGTTTGTTTGTTTGTTTGTTTTTAATAAAAGTAGGGTTTGTTCCACTCAAACAACAAAAAAAAGAGCTGGTCTCCCAACAGCCTATTGAGCTAACTTATGTCAAGTTTTCAAATTCTAAGCAATTCTTAAAAGATAATGGAAATCTGAGGGTAATAAGAAAGAAAAGGAAGCAAGCAATTTTGATTAATTTGAGAACTTGATAAAAGAAGCAAGAAACATTTGTATTCAATGCAACAAGGTGTTTAGAAATATGTACCAGTTATTGACATGGAGGGAAGAGGACATCCTTGCTTAGAGTATTTAGAATGATGCTAGTCATGAGAAAGATCAGAAGTAGTAGAGTAGTCAGGTACTTTCTATAGTAGTCAGGTTTTGACCTTTAATTGGATCTGGTTTGCCAAATGCAAGTATTAGATTACAAAACGCATGATGGAAATTATTTATAGGATACACAAGAACATATAGTTGTAGTTGGGGGGGAGGTATTTGTTTTTTTAATGCTGCAGACATCTGGGTGGTTGTAACATGTGAGGGTGTGCTTCCCAGCCCAGCATCTGATTAGTCACTAATTTAGAAAGGAATGTCCTGGCACAGTTTTTGTTGAAGCATGTGAGCCTATCAGCAGAATAACATACTATATTCTTTTAGGTGTTTCAACATACAGTTGAGTAAAACAGCTCAGCTGTTCTGAAATAAACTTCATGGTATTCCTTCCAAGTCTCTTTTTCGTCTCTTATTTCTTACTGACAGAAGAGATGTTGCATGTTTATTTACTAAAATATGTTTCATGCTTTAAACATTTTTAATTAATAATCCAAATGTTTTAGAGTCTACAAAACACTGAAGATAAATTCTAGACAGCTATTTTATTTTTACATTATGGGAAACAGAAAATAACATATGCTCATATTCCGGGTGTTCTGCAAGTTTCCACACTCAATGAATACAGATGATCAAACATATTAAGGTGCCCAGTTTAATTAAAATTTTCAGAGATAAATATTTGCCGTAGCACAAAACCACATTCTCCCAAGTCAACCTGTGTATTATGGTCACAGCACCATATGACACACATTTCCTTTCCCTAGCTTAGATTTTCCCTGGCTCCTCTTTCAGAAGTTCAGCCTTTTTTTACCCAGTGCTTGGATTAGTAGTATGATTAACAGGTCGCTGATGTAGTTGTGGCCATTGAGGTTACTCTAGGTCAGTTCATAGCGAGAGGTGATGCTTAAGAGAATTTCACAGTGAATAAAAAAATATCTGCTGTTTGTGCTGGAACTGTTCTGACAAGTGTACTCATAAGGGATTTGAAAAGGCAGTGAACAGTGGGGTGGCCAGGTACCAAATTATTCAATAAAATTAAGACAAGGACCAAGTATGAGCAATATCAGAAGATCCTTATAGGACTGTTTCTCAGTAAAATAGCATCTGAAATTCAGTGTAGATAACTGTGAAGTTACGCAGAAATACCAGTACTAAATTCACATATAAAATAATTGTGTCTGAAGGTGACTGTAACCACTCATGAATAAGATGTGATTTCACAAAACCAGCATTGAACAACAGACTAAATCTACTGTTAAGTATCAGTAAAAAAGACATAAAGATATGCAAGGAAAAAGCAATATTAATCACCTGCCATTCTCATAAATCTATTGTATGTCCAAATCCTAAATGCTCTGTGCGGGACTGATCTGCTACCTTCCAGAAAATGGTACAGGATCAAAAATAAGCCAGAGCACAGCAACAAGGTAGATCAAATACACAGAACTATTTCCTTATACAGAACAAGGAAACAAGGTAGGACTTTTGAAAAGAGAAAAATTAATAATTAAAGAGAAATACAGTAGAGGTCTCTCAGAATACCACATGGAACAGGCCTTCTCACTCACACTTTTGGAATGAGGAGGCATCAAATTAGCAGGCAGAAAGCTGAGGAGAAATAAAAATATGTAGTAAGTTTCAGAAATCCTCGACACGATTGTTGTGAATACTAGAACTATAGATGGATTTTAAATATAAACTACAGGACAGGTTTTTTTAAAAAAAATTAATTGATGGCTTTTAAATAAAAAAAATCGCCACCTCTGACTTTGGAAGTCCACAAGCTGCAGATGGTTGGAAGCTCTGTTGTATTTTATGGAGCAATCATTATGTATTGTCCCATATTCTTATTCTGTTGCTTAGATATCCCCAGGTATTCAGTTTTGGCAAGGGTTGAAGACAGGGCACAGGGCTAGATGGGCCTTTGGCAGACCCAGAATAGCTAGTCTTGGTAATACAAGCATTGACTTTTTATTCAGTTAAATGACACAGTAAGACTGACATAAATGTATCTATTTATATCTGCATTTGTATAAAAATTGTTTATAAATGTTAAACTCTGCGAAATCCGAGAAGGGCACGTGAGAATAGCTGTTGCTCAATTTTAGATGGAGTGTCTGTTGCTACCACCCCATTCCAAGGAAGTTGCAAGGTCAGTGTCTACCTTAACATTGTGCTTTTATGCATTTAGGCATGAGGTCAGAGTAATATAATTAATCGGAGCAACAATATCTGAGGTTTGCGTGTCTGATCTTTAAAAAAATACTGTTCTAAACACATGTAACTTGCCTTAGAACACAAACTGAGATGTGTCTGAACAATTACTGTATGAAGTTCCCAAGTCAGGGCTGTACAGGAACAAGCTGTTTCCATTGTGTTCACCATATGTAGAGAATTTTCTTAGAATGTTTACCCTGACAACTTCTGTCCTAACTGGTTGGCTGAATCACGTATTTTTTATTATAATCAAAGTCTCAAAGTGTGGGAATTCAGCTAGAAACTCAATGTGATGATACACAGAAATAGAAGCTTCTGAAAATGACACATAAGTAGAAGTTTTTTGCTAAAGTTTCAAATACTTTGCTCAAAATTCTTGCAGGTGTAACTCAGAAAATACTTATTTCTTCAATCATTAATCAAACTATCAAACTCAAAACATACTGAAGAGGCTCTTTTTTTTTTTTTTGTAATGGATAATTTTAGCAATGGAAATTAGTCTTTTGGGGCTGTCACTGAAAGGAGATGAAAAGCACTGCAAGCTACCTGAAAAGCAGTTGAAAAATTATTTATTTTAAATGCTCTAAATGTTTCCCAAACAAAATTTTTGGGGGGTTTTTTGTAGGTTTATTTTGTATTTAAGTTTGTTTGGGATTTTTTTGTGGTTTGTTTGTTAGGTTTTTAGTATGAAAAAACCACCTCACTGAATTAAAGTAAAAGTCTGAGTAGAGAGGGATCTTTCCCACTCTCCTGCTTCCCTTCTTTATAGGAACATCTATAGGAACATCCAGGGAGATGAGTTGAATGATCTCTATTCAAGATTCTAAAGGAAACAACAAAAACTGTGATACAATATTGTGTGTTTTACAGACTTATATCGATATGTACAAATTTATATATAAGTAACTTCCAAATTGAAAGCTTCATTTTTCAGTCTTCTAGCAGCAAATTGTACTTCTAAAATGTATTTCATATGGCTTAATAAAAAGGATTCTTTATACATCTTTTTGATGTCCATTTAAAAGTGAGGGAAAAAGAAGTTTTAGCAATGACAGGAGCGGCTGTTGCGCTGTGCAATACCAACTTATGAAATGCACTGAATTTAAATAAAAATTAATAATAAAATTTGTCTTTGGGACACAGGCCTCGCTAAGTGAAGTTAGTTTTGTCTTCCCAGCAGTTCTGCCAGCCCCTCAGCAGAATGTCACGCCTCCTGTCATCCTCTCCAGGCAGGGTGAAGGTTATCGGGTGCGCTGCCCTTCTGGCTGAGCGCCCTGGCAGCGCTCGCCTGGCCCGCGCGGGGGATTCCTCTCAGTCACAACTCAGCAGGTGCCCTTGCTGACAAACGGGCCAAGCTGCAGGTCCCATTGATCATCGTCCCTCTTCTGAACCCTTCTTGACTTGTACTAGCCCAGGCGCCATTTGACTGTAGTTTCTTGGGGCTGGGTGTGGTTGCAGGAGAGCGCTGGGTTCTCTCTTGCAGTCTTGGCTGCTCCTTTGCCCTTTCCTTGGGGCTGTGTGGTGTTATATTGGCCTCCCACTGCTTTAGATTTGCAGATGTTTCACAGAGGGCTGGATATTAAAAGAGCAGAATGGTTGTGTTTGACTTCAGAGAAACTCTGTGAAGAAATTGGTTTAGCCAGTCACTTCAGGATAGTTAGCTTTGTTTTAATCAGTGCACTCAGAATTAACCATCTTACCCAGCTTCTAATTGTGTGTGGGGATGAATTGCCATCGTGTGAAACATACTGTTGCTTTGTATAATGTATTTCTTCCTGCTGCTTCTCATTGTTACCCTTCTGTGTTGTCACAAGTGATACTATGTAGAACTATTTTCTTTAAGTTTTGGTGTTAGCATTTAAGAAGCTTATGTCTGCTTTCTCTCTTCAGCTGGTAGGGCTATAATGTGAGGTCAAAAGGAAGTATGAACTGTGGTGACAGGTTCCTATTTGTTTTTTAACCAGCTGGTTGATCAGAGGACACAAATACATGCCTTCCAAAGTGGCATGCACTCTGATATTTTCTCCCTGATTTTAGTTTGTAAATACTTTAAATTTCACTTATATAAATGTACATGTTACTGTTTTTCTTATAGTATATCAGAATTGCTAACTTGCTGTTACAAGTGTTGGAGTTGGAAAGTAGCATGGAGATGTAGCATACAGATTACCAGTTTCTCCATCACATGAAATTATGGCCTTGAAACTGATGTTAGTAACAATTTAATAATCTTTTCTTTTGCTGCTGCTGCACAGTTTAACAAACTGCCACACTGAGACTGAAAAAGACAATTCTAATGAAAAGAAAGCTCTTTTTAAAGGGAGAGAATATGATTATAATTGTACTATCAGACATGTAAACATTGGAGAGTTCACCTCTTGTCATGTAGTAAGCAAACAAAGAGATAAGTTGATGTTAGTAAGTTGATAAATTTGCAGTCATTTAGTCATCTGTCTCACTTCCACTATACAGGCATTGAAGAAGGCTGTGGAGTTTCAGGAATCAAAATGAATCATACCTACTATGAAAACGTTTGGCTAACAATTCTAAATATTAATCAAAACTTTGGCTTTTTGTGCTGGGATGGAAGAATAGGGTTGGTGTCAGTGAAAATGATGAATGATAGACAACTGTGTGCTGTGCTTACATTGTAATGTACTTGGTGTCCTGCAGTTATTCATCCTTAAGCTTCTACGGTCTAATTCAGAACTGGTGACCTGCACTTGGATCTAGTTATGGCTTTCAATTGCACTAATCCCTCTCTGGAGAGATTTTCTTACACTGCACCAAAGAAGAAATTCTATAATTAGGTGGAAAACTGGCTCCTACCCTCATGTTCATAGGATGATTGAAGTAATGGTGGGTCATCTAAGCAAACTGTGAGCATACCAGCAACATCTTGTAGACATAGGTGCTCTCAGTGTGTGTGGTCTGAGTATCTTGCTATATGGTCTGCCTTTCATACAGTTCATCTTTTTGTCAGTAGGGAAAAAAAAACAACTGCTGAGAAGAAACAGATTCAGAGTGCTACAAACCAAGAGACAGGGAGATGGGCAGGTTCCAGAATCTTGAGTAGCATGTGTGCCTAGGGAACAAGAATGCATTTTAATGTGACTTGAATGAATTACAGATCATGAGGTGAACTAGTGCCTTTGCAGAAATGTAGTATAATAAATCAAATAATTTCATGAAACAATATGTAAAAGGTGTCTTGAAAATTTTGAAAAAATATTGTTACTTTTAGAAATGGTTGAGATCATTGCTAGGTGGGTTTCGGTTTTTTGTTTAGTCTTTTTTTTTTTTTTTTTGCCTCCAAATATTTGTTTGTTTTATAGCTGTTTAACAAGATCCATGGCCAAAAAGTCACAGAGCAGTTGAGATTTTCACCCTTAGTGGTAAGATCTACCTTCCAGTCTCCAACTCCTCTCTGTTTGTCACACAAATCCAGCATGATCTGTCATATTTGCAAAGAGCAAGATTTGTTATCTTCATATGACTAAAATGTAATAATCTGCTTTTAAAACTGCAGTTGAAGTGTCACTTGCTTTAACTCCTCCTTCTGCTTGTGTTTGAAACTTGGACATATTCTCATGCACAGAGAGCATTATTATGTGTGCTTTGTGAGAAACATAAAACCCTATAGTGACAAATCATTGTTGCTGATACAAATCAGGTTTTGGTGTCTGTTGATAGTCAGTTTGCTTTCATACCTAATTTTTTATGATTCTCTAAAAATACGTATTCATGTGCTTTGTTCTGCCCAGTGAATATTTCTTGCATGTGGTCTCTTGTTTAGCTTTCTGAATGTTGAATTGCTATTTTTTTTGTCAAAATGGAATGCTGTTTGTTTGGGATGTTTTCTCTGAAAATGCAGTTTGTGATCTTAAGAATGTTTAACAATTAATTATTTCATCCAGGTACAAATAAGAATCCTGCATAACCTGCAGAGTTCCATGAAGAAAGAAAAATTTTCTTGAGCACTTTTTTTTCCTTTGCTTTTATTGGTTTTCAGCTGTTGAAAGATTTTGTTTTTTTCTTTTTACTTTTTTCCAATCCTGAACCTTGGTATGGCTAAACACCAGACTATGTTTTGTGTTAAATAGTGTCTTCATCTTTTTTAGCACACTGCTTACTGCTTGTGTTTACACCTGGTGTAATAGCCCAGCAGAGAACTGGGCGTGTTCAGCAGGTCCGGTTTGAGGTTTTTCATTTACGCTTGTATGGAAGGTTTCCTCTCTTTTAAAACCAACCTCCTCTGTATATCTAACCGTGTATGAAGAGATCTCAGAGTTAAGTAGACACAATAAGTGTTAGCAGTTTCAAGCCAGCTTTACACAGAAAGAATTGTGACAGGAAACTTAGCAAATTTTGGTTGAAAATACAGGAACATTGGGCATGCCCTTCAAATTGATGAAATACGGTAAAACATATACTTCCATATGTGTGTGCTTATAAATATAAAAATGTACACATGCCTGCATACACACACACGAATGTGATAATTCTATTCAGTTTCCCACATTGAAAAAGAGGGGAAATAGTCCATTTTGGGGAACTTCCTGTATGTTAATAATACGATTTTTTTTCAATAGCTTTAAAAGTAATTTCACATTAATTTTCATCCTAAACTTATCTTTGACGATTATGATAATTTTTAAACCCATGCTTTTGCTGAAGATAATATCAGTACAAACCATCTACCAGAAATAAAATGCTAGATTTTTCCATTCATTCTGGAAATGCAAACTAAACTAGATGTTCTTTTGGGAGTAGGATTATATATATAATGTCAGTCATATAATGAGGGGGTTTATGGTGTCTTTAAATGTACAGTAGGAAGTGCATTATTTTTTCATTCACATTATTGGAAGTGAGACTCATTCACAGCTGAATAATTAGAACAGGGTTATACATTGAAAGAAATGTGTTTCCTTTTAGATGAGGAGAGACATCGAAGGCAACAGTGGTTGTAAGTAGTTCTGGAGCTGTTTGTCCTGTGGTAAAGCATACCACAGGCTGTTTAATTAAACTCTTTGCAAGCTTGCAGCCTGGGTGATCACACTACCTATCTCCTAAACCCTTGAGCATTGTCAGTATCTGAGAGTGTAAAACAGTGTATGTGACATTATTTCTAATCCTTTTAGCTTTTCAGCGAGGCTGCTTCCTTGTCTCTGGCAAGAACATAGCTTTGATTTCCCTTCTTTTGCTGAAGACTTCTGCAGTCTTTGGTCCCTGCCTGTAAAAGAAAAATTTTACACAGATGTCCATATTATTTGGGGAAAAGGCCATTTACTTGATAATTATGTTCATGTCAGTTCATGTTAGTTCATGTCAGATAACATGTTCAGTCCAATCTAAACTCAGCAAGAGCAGAACTGATAAGATTGCCTGATCAAGCAATATGTCAGACTGGCATCTGATCTGCATGCCAACACATCTTTTGGGGTGTCTTCATACCTGACAGTAAAGAGCTGTTACTCAACAGCTCTCAAGGAAGTTTTCAGAAAGGTCTAGAAGAGGTCAGCTTAGTTGAAAACAGGATAATGGAGAGAAGCAGAAGTAAGAATAATTTATTCTTAAAGTTATACAAATAATATAAAGAAGATCAGGTACTCTGGAGAGCTCTGTCTAAAAATGTGGTAATGATAGCCAACACAGCATGAGGAACAACTTAGAAAAGAGGTCAAAATGTGTAAATAATAGTATGCTCTCACTGGGAATGACTATATTTCTGTTCTCTCCTACCTTGAATTGGTTATGGGAAACACAGGAAGAATTTGCAAAAGAGCTTACACGTATGATACAGGTGATCAAAATAGGGCTTTTAAAGGTGATGAGCTGATCAAGAGGAGGACATTGTAGATAGAATCTTCTTCCTCTTGATTACAAAACCAAGATCTTCCATATTCCTTTCAGAAATAATAGCACAAGGGGGAGGAATTCACTGTAAGGTGGAAGGGGTTGTTCTTTCTGTTGAAGAACCAGTAGAGCTAAGGGGAGGGAAAATTTCAGAAAACGCTGCAAGAAGTGAGAGACACAGCAAGGCTGGAATGTAGCAGCTCAGACAAAGAAGTTGCTCAGAGAAGCATGGATTAGTCATGTGAACGGAGGCCTCAAAAGGGGCAAGAAGGAACTTAGAAGGACAGAGAAGAGTGACTCAATTCCAGTGCAGTTAATGCAGTTCTTAGTGCAACTAAGCAAGGAAATAATAATCTCCTTGAAAAATAACTTAAGTAGGAAAAGACTTTCCTTTCTTATTCTGTCATTTCTAGTCACTTTGAGTTTTCCATATAGGAAAAGTTTAAAACTGATTTTTAGCAATGATAAAAAATGGTTTTAAACAGCTTCATCTTTCAATGTTGCAGTCCTATCAAAAAACCCCAAACTATAATGGTCTGCAAAAACAATAAATCACTGTGAAAAGCTAAAGAGACTTAACTGTCATGTGCCTGTTCCAGTGTAAGACTTCTTGGAAATCAGTTGAACTGGCTAGATCAGAGCAAACAATATTGGGTGGGGGCTGGCTGGTTTTTTTGTTCTCAAACAGTATGAAGTTAAGCTGCAGATGCCCTTGCCACAAGATGTTATCGGTGTTATCATAGGATGGAAATCCACTCAGAGCTAAAAAATAGGCATCACTGCTGGCTCAAATCAAGCTGGAGTCTGGAAGACTATCTGTAGAAGGCAGCAATGTATTTTTTCCTTGGCTGTTCCTTTTGGACACAGCAGAAGATGCCAAATCCCTTTGTCCTGATTCAGTACAGTACTTCTGTTCACCTGCTGCTGTTCCACCCAAGTGTTCTTGGGAAGATCATTCCATCTCATGCTGCTGTGAAATAATCTGGAACTTGATCTGCTGGAGACCTCCAGATGGGCCAGTAGAAGTTCTTATTCTCTTGGGCACAGAAGATTTTAGAATTATCAAAAAAATGATATTATTTTTCTAGATAGTCTTTGTGATATCAAGCAAAATACTTCAGTGTGATTGCAGTTCCACTAATTATGCATTCATGCTGTTCTCAAGTATGATTTTCAAAAGTGATGAGCAGTGATACCAGTAGAAACTAGTCTGAGTATTGAAGTGTTTTATAAACACTCTAATTTCAAGCTAACAGATCCTTGACATTTTAGATAGGTATTCATTTAGTAGACAGTTTTGAACTTAATCTTTCCAGGTCTTCCTTATGAATAAGTAAAGGTGATATTATCCTCCATGCCTCAGTGAGGGCTGGAAAGAGTTGTAAGGAACTGTAAAAGTAAACAGGTTTTCTGCTGTAGCAGTAAACTCTGTTTGCACTGTGACCAAGAAATAACAGTCCAAAGCTGCACTTGAAGAGCTTGGAGTACATCAAGTTCCAAGGCTGAAATACAGGGATGCGCATGATACTGAAAGCTTTTCGGCTTCTGAGTGTGATCATCAAATGCATTAAAATGGATTAATATCATAAATGCATTAATATTTCATAAAAAGGCATTTGACATAGTAAATGTATGTGGTTGTGTAAGAGTATATTGCAGTGCATGGAAACTAAAGCAGCCCAAGTTGCACAAGGGGTCCAGTTTTATTTCCTTTCATTTTTGATGCTACATTTCAGTTTTGAATGATTCTCCCACATGTTTGCAGATTTCAGTTTTTTCCTTTGCTTCATTTCCTAATTAGAAGACATCACAACTTTGATCTTAAGATGAAACTGTTACACAGAGTCATTTCATTAATTAAGATTTTTGAATTTAGCACCTCTGTTGTTTCAGGATAAGATTGAAGAAATTCAACTCTTAATTATTTAATCTATAACTATCAGAAGTAAGAAAAGGAAAAGGAAAGAAAACAAACAAAAAAATTACATTAGAATATGCAGATGTTTTTGACCATGGAAAGTCTCAGTTGTAGGCAGGACATTTATTAATGCTTATTTATATATTGTATTGCATAATTCAGTCAGAGAACTTTCCTCTTGTTTTTTTTAGATCTTTTTTAGATCTTTTTTTAGATCTTAGATCCTTTTGAAGAAATTTAGATGAAGAAAAGAAGAAAAGGTAGAAAGCAGTTAAAAATTAAGCTAGAAGTTCAGCAGCTTTCCAGAAATTATGTATTAATCGTAATGCATCATATATAGCTTAGCAAATCAAAGATACATGGCATACCTTTTTTCCCAGCTTTGCTTTTTTTTTAAAAAAAAAATATTTTTAACATGTGACATGCTCAGGACAATTCTTACTGTCTCATGCAGGACAGGCAGGTGTACATTTTGCTGGGTTCTTTCCTAGAAAAAGAGATTTCTTATGTGAAGATCTCTGGATGTAATGTGGATTTGAAAATGTATTAAGAACAGCAGGTCAACCTGTTCAATGAAGGAAGGAAGCTGTGTGAAGGAGCAGTGCTGAGCCATGTGCTGAGCGACAGACATACGGGATCCTTGGAGTCTTGGACTGTGACAAAGCTTCACCCGCACAGATAAGGTTGCAAGGGTGTTGAAAATTAATAGAGACTGAGCTGGTGTAGCTGGAGTGACAGAATCCTTGTCATGCAGGCAGCAGTAGGAGGAAATACATATTCAATTCACCATCACAGAAGCAATCAAAGAACTTTGGCAGAAAGCCTCCTCCTACCAGCGTACTTTGGTTTTTCAGGACTCTTTCAGCACATTGTTCTGGTATTCCTATCTAAGATTAGTTGTGGCAGATGAGCTTGGAATCAGAACTTACAAGTTAAGTTCAATTAATCATTATTGAAAACTTGTCTTCCTATTCCTTATGTAAAAAATAACAAAGTTTTTGTGGATTTTTTTCATCTGTGAGTTTAGTCATTGGAGAATAATTTGGTTTCTTCTTACAGCTTGTGATTGACAGTTTGCAGGGAGGAAAAAAAGGATTTTTTTATAGTTTATGGTTTAAAGAGTAAACTCTGCCCTCATATTTTCAAGCCTGTCACTTTATTAAAGTTTGGGTGATTTAGCTTCACATCATTTCAGTTGGTGCTTACACCTGGGAAAAATGGGAGATATTGAGGAAGATTTCCGGTAGAAAAATAAAAGCACTAAGTGGGTGGTGATACTCCCTCACATGACCAGAAGGAAAACAAAGTGTTTGGCTTTTGACTGCTCGCTACGAAACACCCTGTCATGGTGTGTGAGGTGAGTCACGACTTGTTTATTTATAGCCACGGCCAATCAAAGCCGGCCGCTCTGAACTTCATTCAGGAGCCGCAGCTCTTAGGATGTCTTGTAAACATTTGCTCTCTGCACAAGGAGCGCTCTTCCTGGCAGCGAGCGGCACGGGTGCCTGCCTGGCGGCTCCTAAAGCACAAAACAGAGCAGAGGATCATTGCCTGGATTGTCTAGATTGGTAGAGAGAGACTGAGAATTGTCCTTTTCCATCTGAAATGCCAGACAGTGAGGATCTGGGACAAGATGACAGGTACTGTACTTGGCTTTTGCTGGCCCTGCCGTGCGGTGCGGCAGGGGCTGAGGCTTCACGTCATGAGTCTGTGTGTGCTGCTGAGGGCTCAGCCCGAGATCAGCTTTCTGTGCCCTGTAACCGATCTGCTGCTGCTTCAGGGCTTTGCCTCCAATGCTGACCCTCCCGGGAGGGCAGTGAGAGCCTTGGTGCCTGACAGAGGGTGAATGGAACAGCTCGGAGTTACTTCTTAAACTGAAGCTGAAGGGAAGAAAGTACTGTGTGGTTTCTATCTGGTCACTTTTTCCTTCAAAGCCTCAATATGTCAGGCATGGAAATAGTGTAGTTGGAGCCATGCTACTGACAGAGCACTAACTCATTCTGTGAGATAGAGCACTGTGTCCCTTTGAGGTATGCCTGTCTTTCTGAAGTTCAGCTTTTATTTTAATGGGCTGATAAAACCAACAGTCAGAAAAAAAAATTGGATCCAAACTTGGTAACAATTTTAAAAATACTGTTTTCTCAAATATGATCCTGCACATTTCTATGAAATAAATGCCCTAATTAAATTTCGCCAAATAGTTTT
This sequence comes from Cisticola juncidis, assembly GCA_013400215.1. Taxonomy (NCBI): domain Eukaryota; kingdom Metazoa; phylum Chordata; class Aves; order Passeriformes; family Cisticolidae; genus Cisticola; species Cisticola juncidis. Next base: position 767,280 of record VXBR01013487.1, read on the forward strand.
TATAATAGGTATTTGAAAAGTAGATGTTACTGATGTTTGGCTATGACAGAGCTTGTCATCTAAATTTCTTGAAGTCCACATGGTTTTTCCATAGTCTTGATGCTAATCAAAATACTGGCTCTAAAATGGTGCTACTGAAATAATTGATGTTATAAAAAGAGTCTTTGTCATGTATGTAGAAATAAAAGCTGTCTTTTTTTTAGAAGTTCGTGAACAAAATACCAGAACACAGAGGCAAATCTAAGAAATTAAGCAGCTACAGGGATCAGAACTGGGCATTTCATTATGGCTTTGGGCTTGATTTCTTCTAGTTAAATTTAAATCTGAACCTCTGTGTGGATGTTTTTTCCAGTGTGTTTGTCAGTGTGTTGTGAGCTGAGTACAGGAGGTGTTTCTGGTTGTCTGTTGTAGAGCAGCACGTCCAAGCACGGTCCCCTAAGTGGTGAGCGTGGGTGAATGGATGCCCAGGGGCAATTGGGTCTCTGCAGGGGTGGGGTCACCTACACATTTCCGTTTGCAGGGAGAGCTGGGCTGTGCCCTATATATACATGTAGGACATAGATTACAATTAATTGCAATGGCATTTTTTCTTCTCTTAAGGAAATGTTGACTCATTACTGATAGCCACCCAAGTGTTAATTGCTAGTCTTTAAAAAATGTCTGGGGAGGTCTCTTTGTTCAATTGTTTATTTTTCGATTAAAACAAAAATATGTGTAACCCCTTAAAAAAAGTTTTCCGCTTTGTAATTATATCTAATTTATTTTGTTCACATTTCTTTCTCTGTAAAGGCTTGCAGCAAGCTTTGGCAGCTGAACAGAAGGCCTAAGACTCTAAGACCTCTTTTTCTATCAAAGTTGCGAGTTTTTGTTTTGGAAGAAAAAAGATGAGCTTTTCTAAAGCAGTAACCTGAAAAAACATAACAGAGCCTGCTCTGCCCATTTATAATTTTTGAAGCTACCATTAAATTAACTGACCCTGATGCTCATCCCTCTTCTTTTTGTGTCTTTGCTATTGAGCAAAAAAGTTTGAGAAAGTAGTTTAATCAAAAGGTTCCATTTTTTTTTTCCTGAAATTAATTTGCCTTTTTGTCTTGGTCATAACAAATAGTATACAACTGGAGAACATTGCTAAAGAAGTACTAATGAGATTTGGTGGAGGTCAGAATATTTTGGTCCAAGTTAAACAAGAGGGAATAGAAGGAGGAGCTATGGGAGCTATACTGGAGCAGTTAATCTTAGAATTACAAAGGAAGAAATTGTAATGTAAATGTACAGATAATGGTGTAATTTTTGAGGGCATATTGAATCAAAGCTTCAGCATGTGTGCATTTAAAAAAGAAGAGCAGTAGTATTTTTGTGGAATACAGAATGAGCTTTGATCCCTGACTGGTTTCAGTGCACTGCCCTCCTTGAAGGCCCTTCTCAATGCAAATACTTCTTACATCCTCTCTCCTCTTAAGTTCATGTCCTACTTCAGAAAATATGTAATACTGTGTCACAAGTGTATTTCATGAACATTGTTACATCATAGCTAAATATGTGGTATTGGTCAATACTCTGTTAGTCATACTGCAAAAAAAATGCAAAATAAGCAAAGGAACAGATGCACAAATACTTCTTAGTAAGGCTAGCCAAAAAGCAGAGAGTTGTGAAGAGCAGGTACCCACTCACATCTTCTGTTTTGTTTTGGCACATGATCATGGGTGGTAACAGGGGAAACAGTGAGGAAATGCATGGCCACAGATAGAGGATTGAAAACAATGCAGCCCAAGGAGATATTTTCCCTCAGTAATTCTTTTATCATCTGGTCTACTATAGTTTTGGTGTCAGACAATATATATATTTTTTTGAAAATTGACAATTTGTGAGGAATCCAGTGATAGTCAAGAATGTGTAAGATACTGTGAATATCAGTCCTGAAGTGGTGGAAACACATGGCTTTAGGAACTCTCAGTAATGCATCAGAGTAGTAAGTGATAACCTACTTGTACAAAATACATTAAAACCCATGGAAAAGAGTCAAAATGAAGTTGTGCAAAGAAAAAGTCATTATTAGGTAACACAGAAAGTAATTTAAAATAAACTTGAAAATACAGTTTTCCTCCTTTTTTTTTGTGCAGCTGTTCTGCACTTCCTAGCTATTTGACTTTGAAAAGCCTTGAGCTAGGAATATCCCAGCTGAAGAATGTGGAGGCTGTGAAGGAAGAAAATGAATTGATTTTATGAAAAAGCACTAAAAGAGTTGTCTTTGCAAGAGAAAAATAATTCTAAAGGAATTGCTTCCAACAGCTGGACAGATCTGTTTAAAGTTCTGTAAATGGAACTTTATGGTCTTGTTGCTTAGTAAGGAGTTTCCTTACTTTTCTGAACAAAAAAAATCTCTGTTGTGTTTGTAACAGTTGCAAATGGGTACCTGACCTGAAAGATCCCAGCCCTTGGACCATCTTGGTAAAAGGACAACAGCTCATAGTAAATAAATAGCATTTGAGTCTTTGCTAAACAGAAAGCAAGTTAATAATACCATTTACATGTCACTGAAACACTCCATTTTCATGCAAAGAGACAATTTTAAAATCTCAGTGACTAAGTCATAAAAGTGGCCTAATGGCCTGTGACTGTCAGATCATGCTTTGAATGACCTCAAACTGCAGTAGTAGCTGGTGTTCTCCTCAGGGGAGCTGGGCAGGAGTAGTACAGGTCAGAGGAAGGGTTTCCTGTGAGAGCTGACCTACCAGTCTGCTCAGCAGAGTCTGCTAAGAGGAGCCCCAACAATGACATGCCCCAATTTAGCCGGAGTATATTTTGTTTGTCTTAGCAGGACATTCAGCAAAAAGGGACAATGTTTAATACTGTCTGCTGTACAGAGGAACTCTGATACTGGAATCATCTTCAAACAAAGCTGGAATTAACCAGTTTGTGTTTGGTCAGCTGACCAAATACAATGGAGCTCCTTATTAAGACTTCATAAGATGACTGATGTATTATACCTGAATAGAAGAGATGAACACATGCCGTCCAAATAAAATCTTGTTAGTAATGTGTCATTTTTTCATTTAAGCAAACTGTTGGACAAGATGAATTCCCCTAACTCTTTGCAGAACACTTCAGTGTATTTTATAAGAATAAGTTTGCTTTCATTTTCAGAAAACTTTGTTCTCATCTAGTAACAGAAGCAAAAATTAATTTATCGGATTGATATTGTTTAGCAGGACACCAGTGGTAAAATGTTCCTGTGTCAATTGAAGAGAAGAAAATATAATTATGGCTTTAATTTAACACTATGCAAGGAGTATATAGAGTCAGGGATGAAAGGTTGCTTATCTGTCACATGGCCCCACCAGTCTGCTATGCAGTCCATTGAGAAAGGCACATCCAGCCTCATCAAATGTTGATGATGTAAAAATATTTCTTGTGTAGTAATATTACAAAAAAATCATCTTGGTCAGGAAATGAAAGAGGGAAAGCTGTGAAATAAGATATTTTTTCAGCTTTTTATTCCACACATTCCCTTGGAAGAGAAAAAAAAACAAAACAGGAGCAGCAAATTGGACCGGTCCACTGTTAATAAAAAACACAAAATTAAAGTGTCAGATGGAGATAGGTGAGGCCAGGAAGAAAACATTATAAGAGTTTGAGAAGCAATGTTAGACAGTATTAACACAATTAATTTAGTTCTTATAAAGAGATTTTTGGATTGGGAAATGTTAGCTACTCTTTAGGGCTGAGAACTACATTAGCCAGCTTCAATTAAAAACAAGATCCGTCTCTATATCTTACAGATTCCAAGGCCAAAGCCTCAACATTGAAGGGATGATCAAATGTGATCAGTTTAAGGATGTTAGAGACAGTACTACATACTCACTACTACCAAAAGTTAGTGAGGCTAAATTGTCCAGCTCCTGTGGATTAGCAATGGGAAAGAGGGATGCATATGAAAATCTACAAGCTGAAGAGATTTCTGTTAGCAAAAGCTTTGTAATATTTGGAGCAAAAAGATTAATATTCTCCCTGGAGTATGTTTGTAGATACTTCCTGGTTTTGCTTTTTCTTTTGTTTTAAGTCTTTGATGCTAGGATGATTTTATGTGGTATCCCAGTGATTCATTTAAATTGCAGGTCTTTTTGACTTGGTCATGGCCACATGACACGAATACAATTATTTTAGTATACTTAATGACTGCACAGGATCCAAAAGTGGCACAGGATAGAGCCCGGTTCTACATAGTCACCTTTAAAATTAGCCACATAGGTCATTAGGATGCTGTGCTGTGGGTTTAGTAGTGCTGGCCATTCTGTCTCTCCACATAGTGCACATAACATTCACAAATGTGTTGCATTGTGTGTCTGTAAGGCTAATCAATAGTGCATTGTGTTCCACCACAGTTCAATAGTAGCTTTTAGAGGTTTTGCCATTGGTACTTTAATATACTTAACTGTGAAATTTTCTTTTAGCACTATTTTATATTTTGGAAGGAGAAAGGGGTGTTTATTTTCATTTTCATTATATGTCCTGCTGAAATTTTTATGTTAAAAAAATTACAAAAATTTTATTCTAGATTCTATTTTAAATCCCTTATCTCTGTACCTTAATGATTTAGAAGAACAATTTCAAAACCTACTTTTTTTGTGTAGGTCTTCAGGTATAAAATGTTTGCTTCAGAGAAAAAGTGAATCATTATAATCACTCCCTTCTGCACTATGGTGACTTCTTACAGCAGAAACCTGTGAAAGCTCTGAAAAGGTAGAGCTGCTTGATTGGGGTTTGCTGACAGTTTACATGCTGGGTTTAATTTGATTAAGCTTCATGATGAACTCCTGGTTGCCTGTTTGTCCTTTGATATCCAGATCCCTTATAGTTGCACCATTCTGTAAGTTCTATATATTAACTTTTTAGAAACTACCAAATACCCAAACTACCAAATAGCCATATTACCTATATTTTGATCTACATATCTTTGGGAATGTGACTTTTGGTTCTTCCACCTTGACTACTACATTCTAAGTAACCCTGAAAATTACAGAGTGCACAGGCTTCAAGTGTGTGTGGTTACAGTTGGGCAATCAAATTGGTTTATAAGGTCTGTAATTACTAAGTCTGTGTTTATGTGGGTGCTGTCCTTCCGATCCACCACATCACGGTGTTCTCTTGTCGCTGCTGCAGTTCTGAGTAGCCTGTCTGTATCATGAAGATACAGAGAAAACTGTGTACACATAACTCAAAAAAATCCAGCACATCACGGAGAGATCTTTAAACCAGTAACATGAGATCTGCTGACCTTTCTGAGAGAAATGTGATGGGGCTTTGCTTGAACAGATGTCTAGCTACGAGACGGGAGCATGACACCATCAGTCATTTTTAGCGAATGTAATGCCACTGACTCTTCTGGCCAGGGTTTGTGACTGTGATCAGTGGAAGCGTCTGGGTGATAGAGTGTTTTGGATAGACTTTCTTTACAATTACTAGGCAACAGTTTATATATTTGCTCAGTTATAGAAATGATGCAATAGGCAGTCAGAAGGATGTGAGTAATTTATTTTTTCTGAACACTCTCAACCTTATTGATGGTAGTTTTAGAATGGAAGTGTAGCATTGTATATCAAACTAAGGATAAGTGATGGGAGCATAAAATGTTATTCTTTCTAAATGATCCACAAAAGCCTTTGAAAGTATTCAGGGTTGGCTGTTTATCCCCAAAGGAGCACCTGGACAGCATTCCCCAAAGCTGTTTTGGCAGGAAGTATAGGGTTCACATTTAAGTAATGTATTAAGGTACTGTGAGTACCTTAATTATCTCCTCTAATATTATGCTGAAATAGATTTATATTCTTGGTTGACTTATGTCATAGTCAAGCACTCCATATTTGTCATCTATCTCACTTCACGTGTCTTCTTCTCTTTTTATCTTTAAATGTGACCACTGGAAAACTCATTTCTCTAGACTATGCATCATTGTGTGCCTGTTTCTGTTTGATCTAATGCAGGCTTAATAGTTATCTCTGTTTTTACAGGGCCATGGCATAACCTCTCTGTCTTTGTGTACATACATTATGTGTTGTACATACAACTATATAATATACCTCTTTTCTTTCTCACTCCCCCTTCACCAGGATCTGTTGCTTCCCCTTTGTTCCAACCATGTTGATGGTGGGTATCACTGTTATTTAAGTTGGTTCAGGGTAAAAAGACAGAAAGACAGACATCACCAAGGCTGGTAGTTGTTGGGAGGTGTGAACAGAAGAGGCAGCATATGCATCTGGTGGTCACACGATCTGATCATCCAGATGTGCTGATCTAGACGATCAGCAAGATGACTTACACCTCTAATTGCCCAAGATCAGAATAAGGCTTCAAGATAGTCCCTGGTGTTCCTTGTAAAATAGACAATTGTAACTATTGTAGAACTGATAAAGGTGTGTTACGATTTCTTGTGGCCTAGAAGCAACTGCCAAGTAGTCTTTTGTGGAGCTCAGTAGTGGAATTGCAAAGTTTTGAAGCAAATTTCACTTATACCCTCCACTCCTCTTTCTCGTCTTCTTGTCCATGCTCCACATGTGGACCACAGGGCCAAAGCATATAGCAGTTTATTTTATGTGCACTGAAGCTCATGCTTTCAACAACTCGGCCAAAGAAAGCATCACTATCAACAAGTGAGGCAATTGCAGACAACTTTCCCTGCAAATGTGCACTTTTTCTTCATAATTTACATTTTTAAAAAATGTTACTAGTTATCCCATTATGCCTTAGTTATAGTTCCTTCTCTTTAATCTATATTGTCTTTATTTTAGTGGATACCATATATGAAAAAACGTTTGCATTTTTATTGTATTTTATGCTTTCTTCTTCCCCCCTCTGTTTTTGCTATTAGCTTAAAATTATTAATGTGAGTATCTACTGTTGCCTTAGGTATTTCAAAGCTCTAATTTGATAGCAAGCTTCAGGCCTTTACATTTATGCTTTGTGCTCTGTCAAAGTTCTACTTTGATTGTCAACAATTTTAAATAAAAGGTATGAGTAAAAGTCTGTGAAAGGACTTCGCTATTCAGAGCACTGTCTTGATAGTAGTTTTCAGTACTGGAATAAATGGGCAGCTTTTAAAATACTTGTTGTTAATGCAGATGTAGAATGGTTTACAGAAGCTGGAAGCAGTGTTTCTTTAGGGGAAGTAGCCTATCCATAAACATTGCAGTTCCCATAGGCCAAAACCCTTGTATGATACTTTCATGAAGCTGCTAATAACCAGAGATGATGGCAATTGAAGTCTCTGCTGTGGGTGGGATGCAGATAGAAAGTCCTGTGCAACACTGCTCATCCCTCCAGCTGGATTCCTGCATTGATCTCTGGGAGTTGTGCTATGGTTATATTTTGCTTGCTCTGTCATGGGCAAATGTCTGCGTTCAGTGACTTTCATGGCTGGGAAACTGCAAAAGTCACCCAGTCCAAGACACGGGGCTCGTATCCTATGCCTTTCAGGTGTGCTGTGATAAATAGTTCATTTGTTTTTTTACTCAAAGGGGAGAAAACCCCCATACCCTGACTATTTTGTAATGTAAGAGGAAATCACATCACTACAACAACATAAATACTATAATGCAACCAGGAACAGGGCACCAGTTTGGGGGTTTGGACTTTAATGCACCTTACCCCGTGGCTGAAGCTGCCGTGTCCCCACTGGGCAGTGGGCTCTGTCTCCGCTGGGGAGTGGGGCTGTGTCCCCGCCATGTCCCCCAGCCTCTCCTGTCCCTGGCTGTGCCACCACCTCGTGGCAAACGAGGAGGTCGGGAAGGGTCTCTGCGGAGCATTTTTGACCGAAATTGTGCCTTTCTACAAAAACGAGGCTGCAGAGACCGTGTGTAGCTGACAGGGATTTTGATGTGACCGTCTGTGCACTGACCTGTGTACAGTCATTTTTTCACAATGTAGGTTTTTATTTGTGTTATCGCTCAGTCTACCTGTTACAAAGCCTTTACTATTAATGCAGCGATGGATTAGACGTGGAGTGTGTTATACATCTCAGTGGAAAGACCAGAGTTGCTCATGGCTGGCTGGCATTCACTGTGATCAAAGCTGTGTGTACTTAGCAGTGCATTATGCAAAAAGTAACTCAATAAAGCTGGTGTAGCATTTACTTCAGATTCTCAGTGTTTGCACAGTGGCTCATCCTTTTTTTGTACCAGTTTGACTTGGCATTGGCTTGCCTGTGTATGTTTTTATGATTATTTATTGTTTCATAAAACAGCTTTGTTGCAGATGCTCTGTTCACTCCACAAAGGCATATGATGTGACCATTTAAGCTCAATATTGGATAAACTGATCAGCCCCAAATGTGATAGACACGTCCTATCCCATGGTTTTACGAGAATTCTTTCATACAGGTTTTTTTTGGGGGGGGAAGTGTTATTTTATTAAACATACTGGACAGTCATAAGATAAGTTTTAGAAACAGTCCTTTCAATATCATAGAAAACTAAAATTCAGTAGGAAAACTAATGTAAAGAGCAAGACTTCGAGAGCAATTTCTTTTTTTTCTAGGTTGGGTAGCAGTTTCATCATCATGGTTTGCAGAACAAGATAAAAAAATAGAAAAGAAAAAGCACAAGGATTATATGCATAAAATGAAATGTATTAATATGTGTGGCCATCTTGTGGCAATGAGAAGTACTGTGTAGTTTTAAAGAAAAAATAATATTGAAAAACAAGTTTGGAGTCAGTTGCTTGATTTAGATGACATCTGTGCCTTGAACTCAATGTCTTCATATGACCAGAATGAATAAGCAGTAATTTTTGTATGGACTGAAAACTGCTGCTACTGAAAAGAATATATTTTTTTTAGTTAAAAAGATCAAATTAGTTCAATATAAAATATAAAGAAACAAGCACAGGTGTCTCTAGCATAATAACAGCCAAAAAGCCTTAGCCAGAAGCTAAGGCTTTATGTGATGTTTTCAACCAGTTTCAACTTCCATATGAACTGTAAACAAAGTTGGGTATTTTTGTTTGTTTTACTCAGCTGGAAAGTCACCGACTCCAGTCAAGACTACAGACCCAGAATAAATCAGTGCATTTCAGAAACACTGATGAATTTATTTGTATTTCTTCAAGAAATGTCCCACTTTAAGGAACAAAACCCTGGCAAGGTAAGCGCTCCTCAGTAAGATTAACAGTTCTAAATGATTTCATAAAAAAGTGAGATCATTAAAAGAAAAAAGTGAACAAGCAAAAAAAACCCAAAGAAAATATACATTCTGACACATTCAGTCATGAGTTTCAGCTAACTTTTTTTTTTTTTTCTGTGAAGAAGATGGGTAAGTAGTGAGAAAAGCTGTTCACAGTAGAGCTTATAGCAATACAGTCCCCTTACAGCTGTTGGAACTTCACCATGTTACTCCATGGACTTTTTAAAGGAAATTTAAAACACCACAATTTAATAAAAACTTTAAAGGCAAAGAAGTAAATAGGCGTGTTCCTAAACATAAACATGGGGTTTTTTCTTAAATAATTGTAGTTTTTAGGAATAGCTGCATGAAGAGATAGCCTCATACTTTATTGTGGCAATTTTTCTTCTATACACTAATAGCTGGTGATTTTCCTTTTTTTTTATTGGAAAGACTGAGCTGGAGAACCCAGTTCATGAAGAGGCAAGCAAGAGTAAGGCTTTTTTTTTCCTCCAAGTTGGAATAATATAATTATTTAGTTCTAGTCAAAAGTGATGCAGGTGTTTTTTTCCAAAGATAAGTATAAATAATGTAAATGTATATTATGATAATAATAGATTACATTTTTGTAATGCTAAATTGCTTTTCTATTGCTAAATACAAGTTAAAAGGAGACTACAAGGCTTTTTCTCCTCTTTTAACATCGCTTAATTTTGCCAGAAAAACTTTCCTGAAAACAGGCCATTCAGAATTAGCAAATTGAAAGTATGTAGTACCACACTGAAATATTAGCAGTTTGGACTGAAAATACAGATGAGCAACTGGATGAAAAAAATTAAAACTAGACAAGAATGAAAATTATCTAGAAAAAATGAACAAATCATATAAAGAGCAGTTGTATGTTTGGACAATAAAGTTATATTTAAAAGAAGTAAGTTATAGTGAAGTAAGGAAATATGATATCACTAATGTGGTAACATGACAGTAACTGTATGTTAAGACGTATCTAATACTAGTTTAGAAAAGATAATTTTGATATGTTTTCCCTTCTTTTCCCTGACCTCATTCTCTAAGCCATGTCATTATTTTACTGCTATAATTAGAAGCAAATTATTCAGTAATTCTGTGTGCAAAATTATTTGAATTAACGATTTTATTGCAATTCAGCTCCAAAAGCAAATGGATCCTTTCTGCAGATTTCAACAGATCAGTTGAGTATTGTGCAGTTGTGAAAGATGCACTGTTATGTATCAGTCATCACAAAGGCCAAACCTCAAATTTCATACTGAAAATTCGGCTCAGTCTTGTCATTAACAGGGGTGCTAGAGCAGCCAACAAGTATCAAGAGATTGCTTGCCAGCATATGAGAGAAAACAGTTTCACAAAGTAACACAACAGGGAAGAAGAGAACTGTAGCTGTAGGAAGGATGTTTTGCTTTTGTAAGCATGCAGCAAACATGCATTATAATATTGCAATTAGTGAGTTGGGTTTTTTCCTGCATATAAATTGTCCAGTTGATTTTCACGAAATGAGGGTATAATTTCTAGTGATTTTAGCAATAAACATGAGCTTGTTAAAGCTTTACAGTAAATTAATTAAAATAGCATTTTTTTAATGGTAGAAGAGATGCATCCTAATTATCCAAAAATTACTGTTTGATGCATATTTTTAACAAAAGTGTTAAAAGTAATTCCCAGTTTTGAAACACAAACTTCTGTTTTGCACTGCATTCTAGATTTCATTAGCATGTGACATCTTTCTTTGGCAAAATGATCTGGTCATTTACGTGAAAGTGTTAATGGTGAATTTTAATGTCTTTGTCAGTTTTGCCTACTAGTCTGCAGCATATGTACATTTTTCACTGTCTTGGGAAGTTACATTCCTGGAGTTGTCCTCTCCTATGTGTTGTGTAAGTATGGTCTCTTTTCCAGTCGTGATTTGTGTATGTGTGTACTGTTCATTATTTGGTCTCTGTATAGGACTATTTATTTATTTATTTACATATCTGTTTACACACTCCTGCAAGTTTGCAGAAGACACCAATCTCTGTGGTGCAGTTGCCACACCTGAAGGATAGGATGCTATCCAGAGGGACCTGGACAAGCTTGAGAAGTGGGCCCATGGGAATCTCATGAGGTTTAACAAGTCCAAGGGCAAGGTGCTACTCCTGGGTCAGGGGAAACCCTGGTATCAGCACAGGCTGGGGAGGAACAGACCCAAAGCAGCCCTGTCCAGAAGGGCTTGGGGGTGTTGGAGATGCTGGACGTGACCTAGCCATGGACACTCACAGCCCAGAAAGCCAAACGTGTCCTGGGCTGCATCCAAAGCAGAGTGGGCAGCAGGGGAGGGAGGGGATTCTGCCCCTCTGCTTTGCTGAGATCCCACCTGGAGTCCTGGGTGCAGGAATGACATGGACCTGTTGAGTCCAAAGGAGGGATGATATGGAGATTATCAGAGGGCCCTAGCACCTCTCCTGGGAAGACAGGCTGAGCTTGTTGGGGATCTTCAGCCTGGAGAAGAGAACACTCTGGGGAGAGGCCTTTCAGTTGCTAAAGAGGACTTATAAGAAAGCTGGGGACAAACATTTGAGTACTGCCTGTTGGAAAAGCACAAGAGGTAATGGTTTTAAACTGAAGAAGGGTCAATTTAAGTTAGATATAAGAAAGAAATTTTTTATCATATGGAAGTCAGCTTTACAAGTTTTTTCAGTGTGTTGATTCTGGCACAATGTTGTATAGTCATGTTTGTCAAGCTGAGATATCAAAATCAGGCTAAGTCAAGGTAATAATAAATATTATAATGACTAGAAATTGTGTCTTACCAATAGTAAAAAAGATGTTGATATGAATTGATATATCAATTGATATGAATGTAATGGTATTTTTCTGTGATGAGTGGAAATGGCTCCTTAAAACTGGATTTTACCTTAGAAGTGTCTGGCATGAGCATTTCACACTGCATTTTTATGTAAAACTAGCTGTATTATGCAAAATTAGTAGTTATCTTATGCAAAGGCATTGTTTAAGATTTATCGAGTAACTTCTTGTATAGCAATATTTTAATACTATTTTTTTCTCTGTCTTCATTTTTGTCACAGTATTGTGTGCCTTTTTATGTCCCTTCCTTAAGTGCAATGAATTTGGACAGAAACTGTGCAGCAAAATAAAGGCTGTGCTGATGAAACTAGATTTTGGAATAGTGGACTATATCAACCAGAAGAAAAAAGAGAGATCTGGTGAGTAGTTAATTATAGTCCCATATATTATTATATAATATTTTTATATTTCTGTATGCAGAGCATTTCTGTACCTTGCAAAAAGTTTGGTTTGTCCTGAGAAGCCAACTGTAGAGATGTATCTTGCTTTGCACCTGGCTACTGTTGTATGTGACAATATATGTCAAATGTCTAGGTATGATAGTAATGAAATTATTACTTCATGGAAAGAAACACGGCAAGCTCTTTGTATGTGATTAGATGTGCTGCTTGTAAGTTTTCAGGAAAAAAATACCTGCTGTAAGCTTGCAAGGCTTATCTCTTTAGACAAGGCAAATTTGCCCAGCAGAGAGACTCACTCAAGAGTCTCAAAATAAGTACATAACAAAATTTTCAGTAAGAGACTGAACTCTGTTCCACCTTGGTTTTGCTCCCTCCAGCAAAAAGAAATTGTTTTCTTCTCCAAATACTCCAAAAGCATTTAAGGGTTGCCACAGGATAGCAGCTACAAATTAATCCAAGTTTCTATGTGGAAAGAGGAGAAATCAATTTAAAACAAAATCTCACCTATCTCAGCCAAAATCTTTCTAATACTGGAAACTTTTAGATTTTAAGCAATAAAGCTATTTCCAGGAAAATCTGCATATGAAGAGCATTTGTTTTTTGTGTGTGTTCCATTTTGTTAACTAAACCTTTGTAGTAGTAGTCACACTACTCATAGGTAGGCTACCCTTTTTAATTACTGCTACATCAGTAAACTTAATATCTGCTTTAAAACATGCATTTCTTGTAACCATTATACAATTCATTACACACTGTTGTTCCTAGACCCAAAGAGAACCACCATATGTCTTTTCCCCTTCTCTTACATGTAATGTGATAGTAACTGGAAATATGGAATAATGCATTGGATATTTTCTTTCATGCATTATTCTACTTCTTCAGTGTGAAAGTGGCAGAGAAAAAGATCAGACTATAGTTTAATAAACTTCATAAGCCAGCACTGGGAAAATGGTTGAGGTCAGATGTGTTCTTTCCTGCATCTCATGCTCCAGTTTAATTTAACCCAGACAAGTTCCCTATCTTGCTTTGCCACTTGGGTTCACCATGGGCTCACATGGGCTCACAAATCTTGTGTTGGCACAGGAGAGGAAAGAGCAAGTTGCAGGAGGAAGCAACCAAGAACACTATGATTGTGGTTTTCATTTTATATCGGTTTAGAAGATTCTCAGACAGAGGAGGCAAAATTTGTATTTCTGCTTATCTGTAAAGAGCAGCATTCTACTAGAGTATGCTTTGTGTGCATATTTGCATATGATTGTGAATGCAGGGTAGCTGGATGTTGGTAGAAAGGGTTTGTGAATGAAGATTACATGCAATTATCAAGAAAATTGTATTTGACCAGCAGTGTAGTCTAAAAGAGAGATATTTATTGTCAGGGCAGTTGACATTCTAATGAGAAACAGACAATCCTGAAGGAAGTACAATGCAGGTAAATGGAATTGCTGGAATGTGTTCAGAATAACATTCTTTCTCCCACTTTGGTTGCTGTATTTTGATAAGCAGCCAGTCTCTCAGTCAGCTTTGTTTCCCTGGTAGCATAGCATATAAATGATGCACTGTGTCAGCAGGTGGAAGGTTATTGTGCTAGACAAGCTGTGTGGCAGAGAACACACACTGTACCTGGAAATACATTGTCATGAGTAGGATAAAAAATGTATCTTCTTTCTTTCAGAAACAACAAAAACAAAACCCACAGAAGATGACAGTGAATTAGACATATCAGCTCTCTGTCCTAAGGTGATTTTTTTTCAGTCAGCCCTGTCTTGCTTTTAAAATCTATATAGATAATGGGAGGCTATCTAGATTGCTGTCTCTGTTCTTCTGTGGAAGACTTTAACCACCCCAGGAGACTGTGTTCCTGAACTAAGCAGGATGCTTTAGAAATGATTCAGAGTCTCACCCTTAACCTTAAACTAATTAACCCACTGCATTTGTGACTTCTGGTCTTCAAGGTAATGGTTTCATTGGCCTTCTGAGCTAAGAATTTGTTTGTTTTGTATTGGCTGTAGAATGATTACATTAATATTTAAAATCAAAGGTGCTTACTTTTATTTCCAACAGTGAAATTGCCGTTGATTTTTATCAAATTAAAATACAAAAGGGAAACATTAATAGAAAACCAATGTAATTTGTCAGATATTTTTGTAATCACTTGTCTAATAATTTTAAATGATGGTGCAAATAGGTATATTAAGTATAAAAACTTTCTAGATATGTATGAGAACACTCAAATTTCTCTTTTGTCTTGTAGTATTCTAAATGACTGTATGGCAGAGGTTTTTCTGTTATAACCAGAGTACCAGTTGATATTTAAAAAATTATCTTAATAGGAATTATTATGCAGTATTTGATCAGTAGTGTGTAAAGCCAGACTTCAACAGTGATTGCTTTGGAGGTGTTTTTGTGCTGGGGAAAAAAAAATATATGTCCCATGGGATAAAAATTTGTAGCTGACTTAACTAAATATTGTTCAATAAATTGGTAAAGGATAATGATTTTCTTTGTTCAGCTAATTTTTGATTGGGCTGGTTTACAGATATTGGTCTGTTTTTTCTGGTCCAAATTTATTCATTTTGTTACATTATGCATATTTTGTATTTGCAGGCATTACTGTAGGATTACTTTTAGAATGAATAACTGAAATTTTCTATGCTTCTTTAGTATAATACAGCCTTTAGTTATTACAAAGAGGGATGCTTCACTTTTAAGCATTGTGTAGTATTTTCATGTTTCTTCAATTAAGGCTTAAATAGGAGGTGATTTATGTTGCTATGACATACAAGAGGGAGTTTTTCCAGTCTCTAAGCACTGGCTTTCTGTAATATGATTTTTTTTTAAAATAATAGTATGTATGGGGCTGTTTTCTGTGTAGATTAGTCCTTCAGTTGTTGCCAAAGAGCTGTCAGTGTCTGACACAGATGTCTCAGAAGTATCCTGGACCGATAATGGGACCTTTAACTTATCTGAGGGGTATTCTCCACAGACAGACACATCTGACGGTATGTAACAGCTTCATCTGTACCATCAGTGGGTTCCAGACATGCAAGTTACCTCAAAATGATTAGACAGTTTGAAGACAGAAGGTTTTGGGGTTGTTACTTTTCTCTCTGAAATGAATTTAAGGTTAATCTTAGGATTTTGTATGGTTTTGAATGCATCTTGTGTAAGAACTGTCCTCATCTTAAAAATGTTAAAGTACATCAGCAAGTGTCTAAATAAATAAGTAATGCTGGGTAAAACCAACACATTCAGTAAGTGCCAGATGTAGCACTCTCTTCTACCAAACCTTTTAAGCAAGTAAACCTCTTAAAATTGCTACCAGTGCTTTTGTGGGTAAGCTAAGCAAATAAAAGCTGAGGAAGAAACAGTGAATACACTGACTTGTTAAACAGCCAATTGAAGTATTATTAAGTTTTACTACTAGAAATAAAGACAGCCAGCAATGAGCCTGTGAAGACAGACTAGAAAAAGATTCTCAAGCACTTGGCTTCATCTTGACCAGAAAAAAGTTCTTGCTTTTTACAAACCAAATTATCAATAAACACTTTGCTGGAATAAAGATTAAGGAAACAGTAGTTTGGTGTAATCTCACCTGAGGATCTGTTGCTTTGCTCATCTTGCATTTCTCCTAGTAAAAATTCCTTATGAATGACAAGCAAGATGATACTGCAGGCCAATGTAATACATTCGGTTAATTTCCTAATATTTCAAGCTGTAAATAGACAGCACTGTATGATCAGAGAACCATAAGTTGTAAAAAGCAATTGTCATTCATCTCACCTATCTTCCTATCCAAAGCAGGTTCAAAGCTCTTCATTAAAGCTTTATGAAGTTTCTCAGGGCTGTGACCACTTGAATTCTGAACACCTCTAGTAGCAGAGATTCAGCAACTTCCCTGGAAAGCCTTTTTCAATATATGCTTATGCTTTCAATATATGCTTCATCACCTCATGATGAAAAGGTTTATTTCTTACAGTGAGTCAAAATTTCCCATGTTCCAGTTTGTGTCAGTTTACTCTGATTCTTTCACTGTGCGCTTGCTAGAAGAGTCAGGCCCATCTTCTCTTTACCTCCCCATTCAGTAGTTAAACAGATTCCCTCTTTGCCACCTTCTCTTGGAGCTGAATGAGGCCCGTTCTCTCAGCATCTACATACACCTTGCTCTTTAGCCCCCTAAATAATCATGCTGGCCCTCCAGGGGATTCAGTCCTGTAGGCAATTGTCTGTCTAGAACTGGAGCGGTCAAAATCGGGCAATGTACTTCAGTGTGTACCCTCAGATGCTGAACAGAGGAGGAAAATCCCTTCCACTGACTTTCTGCCTTCAATTTAGCTACTACAGCTCAGTGTGTGGTTGGCCTTCCTTGTTGCAAGGGCATCCCACTGTCTTGCTGCCCTCAGATCTTTTTCTAGAAAGCTGCTTTCTGTCTTGGTTGCTCGCAGCCTGTCCTGCTGCACAGATTATTCCATCCCAGATGCAAGACTTCACATGTGCTTTTGTTGAATGTCATGATGTTCCTTTTCAGCCTGTTCCTTTCTCCAGCCTGTTGAGGTCCTTCTGAAGGTATCCTGACTTCCAGACTATCAAATACACCTGCCCCACAGCAATTTCCTTCTGCCCATGAACTTGCAGAGTGCACTCCAGCCTGTCACTAATAAAAACCTTGAACAGTGCTGGTTTCAGTCCCTGTGACCAACACCAATAACCAGCCTCCAGCTGCACCGTGTGTCGTTGATGAAGCCTTTGACCCCCGCAATCCGGCCACTTTTCCACCCACCTTGCAGTTCCCTTACCTTGTTCGCTCACCAGCTTGGCTGTAAGGATCATGTGGGAAACTATCCAAAGCCTTGCTAAGTGAAAAATAACAACATCCCCTCTTCTTCCCCATGGAGCGTTTCAGCAAATGGAACATACCCAAAAGCACAAGACCAAACGGGATGCAGCCAAGAACTGCCTCATCTCCTGTCAAGCTCTATGCATTCGAGCCACCACTCTGCATGCAGCACAACCCTCCCTCCTTCCCTTCCCAGCCTGTCTTTCCTAAAGAAAATGAGGAAATGACATATGAGTCATTTTTAGGATTTATTTCCGTAACTCTTATGAATGCTCCTACAGCAAGCTCCTATTGCTTGTTTTGATAGAAAGTAAGTTCAGACTGATTACTTTTTACCTTCTCTTTCAAATACTTGATGAAAGTATTAGCTTGTGCTTATTTAGGCTTCTTCCACAGGCCATGTACTCCACGGTATGTTTTACACATTTCTAATAACAAATACTGTGTCATTCATTAATGCAGCCATTAAGAGTTAATGTTTGATTACATCCTGCTTTTTGTCCTCCTGAAAACATGAAACAATTCTGATCATCTGTAGGGCTTCCATTTTCTGTTTCCTTTTTAGTACAAGCATTTGCCAAGAAAGGAAAAAGAAATTAGGCTTTACATTGGTTTTATATCTTTATTTAAAAAGATAAACATTCTTTTTATTATTCTATATGCATGTTAAAAGCTTGTAACTCCTTACATGCTTACATATTTGTAGTTTATATATATATATATATATAGTAAAGAAAAATAAATTTTAGGACTTAATGTGGTCGGTATATTTAGAAATAGCAGTGCTGAAGATTTTCATGGGTTGTTTCATTACAGATAGATACCTAAAAAGTTAGCTTTCAAAAGTTATTTTGTTCAAATAGTTAAGTTGATACCAGTTGATTTGTGATGCTAGATTTATGACCTAAAAACCATTTTGTTTTAGATGTCACACAAAGCTCCTTCTAGTAAAGAACTACTGGAGTAGGGATTAGTGAATGTATTTAGAGGAATACTTGCTATTTGCATTTTTACGTGTGGCTGTCTTTTTGGGAAACCTTTTGTGAGTGCTAACACTGTTTTCTTCTGTTAACCCTCTAATAGATTTTGACCGACCTAGTGATCATGAAGAAGCTTTCACTAGAGATCTTTTAGAGTTTCCTTCTTTAGAAAATGGTGCCGGCACCAACGATGACGATGACTCAAGCATCGGTTTGCCCACCCAGCAAAAACAAAGGAAAGAGCAAACTGATGTCAAGGCAGATCGGGCTTCCAGACAGAGTAAAGAGAGACCATCCACTGCAGGGCTGTCTTTGCCTTTGACCAGTGACCAAACCTTTAATTTAATGAGTGGAATTGCTGGCGATGTCATCACAGCTGCAGTGTCTGCTGCCATCAAAGACCAGCTGCAGTCCCTACAGCAAGCACCCGCACAGGCAGCGCCCAGTCTGAGCGAGGAGACAGACACAGAGGAAGCTGATGATTTTGAACTGCTTGACCAGTCTGAGCTAGAGCAGATTGAGAAAGAATTGGGACTTTCACAAGGTCAAGAAGCAGAATCCAAGGAAAAGAAAAAATCTTCAGGCTTCCTTTCAAATCTGCTTGGAAGTCATTAGCCTGGAAGTTGCAGCTGATAACACAGAAGAAATTAAAGATAAAATACAAAAAATACAAAAAATACCATCAAATGCAAAAAAAAAAAAATTTAAAAAAATGAATACCTAAAAAAGAGAGAGAAGAAAATTCTGAGCTGTAAGCTTTAACTATCCCTTTAGATGTGTTGTAATAATTTCCCTTATGCAGAGTGAATTAACTGGATAAATATCAGCTGATACTGATAGTTTAATGTTTCTGGTAGTTATACCTCAATGTAATAGCATGGAAATGAATTATCTATCCACTGTTTGGTTGCAGATGCGTGGTGGAAGTCAGTTGTTAAAAACAGTTGGGGGAGAGGTTTCTTTTCTCTTTTTGCCAACCATGTATTTTGGGATCCTGAGCCAAATTTTCAATATCAGCAGTTTATTTATTCTAGTTTTCCAATCATGTAATACAATTAATGACTCATATTGTGAGGGCAAGTTACCAGAGGGCTGCAGTGAGATTAACTGCATCTCACCTTCTTCAATCCTACCAAAAATTATGGATCCTTGCAAGTTAGCATTATGTGTAGTGTATCTACTATATATGAAACACACTAACTGGCACAACTCGAATTTAAATATGTGTGCAACACTATAAAAACCCCTAGATTTCATACTTAAAACCTTTGGATTATTTTGGATATGGTGATGCATTTCCAAGTTCTTTTGCTGTTATAGGCTTGTAGAGTTGTAAAGTGGCATGTCAAATGACTGACCACCTGCTGTGTTCCTTGATGGAGTCTGGTCTTTGGCAGTATTGCCCATGTGAAGTCAGCCAATGAATCTTTATGTTTAAAAGTTAATATTGTGTAAACTGAATAACCTTTTTGGGAGCAGGTGAGGGTAGTTATTATTTGGGGTAGAGATTAAAGAATAGATAAAAAGCATAAAGGCTTTTTATGTGCCACTTCCTTAATTTGAGATTCTGTAGGTTTTGGGTTGGATTTTTTTCCCATGATAGCTGCTTCCACTTGGTACAAAAGTTGTATTGCAAGATTATTATTTTAAGATACTTAGAGGCATTTGGTGAGGTCAGTTGCTAGAGAAGACACTCAGAATCTTCTTCTTGGCATGTAATTTAAAACAAAAAAAGAACTTGTTTAAATTATTTGCCAGTTTAAAGTCCACACATGCTGAGTGGTGGCATGGGATCTCAAGCAGATAACTTATTTTTCTAGGGCTTTTTTGTTCACCTGTGACAAAACTGTATTGCAATACCAAGCAATAGTAATCCAAGAAACAGGAAGAAATAAAGCTAGGTTTTTTAATGTGATGTATACCATTAGCAAAGTTGAGGGACCATGTCAGCTGCTACTACTACTCAAGTAAATTTCCATTTGCTGGCATTTGAAGAGGTAAATACTGTCATCTAGGACCCTCAGAAAGTACAGCAACAGATGATAAAAATCTTCCACTAACATATATGTGTAGGTAAACCCGTGTTTGAAATTAACTTGATTTTGTATTTTTATTTTCCTTTTGAGGTGGAAAAATAGGCAAATGGCCAAAAAGAATATAGCAAAAGGAAGGATGCTGAGATTTTTTGACACTAGCTTTATTGTTGCTTGTGCTTATTGTGTCAGTAACTCATATTGACCGTGTTTGCTGTCCTTTACCAGTAAAAGGG
This sequence comes from Cisticola juncidis, assembly GCA_013400215.1. Taxonomy (NCBI): domain Eukaryota; kingdom Metazoa; phylum Chordata; class Aves; order Passeriformes; family Cisticolidae; genus Cisticola; species Cisticola juncidis. The sequence continues at coordinate 787,793 of VXBR01013487.1, forward strand.
TAAGCCTGTGCCTTCATTATCAAATATGTTATGAAATAAGTGGATGCTGGATATACATCCCACAAGATGATGTAGCTTTCAAAATTACAATATCTCAACCATTGAGTTTCTGGAAATCATTAAAAAACATGGCCCACATCACTTCCACAGAATTAGTTGCAAAGTTTCTTCTTTAGCGTTCACCAGCCTGTTCTTCTCATTTGGAAAAAAAAAAACAAATTAAAAAAAATCAAATACCCAACCAAAATTTTAAAAAAACTTTTGTTGGAAAATCAGTGAGTTTAAAAAGTTCTCAGATGACTTACAAGCCTAATTTCCTTGTCTTTCCAGATGTTTAGGACAATCTGCACAATTGAAAGAGTACAAATCCAAGTTGCTGATGAAGCTTTGTAGGACCCCCAAACAACTGTGTGCTTCCTTGTCCAGGAGTACTGGTGCCAGAAGGGGAAACAGGCTGTGGGACTGGGAGAGGCCAGAAGGAGGGAGCAGTCCTTCACAGGCTTTTCTGGAGCAGATTGGCAGGACAGAGTAGCTGGCTGTCAATGGTGGCATTGTAACAGTGTGCACTTTATTGTTGTTTTATGAAAAATACTTGTGGTTATGAAAGTATGTAACACAGGGGCACTCTTCTAGAATAATAGATTAGATCAGAAAGAAAAGCAGTTGGAGGAGTTTCTCAGACTTTTTGTTAATTACCCATTTTCTGGTTTCAAGATAGGTAAATAGATCGATTTTTCTCCAGTACAAGTCTATTTTTTTTTAAGGAAGAAAAAAACAACCAAAACTTGAACAAGTAAATCATTAAAGTTAGGGACATAGTTGCTTGTCTGAGTGTTTTTAGAATTTTTTTTCCTGCTGTCATGGTACGCAATTACATTCAAACCCCTAAATACTGTCTAAGGGAAGGATGTAATTCTATAACATTTCATATTCTTCCTCAGATAATGAAAAGATGTTTAATTTTCTGCAGGAAATTATCTCTTCCCTTCCACATAACCGCATGTAAGAAACACTTTTCTTGGACACAATACATTCCACTGCCAGCAGTTTGCCAGCAAAACACAAAGAAAATGTTTTTCTCCTTTGTGGATCCCTTCCATACTACCCTCAGCTGGAAATCCCTTGAGAAAACTTCATTTTGCTATATTATAGCAGCCGCCACAAAATAGGTGTTCCTTAAAAATTCCTGTCACAGTGGTCCACAGCGTCTTTCCTACCAAGCACTGTCTTCACCTTCCCATCCTTCAAAGTGAATGCATGGGCAGGAAGACAGGCAAGAGGCCATAAGGCAGTACATGGCTTTGGAACGTGCAGTTTTTCCCTGGAAAGCCTGCTTGTGTGTGATTTCCAGTCAAAAGGCACACGGGCAGCGTAGAGGGCATAGTGTGAGCTGATGCCTTGGGGTGACTGTGTGCTCCTGCCCTGGGATCAGTACTGCTTGTGCTCTGTGTGTGTGCTCGTACCTGGCAGCAAAGGGCTCACCCTCCTGTGCCTTGCAGTGGCTTCTTCATGCGTCCTGATGGAAGAAAAGCACATATGTCAGGGCAGGGATGCAGGTCACTCCTTCATACTCGGAAAACTTCCCCTGTGTCAGTACACGTGAGTGACAGGATCACTATCTGAGCCTGGTGTGTCAGGCCTTAGGTGTGTCAAATCCAGTGCAAAACCACCTGTTTCCAGCACACAGGGTTTCCATGTGTATGTACCACACCTACTGATCATTCTTCTGTTTGTTGGGGGAGAAAAACACTATTCTATGCAGAGGAGTTCAAATAATTGCAACCCAAAGTAACAGGATCTAAAGAGATACTCGTTCTACTTGTTCTGTGTTCGTTCTGCACTTTCTCCAGGCTGTCCCAGCCTTCTGAACAAATCTCTGTAGTCTCCACGTCTGTTCTCAGCACATGAGCGGCGTCGCAGTCTGTGAGTAACCCCCACCCGGGCAACCAGAAACTGGAGAATTACAAAATGTCCATATATAAGTATTCTGCAGCACTTTACCTGCCTGATCACTGTTTTGTAAACATGGAACTATTATATTGATTGTTTTAATAAATACATGTTAGTTTTTATCTTTCATCATCTCATTGTGTGTTTGCTCCCAGAAATGGAAAAAACCCTGTAACAACAAACAGGGTGACCTTATCACTCCCTACAACTACGAGGTTCTAGACAGGAGGATTTCAGCCTCTTCCCCCAGATAACCAGTGATAGGACAAGAAGACAGTCATAAGCTGCAACAGGGAAGGTTTAGGTTGGGCATTAGGAAGAATTTCTTCACAGAAGGGGTGATTAGATACTGGAATGGGCTGCCCAGGGAGGTGGTGGAGTCACCGTCCCTGGAGATGTTTGAGCAAAGACGGGGTGTGGCACGCAGCGCCATGTTCCAATTGGCACGGAGGTGTTCGGCCATGGGTTGGGCTCGATGATGTAAGACATCTTTTCCAGCCTAACTGATTCTNCGGCGCCGCCAGCTCCACGGGCCGCAGGTGAGGGTCCAGGGCCTGAATGGGACCGTCCAGGGATGGGGACGGGACGGGATAAGATAAGATGGGATGGCGAGGCGAGGGTGGTGGGGGCAGGCGGTGTGGCCCGGCCGAGCCGGCTGCGCTCCCTTGGGATGCAGGCTTCCTTTGAGCCCGGCCTGGTCCGAACTGCCCTGGTGGCTCCCGGCTGCCGCCTGCGCCCCGTATCTCTTGGGGTTTTTTGTAATTTGTGTTTATTTATCTACAGGTTTTGCCTGACTTTTTGCGGCCCGTGCAGTAAACACCCGTCTTGTGCCACGATTAGGGACACGGGCTCAGTTTAAATCCAGCGAAGGCAGCCAAAATCAGCCGTAGTAAAGAGCCTCAGGGGAGGTCGCGATTTGTGTGGAAGGGCTTGGCTGTGCTGCGAGCTTGTGAGTGCCTGGGCCCCACACAAGGTAGGACTCGGGGCCTCGGTCCTGTGCCTTAAAACGGGAGGGGAAAACGCGGGTGGGCCGTGGGAAGATGTTGTGTAACTACACGGGATTTCTCTGTTTTATGCAGTTTGAGTTGTAAACGCGTCTCCACGAAGTAGTCGGAGGTGAAGATTTACGGCTTTAGTTTCTCTTAGTTACTTTTAGTTATAGACCTTATCTTCTGAGCTGCTTTCTTTTGGGTGGGGTGGAGCGGCAGGAGGTTGGGTGTTTTTAAATGCCCCCGTGGTAATGAGGCGTGTGGCTTCCGTCTGTCCGTCGTGGACCAGAGCAGAGTGTTCTGCCTCAGGCTCCTGCAAGGAGTTTCTCGCTAACAGCCAGCGTGGCTCTGGGCCGTGGTTTGTGGCAAAGGTTGGGGCGGGGAGAGGTCAGGGAGCGCTGCAGGTGGCAGGGGAACGCCTCAGGGAATACTTGGGATCTCTCAGTGGGTGGAGAACACGTTTTTCTCTGAAATGCAAAAAGCATCTGTTACACTGAGAAGATTCATGTAGTACTCCAGATAAAAGAATATGACCTTTATTTTCTGCATCCCTCCCTGTCACTGTAGCACTGCAGACAGCACAAGCAGTAATGAATAAGGAGCCCAGTGGTTCCAGGAAATGAGCATTTCATAATGTGTGTTTTGACTCTACATGTTTATGACTTCTGCCACTGCTTCTCCCTGTTAGTAATTTCAGGGAGGGGCTGCTCTTCCTCTCCCTGCTTTCAGACTCCCTCATCCTGATGTATTATTTCTTTTTTCTCCAGATTAAGCCATAGTTTTTCTAAATCAATTAAAAGATGAGGGCACTTTTTGTGATCTCCAGATCATGATTTTTTTGCTCTTTGCTTTTGGAGCATTCAAGAGATTCCATCAACTTAAAAAACAAACAAACAAACAAAAAAAACCCCCAAAAAACGCTAAGTTTCATTATGCACTGAGAAGGAAAGAACTGTATGTGTTTGAACAGGACAGCATCAGTGGCAGGTCACTGCTCTCTTTCCTGTCCCAGCCCCAGTAACATGGCTCAGCTGGATGGTGGGAAGTGGAGGGAAGCCAGGGTTAGCAGTGGCTTTGAGTGCTAGATCTAGACATGACAGACTGCATCTTCAGATGAACAGCTCTGCAGGGTAAAGTGTTGCCAACACAACATGCACTGCTCCAAAGTAGCTAAGAAGGTTTTATTTTTAAATGCAGTAACTTTTTTTTTTTTGCCATTTAATAAGGTTGTGGAAAATAGAAAATAGGCGTGTAATTGTGTTTTCCCTTTTAACCCTTATTTCTGAGGAATCACTGGTCTCCAAAGTCTTACAGTCGGCAGAACATGAGCTTGTTAAGAACCTTCAGTCACTGGTCTTCAATGAAAAGTGCAGAACTTTTGAAATACTGTTGCTGTGAATGGGAGCCCTCTCCTGGATCCCAATCCCAACAGGCACAGCGGGTTCTGCATCCAGAACTGGGATGCTCAGCTCTGCTGTGGTACAAGTTAACTCAAAGTCTTTTACTTCTAAATTTCTAAGTTTCTCTTGATCCGTACTCATTGCTGATGCTGGCGTTTAATAAATCTGATTTTGTGCAAGACCTGTGTGTCTAACACTGCCTTAAAAGAAGGTTGTCAGGATGTTGTGTTGGGATTTTTTGTGTCTGTTACTTAATTTCTTTAGCCCGATTTTATTTTTTCCCGCTTTCTAGTAATGGCCACCTACACTTGCATCACTTGCCGTGTGGCTTTCAAGGATGGTGACATCCAGCGTGCCCATTACAAAACCGACTGGCACAGGTACAACCTGAAGCGTAAAGTTGCTGACATGCCTCCTGTCACCGCGGAGAATTTCCAAGAGAGAGTCCTGGCACAGAGAGCGGTGGCAGAGGAGCAGAACAAAATCACTGCCACCTACTGCACAGTGTGCAGCAAGAGGTTCTCCACCTTCAATGCCTATGAGAACCACCTGAAGTCCAAGAAGCACCTGGAGCTGGAGAAGAAAGCTGTCCAAGCTGTCAGCAAGAAGGTGAAAATATTAAATGAGAAGAATCTGGAAAAGGGGCTGGCCCCAGAGAGTGTAAATAAAGATGAAATGAACACAGCTATTCAGCAAGCCATCAGAGCCCAGCCATCTTCATCTCCAAAGAAGACACCTCTACCTCCTGCTGATGCGAGTAGCTCTCCAGGTTCCAGGGAAAGTGCCACCTTGTCCCAGAGCAGAGAACGACCAGAAATACCTCCACGGCTGCAGTGGTTTGAACAGCAAGCAAGGAAGCTGGCCAAGCAACAAGCAGAGGAAGAAGAGGATAATAAGGAAGAGGATAATGAAGAAGGTAAGGCAATAAACACACTGACAGAAGACAGCTTGGGGTGAGCTATGGTTTGAGAAAAAGCTTTCTCCTACTTCTGTAGCTGTGCAGCATTTTCCATCACAAAAGATCTTGCTGTTGATTATGTTTTCAGTTTAAAAGAGGATTTAAGGGTGGCCCATGTTTGAAGTCAAGGACTCTGTGTTAGTGTCTAAACTACCAGCTGTTCAGCTTACAGACAGACACTGATGCGTGTAAAGAATGAATATAGCCGCTAGTATGAGCACTATTTCCCCACGTAAAATGTCAAAGGAAGTTTTCTTTAAAGAAGGCTAATGTAACAGGTTACCCTAAAACCACTTCTGAAAAATGAGTGAACAAAACTCCAGTTATGATCATTTGCTATTGTCCCAACTCATTTCCTGATCTGTTGAAGGGAGGTGGTTGGTTTTGTTTCCCTCTGCCCCCCAAGACAGAGGAGAAGGTTCGCTCTTTAACCTGACTGTGTGGCATCACTTCTCAGCATGTTGATGTCTGTGTCAAAATGGGTTTAAGAGTTGCCTCCCCAGCGGCCTTTTCCTGTGAATATCGCTCTGTGTTGGAGGTCAGCCTAGAAAGCAGAGAGCTGAAAAGATCAGAGCTCCAGAATTTCCAGAAAAGGGTTGTATTTAACCTGGACACTTTCAGTGCTGTAGTTGATAGTGCAGCTCCAAACGCATCTATTGGAGCAGTTGAATGGGGTGACTGAGCTGTAGCCAGGGAATGGGTATAAAAGGTGGAACTTCATTCCAGCTTCTGAAACCCCTGTGTCACGTTACTGCATCTGTCACGTTACAGCAGTTTTGTGCTCTTGAAATCTCAGTTGCAGTTCAGTGAATCTGTTCTACATGAGAAGAAACAGTTACCTCTGAACAAACATTGTAACACCTAAAGAAGAAGCCGGCTTGCACTTGTCTAGTGTTAATGTGTTGGTCATAAATTGTATTGTGAAAATCTCAGTAGGTTTCTGAATGTTAATTGTTCTTTGAAGTGTGTGAACAGGAGTGTGTTTTCCCTTACTGCTGGAAATGAGCATTTTCCTGATGTTACCAGAGTTATCTTGTTTTTGATGAGCCATGCCTGTTCTTGCCTTGTGGTGAATTAAATTAAACGCCTAGAAACAGCAGTTGAGCGTCAATAGTTCAGAAAATGGAGGGAGAAAAGTATCAGATCAGCCAAGGGTTTTTATGAGCAACCTTGTGCTTTGCTATGCATCTTAAAAATAAATGTCTTTTACTGGCAATGGTAAATTCTTGTACCTGGAAGTGACTTTGTGGCACTTACCTGTAAGAACAAAAAGTGCAATATGTTCTATGATGGCTTTTTCTAACTTATTTGGGACTTACTATGCTTGGGAAAAGTATAACATAAATATCTTGTTTTAAAACTTCCTTTAAAAGACTGGGAAGATATGGATTCTGATGAAGACATTGGCTCTGATGAAGAGATGGAAAGTGTGGAAGAAGAAGAAGAGGAACAACAGGCAGAGGCTGAAAGCGTTCCTGCTGTTGGGGCCATACCAGTCACAGACTGCTTGTTCTGTCCCCATCACTCAAGATCTCTCATGAAAAATGTGGCACATATGACAAAAGTTCACAGCTTCTTTATTCCAGACATAGAGTACCTTGTGGATCTCAGAGGACTAATCAAGTATCTTGGTATGACAGAATTTTCTCTTAATTTTTTGTCAGGATAATTGTATTCTAATAGGGCTTATTTTCATTTGGATATGACACCAAGTGTTTTGGTTTGGGTTGCTTGTTTTTGGTCTGAGTGCTGTCAGTATGTTGATCAGGACCACAGGCTTTCCAGGGAGAATAAGAGAAAACTTGGATGAGCAAACATGGTCATGTACCCTGTGGGTCTCACATAGTTTTCTGATGCTGAGAAAGTTGTTCAGATAACATGAAATTTGGGACAAATCTCTGTTGCTAAAGTGTGTGTATGAACTGCCTTGTCCTACGAGTGAGTCACAAGTATTTGTCTCTTTGGTTTACAATGCTTGTGAGAGAGCTAAAAGCTAGGAAAAAATGTATCATCCTTCAAGTCTAAAAACAATGGTGAGAATAAAATAATTTTGGAGTATTGGATAGAAAAATGTATTGGAAGTGTGAAATTTGTTATTGAGAGTGCTGAATGATCCGTACCATGTCACAAGAGATCTTTAAATGGCCTTTAAACTTGTTCCTGATGGGGCCATATGGTCAAGGCATAGGAACAGCAGGGCTATCCTGGAAATTAAGGGCTTGAGGCTCCTCTTAAGTCTCTCTGCCTGCAAGCTGGGAAGGCTTTGTCACAGAAATGTTAATTACTGACTAGGGAGATTTTGTTCAGACCAATAGAAGTGCCAATGTTTTCTGCAGGAGAGAAGGTTGGCGTTGGGAAAATCTGCATCTGGTGCAATGAAAAGGGGAAATCCTTCTACTCTACAGAAGCGGTCCAGGCTCATATGAATGATAAAAGCCACTGCAAACTCTTCACAGATGGAGATGCTGCCCTGGAATTTGCAGATTTCTATGATTTTAGGTGAGGTCATTTCTCTTTGAGTGGGACACAGGTGGGGACAGACAAAAGGACAGTTAAATATTACGTTAGAAACCATTACTCATTCTTAAAATTTAGTGGTGCTTTGGGTTCCAGGGCTTACTTTGCACTTCTGGTTCCCCACTTTTTTAGGTAATGGTAACAAGAAGATTGGTTGTTTTCTTCTGTGATCATTATTACCAGCCCTACATCAAAGTACATTTTGAATTCTGTTTTGTATGTTTGCTGTTACTGAATTGAGATTTCAGTGCACCAGCAAGGGCCATGAAAGGTCATAACCATCTTTCCCACAGATTGTGGATTTAACACCTGTAGGTTTCTTATGTAAGCACTAATGTTTAGCTGCAGTTGAACAGGACTGCTGTGATTTAGAGGCCTCTTGTTAAACTTCCTGCAGCTTATCCTGTATTCATTTTAGTCAGAAATACCTTGTATTATGGAGACAGGTGGAGCTTCCGGGAGCACTCGTTCAGTAGCTGTGCAGAGCTGATGACCTGCACTGTGGTGGCCTTTCACTATAAGTCACTTTTAAGTGTGAAGCAGCAGAACTGTGCTGAGTTGCATTACAGAGTGCAGGAAAGGGGTTCCTTATCTCCAGGCTCTGTTCAGGGCAGGGTTCTGCTATTAGGAACTCAGACCAAGGCAGGTGAAACATGACAGTGTTTGTGCCTTGCTGTAGCTCTGCCTTGTGGTTCTGTTGCATAGTGGGTCTGGATAGCTGTGGCTGCTCACCATGATTAAACCATGTGTTGCTGCTCTTCCACAGGAGCAGTTACCCTGATCATGAGGATGGGAAAGATGTGGTGGGTCCTGGAAGGCATGCAGCAGAGAAAGGGTTGGATTATGATGATGACACCATGGAGCTGATCCTTCCATCAGGTGGGCACAGGGTTTGTGTTACAGCTTACTTCCCCTGCACTTCCTATATCTACCTCCAATACCTGCAGCACAGGCCACTGTTGTGTTTTCCTCTGGGAATGGGGTTATGTCCTCACCTCCATTATTTTCCCTGCCAGGTACTTCAGCTGCTTCAGCACTGATGGATATGGGGGCTGGGGCAGTGGGTTGCTGTGCCCATTTTAGTTCATTATCATGTGACTCTCATCATATACTTCAGCAAGAGTTTCTGTATTTGTTTGAATGCAACCTGGAGAGGCTATAACTTAGGTTATCTAGTGTGGGGTGTTTTTTGTAGAGAGCCAGCTCCTAGCTAATTCAGTAAACTAGTTCAGAAAATTAAATTATTAAATAGCCTTTCTCTAGTTCAGCATTTGGCACTCTCACTTGGATTTGTTTGTTTGTTTGGTGGTTTTGTATGAGGGGACATCAGCCCTTTAATTTTGAAAAGTGCTGCCAACTCTGCAGTTACACAAGTTTTCCTGGATGTCAGCAAATTACTTTACTGTTTACTCAAAACAGCATTGCCTCTCTGCTCATTCCACTAATTAAAATTTTCTTTTCTGATAACTGCCTGTTTGTTATCTGAGCTAAGGCCCTCTTGAACAGCAGCACATTTTGTGTTTTTTCTTCAAGCAGCTCTTACAGTACTTACATTGAGTTTCTAATAATCCTAAAATTTTTAAGGTTGTGCACTCTTTAAACACATTTCTCAGCAGAGGGGTTTTCCACAGTTTTCACAGTGTGCTTGAGTACTCCATTTCAGAACTGTTGCATGCTGGATAGTGAGATGTCCCCTCCTGTGAGCAGGTGCCAGAGTGGGTCACCGTTCCTTGATGCGGTACTACAGGCAGCGCTTCGGAGTGACAAGAGCCGTGGCCGTTGCAAAGAACAAGAAAGCCGTGGGCCGGGTGCTGCAGCAGTACCGAGCCTTGGGCTGGACAGGGCACGCAGGTGAGTGACACTGGGAGGGCTTTGCAGGGGAGGAGGTCCTGGGATGTCAGTGCTTCACAATTCCAGAGGTCAACTGTGCTTTACATGTGGGGTTTGTGCAGTAGTTGGTCTTCCACTCGGTTCATTTTAATTCCTGACTTCCAAGCAGATACAGGAAGTTTGTTTTCAATCCAATGCAGCTTATGTGCAAGCTTTTCATTCCATTGTGATCCTTGGTGACTTTGTGAGATTTCTTGGTTTCTGCCTGCCCAAGCAACTACTCTCGTTATTAATTAATGTAGCATAAGTCATGCTTTGACAAAATACTTCTCCAGTTGGAGAACAGTGTTGTGATCTATATCCACTTTTGAAATATAAGAATCTTGCTTGGAATGCAAAACAGTCTTTTGTCTTAATCACAGTCATGGGTATTTGTAGAAGGAACTGGGCTTTTCCCAGAGAAAAGTGGAAAGAAGAGTGCCATGATGGGAGGGAAAACCTATAGGTAACTGCTGAAGTACGTGGGCAGGTCAGCTGGTTTGCATACAAGTTGTAAGTAAGGTGGCAGACATTGATCCATCTCTCTTCCTTCTCTCTCCCTGCAGGGGCCATCTCTGCTCAGCAGCGTGACATGCAGTACCTGCAGAGGATGAAGGCAAAGTGGATGCTCAAGACAGGAATGAGTAACAATGCTACAAAGCAAATGCATTTCCGGATGCAAGTCAGATTCTGAGTTCCAAAGAGAACTGCTTACAACTGGTTATGGGAAGGGGGATTTAATGGTTTTAGGATTGTGGATTCTCTTATTAAAATGGACTTGGTACCTATCAAATGCTGATGGGTTTGCTGGTGTGCCTTCCTCTGTTAAAAGAATGGCGGGGAACTTGTCTCTTCTGAAATAATCATGGGCCTAACTTAAAAATAAAATATCTTCAGTGGAACATGTGGCAGAGTAATCATGTCTGTGACTGAAGGTACATGCACAGTCTTGCTGCCCATCTTTGTGCAGCCCATTTCTGGGGGGCAGTTGACATTGTCATTTGTCTGAATATCTTCAGTTTCAAATTCTACTAACTGGTTGAAGTTAAGAGGATATCCTAGTTCTAAATGCTTCAGATGGAGTGTAGTGATTGTTTTCAGTTGTGGTGCCAGACGTATTAGCTGGGTTTTGGAGTTCTAGCTGGCACTAGTGAGGTGAAAATTTGAGCACAGAGTTTCATGGAAGGTTAAGTAATAATTGCTTGAAGAAATGCACTGATGGAAAGCATAACTCCAGGATTAATACTGTCCTCAGAATTAGGCAGACTGTACTTGCCTAATGCTCCAGCTCAGGGCTGGATTAATAATCTGCAGAGTCGTTGTTTTACTTTGAATGAAATGAATTTTCATTTCCTGAAATCTGCTCAAAATTATCCTAATATTTAGATGAATGTCAATCAAAATTTTGCATTTCCATCTTAAAACTCTGAAGATACTGTGGATGACAATGTTTGTTGTTCCCACTCAGTACTGGTGTTTGGTTATCATCATGCAGTGACCAAAGACATGTACTGGCTGGCACAGGCAGGCTCTCCCACTTAAGCAGGTGAACTGTTGCAGGCTGGTGCAGAGAAAACCTGTGTGTTAGGGAGCTGAGGCAGCAGCACTGTGTTGGTCCTGAAGGTTTCCATGGCTTTACCAGTTGTGACCTTCCTGTGAGAGGCGGGCACCTTTGGAGACGCGGTCTGGCTCCTGACGCCCTAAGCTGTAGTGTGCTGGACACTGAGCATGTGCCACAGGAACATGGCTGTTCCTTGCCTGTCAGTTCATTGGGGAGGCAGCTGGCTACAGCCACATTTCCTTCTGCATTTGGGATTACTCTGGATTCCCGAGCAGTGGCTTTCACTGGTGTGATTCTGATACAAGTTTTCTTTCTTTCTTGTGAGTTGTGTGTGCCTGATATTACTCAGAATAGTAGGGAACATCTTTGTCTTTAATGCTGTATTTTGACTTAAAGTAGTTCTCTAGTCTCCCTAAGAGGTAAGTTCAGAACAAGTAGCACCATTGTCGTGTCTTGTCTGTGGTATTTTGCTCATTAATACTGCCTTGGAAGTTTGTTTTTTTTGCTGTTCCTGCATTTACTGAGAACAAAGAGCTTGAGCAGTAATGGAGGCTGCAGGTTTGGCACAGCATTTAGTAAGTAAACTGGCTAATACATTTTAAAAAGGTGTAGATTTGAGTGAAGGGAGAATTTTTGAGAAAAGCTGTATTCACATCCAAAACCTTAAACTAAGGTTCGATTGATTGAGTACCTCCTTTTTTCCTGACATGGTAGAGTTACTGCCATTGTATATCCCTAGTTGGATCTGGTGCACATTTGAATTTATTGTAGAGGGTTCACTCTGGGTTATTCTCAAAGCTAGAAGTAAGACACCTGGTCTCAGCGATGTGACTCAAGCAGTGTGAATCTTCAGAGCCCATATCCTTTATTACAGTCATGACCTGGCCCAGCCTGTGACTGTGGTATGGATTTCTAGCACTGAGGGTTTACCCTGCTTGTATTTGGTAAGTCTCACCATCTGGCCATTGGGAACTGCTCATGTCTTTTTCTTTGGAGAATTACTATCAAAGCATCTTATGTTTATGGATAAGTTAGATGAACTGGCATTGAATACCAGAATAAGTCACCAGTGAGAATCAAAACAGTATACAGTCTTGAGCTTTGAGGAAACACTCATGGAATATACAAAACTGAAAGAATTATTCTGGAAGAGTCTTGGGAATAACCTAGTACAATTGCTTAAATCTTAATGGTCAAGTTTTTAAAGAGTCTTGGCAGTGAAGACAGAAATACAAGGAGATAATTGATCCTCTGACAACTTGCAGCCATAAGGTTCAGGCTGAAGGTGCATGGAGTTTGCCACTCTCCTCAATATGAAAGGGAACCAAAAGCAGCTCCTGTTCTCTGTGCAGATTTGCTCAAAGAAGCCTATTGTTTATGAAGAGATGGGGATTGCCTGAATTTCCTGAACAGTCTAGTTCAGAAAAAATGCTGGTAAGTAAACATTGTAATGTAAAAATTGTTATTCATTTTGCAGATCACAGGGAAGCAGAAGGAAGTAATTGGTATACTTTGCACCTATGATTCTGTCCTATACATCTTGCTGCAGTTTAGTCAGAAGAAAATGGAAGAGAGGTATGGGAACCTATTGGTATTTACCAGAAGAGTCTTAATACTTAGGTGAAAATGTCTATCTTGGAAAACCAGCAGAGGGCGTAGGAAAGCTTTTCCCAGACTTGTGTTTACTATGAAAATAAATAAGGGCTAGTAAGAGAGCATTCATGCAGAACAGAGGTAGGGTGAGACTGCAAAGCTCACCACTGCCATGAGTCAAGATTAGCACCAGGATTCTGTGAGATACATTGCTATTACTGTCTTTATGTAGGTCCTGGGAGACCATTGCATGTGCATTGCTGGCACAGGATGGCTGAGCAAGTATATGGGGATTGTCAGCAGGGTTCAGCAACAGTGCTACAGTCTGCACAGCTTTCAGGTAATTCCAACTATGTCAAAGTATTTGAGAGTATTTTTGTTAAACACACTTCTCAGTGTTTAGTCTTTTACCTCCCTGTACCAAGGATATTTGAGGACAATTGTTTGTTTACTAAGAGAACTCCTAATTACATTTGTTCCTGGCAGGGATCTGTGTTTCCAGCTGTGATCTAGCCTTGCACTTGTGCTACCCTGCTCTAACCTTGTGTTTTCTGGCTCTTACAATGTGTAGATTTGAGACTGTCTTTGGATACAGTGGATACTTGGGAGCAAGAATTTCCTGGTATGATTCCGTGGACATGTTGTTCCCAGAGCAGGAGATCATCCCTTCCCAAGCAGTGCATTCATTGTAGGAAAGACTGATGAGAAGCATAGCAAAGGTACCTCATTTTGGACAAGGTTGGGGTTCTGCTTGCCTATCCATCCATTAACAGCTAGGTATTGAAGTGATCCCAGTGCTGCATCAGGCACTGCAGAATAAAAGAACTGGTGAAGCTGGTGGAGCACATCTGTACTTCTGACATCTCCTTTTGGAAGTAGTTCTTCTGGTTTGTACACTTTAGATACCTAAAAACAACCCTAATGCTGCTAGAGGAAAAAGCATGTACCTGCCATCTGGAAGGAAGGGGCTAGGAATGAGAGAGAAGCATATCAGTGTAGTGTGGTAGAGATACAGGAGACTCAGAAATGTAAAACAAATTAACAGCTAATTATGCTGAAGCTGAAAGTTAAGTATTTAAAGTGAGCAGCCCCCTTAAGAGTCTACTATTGATCCCTGATTAGTTTCTTCAAGTCAAAGGGCCTGACATGTAAAGATGTTGGACTGTTGTCAACAGCTGATGCTTGACGGACATCTCAGGGAGATTCTCCACTGCAGCTCTTAGGAGTTATTTTTGCTCTATTGAAACTGAGGCATCCAGTGCTAATGGCTTTATCTGCTTGGGACTTGGGCCATCTTCCTCCACACTGTCAGTTCAGTGCTGCTGGTGGGACACTGCACTGCAGGGACTCAAGTGGGTTTATACTATGCTGACCTACAGTGGATGCAACGTTATAAATAAGCCTTAGGACACATCTAACTGAAAAGTAAAAATAAATCCTAAATTCCTTGAGACTTAATGTTTAATTGCTTTAATCCAATAATCTACCATTCTGCAGTTGCAGAATAGTACTCACCAGACTATAATCAAATCCTTCAGCAGCTGGCAGAGCCTGGATATTTAAAATGATCTTCTGAAGGCACGTCAGACCCTGAAAAGGAAATTTTCTATTTTCTCCCACTGCATCCCAAACTGTGTGAGATGCAGCAGCCAGGCACTTCAGGAGTCATAGAAGTGGTGATAGGACACCTGTAACTGGTTTTGTGTTAAGAATGTCTGCACATCTAGTGTACCAGACTAAAAGGCAGAGTGATAAATCCTAGCTGGGCCAGGAAGGGAATCAGAATCACTCTGAAAGTGCTTCCCAGTGGAAAGTTACATGAGTCTTCCCAAAAGCAAAAAGCAATCCGTATGTTACCAAGAATGTATGTCTTCATACAGTTCTCTGATGCAAGGAAATGGGTCATCTAACACTGACACGTATTTTCTGTCATTCCTTACACCTGCTGTCTTGGAATCTTATTTGTTTTTTACTTTATTGTATTTATGTGTTCAACTTCATGTTTGCCAGCAATTTACAGTAAATTTCATAATCTTTCATGTGGAAGTAAGAGGCTTGCTCCTCCTGCTTCATGTTAATAAGCAAAAGGGAATGTGTACCAGGACTCAGAAGAACTGTGTGTTCACATCAGATAACCACGTATCTCAATATTCCTTTCCTGAAGGAACTTCAGGAAACAAGTCTGGGTAAGAATGACTGGCAATCAATAACCTGAAGAACAGTCTTAGCAGCAGTAAATGCTATTGATTACAGAATGGGAAAAGGAAAATCTTTAATTTTGTATGAGCTCTAGAGGCCACAAAGAATAACCTGATGTTTTACAAAAATGAAATTTGTAGCAAGATACACTTTTCCTTGGAACAATTCTTTGTTTATTCTGCCAGCTCATTGAGAACTTCAATATTTAAAGCATGCCAGGAAGACCCAGCGAGAAGTTTACAAAACTGAGTGTCTCAGTAAATATTCACAAGTCCAACAGAAGCTGCATTTCTGCAACAAATGGATAAACCAAGAACTTCCGATGTGTAAGAGCGGTGCAGCAGGATATTCTGTTACTCAGCTCTGGCGACATTTTCCAGCAAACTGGGGTGGAAGGAGTTTTCCTGAGCATTCTTCCTGTGTCTCATGGGCTGCAGGGCTCCAGAGCTTTTGGCCTCTGCAGGCTTTGCAGCACACGGAGATGCAGCCCTCAACACCAGCTGAACCCTGAGTGTGGTGTCCATGCCTCAGCTTCCTCTGGTTTCTGTGTTTCTTTCAAGCTTGAAAAGAGGACATGCTTGTAAACCTCAGGGCCAATTTGCCTTGCATTGCTCCACCTCAACCAAATCCCTCCATGCAAAAACAATTTCATGTTTCCTACCTCTTCCAATGCCTGTTAATGTTTTGCAAGGTTTATACAGTCATCTTCACATATGTTGGCTTCCCTTTTTCTGGCTTGGGTAGCTTTCCACCCTTAAATTTCTGCACTTTACAGACATGAAAGCAGCCTGGCTTTCCTAGGCAAGACTGCGTTTGGTCTTTTACAGTTCTGCTGCACTAACACTAATGCCTGAATAGGTAGGGCAGCTGTGTTTGCTCATGATATATGCACTGAAAATCTTGATAAAGTATTCACTGAAGTGTTCCAAAATCCAGATATTTTCTGACATCTTTCATAGGAGCAGTCATACCTAGTTTACTTAATTCCTTGCAATCATGGTGTTTCAGTAGATCCTGCCATTGAAGTTGCCATATTTTAACTAAACTATACTGTGCAGGCTTTCAAAATATGGCATTTCAAAATGAATAATTGTTTCAAGGGGTTTTTCCCACTAAGTACTAAGCATTACCAACTGATATTACCTTAAACTGGCCAACAATAAACCCAGACTGTTATTTTTACTGTATAATGTGTTACGTTGATCACACATCCAAGTAAATGACTGGTAAATGGCATTGTCTTTCTTCATCTTCAGTACTGGACATGGCAATTCCCTCTGCTTTCCTGCCAGTGGAAGGTTCATTGTCCCACAGAGGAGGGAGAAGTGACCTGTGAGGTGCAGAGCTGTGTCCATCACCCTTGGAGATTTGAGAGTTTTGCCAACAGGTGTCAGTAGAAGCCCCATAATTCATCAGTCTGTCTTAGTTTCCTTCCTTGTCTGCTGAACTCAGCCATGCCTGACATAGCTGCATGAGAGAACACGTTGTGCTTAGGTTTGTCCTTGACTCTTTGCCACCTAAAGGTATCGTGGTTCTTCCTGTGACACATTACCTGACAGAAAAAGGGCTTTTTATAGAAGAGGGGAGGAGCAGTACAATCACGGCACAGTCCCATAGCCATTTACAGAGCACTGAGAGAATTAGGTGGCTCTGCTGTGCCCACACAGTTTTCTAGAAAGGAGCCATCAGGAATTAATGAGCAGGATCTAATGCAACATCTTGCTTTGCCCTAGGTCTGGGCATTTGTCAGGAGTTGTAATCTGAAGCAGAGAGTCCTCTCCTGAGGGCAGATGCTTTTCAGATAGCTGACCAGAACTGACTTGAAGGTTTGAGTGCTTGCAGGAGGGTGCCCTCTTCTTAATTAATAGACCAGCTGTTCAAATTCTTGTTACTAGGCAGCTAAATATAGAAATCAGCCAGATGCCTTTGAAGTTTTATTTTAAATGACTTGATCTTTTGGCCCCATGAATCATCCATTTTTTCTGTATGGTGGCATGGCTCCAAGAAGTGATCCCAGCTCAGCCATTAAGAACAGCTGAGGTACTTTGGGCAGGATTACAGCCAAAGTTGTACGTGCGTTCCAGAGTTACTCAGGGTCAGGAATCAGTGCCAGAAACTGCAGTCAGCCCACCTTGACCATTTATCATGTCCCAACAGCGAGATCACCCAGACTCAGAAGATCACGAATCATTGAATCATTTGGAAATCCACCTGTTCTCCCCATGGTTAGATACCCTTGCACTGTATCCTTGTTTTGCTGCTGTTCCTCTTGTTCCTGAGTCATCTCAAGCTGGCTAGGAGCTCACAGGGCTCAGTAGAGTAGCCCCAAATCGATGTTTTGTTCCTTGACACCAGCCCTCAGTTACGAATTTGAGCTCTGAGTAAAGCAAAGGAAGCCGCTTGATAATTCTAGCAAACAACCAAAGGAACTCTGATAGCAAAGTAACTTTTTACTGTTTTTTCTTTGTGCAGTTTGTGTCAGCAGGAGCAGATCACAGCTCCCATGCTCACCTAAGCGAGGCATTCCAGCATGAAGGTTCCTGAACTTCCAAGCCCATTTATATGCCTATCTGTGACAGCAGCAGATATTAACAGCAACTCAGTCAAGCAGAGAGAATAAATGATTCTTCTGTTATTCTGTATAATATTTTACTGGCTCACTGATTGTGGGGAAATAATGCCCTTCTGACTGTTTAGGTTGTTTGATGTCTAGTGGCAAGTGCAAGAAGTAGCTGTGTCTAGGACTGAAGTTCATACAAATCCATTAAGTCATATGTCAGGAGCATCCAAGTAAATTGTGCCCCACCTGCTCACATGGTCAGTAGCTCTTATGAGCAGTTTTACCTTAGGGCTTTCAAACCTTCACCCAAAAAAAATTTCCTAAGTGGTTGCCTTGATGTAGTTAATCAGATCTCGCTCAGTGTTTTTGTGTAAAAACATTATGAAAGCAGTTTATGGGCTTTCTTCCCTCCTTAGCATTCCATTCCCAGTAAAACCTTGCACCTTTAATAAACCTTTGCTTCTCAGGGTTTTACTGTGTACCAGTTATATCTTAACGTTTGTGGAGTCGTCTTGTGTGACCAAGGCATGCATTCCTATTAGATCTTAGAGGGAAACTCTTGAGAATTCTGAATATATGCACCTTGATCTGTTTTGACTCATTAGTCACTAAACAGCACCTCTCAAGGTTAGCAGAGCAAAAAATTAAATCTGCAGCACAGCTTAAAGGGTTTGGAGGAAAAGAGTAAAATTGTAAGGTAAGGGGAAAATGTTTTGTGCAGTCCAAGACCTATGCATATTGAATGTGTAGAAGTTTTCATGCAGCCTGCAATAAAGGAATCCAGTGGACTTTTAGAAGATAGTATTTACAGAGTAGTTACTTAATGTTTTCAAAGTCTATTGAAGAAGTAGATGAGTTATTCTTATAAACTAACCAAATGCTTTAGAAAAATATGATATATAGCCACTTCAGCATTTTCCAGATATGGAATTGGTGACTGGTTCTCAAGTAGATGTAATTTATTTGATCTAGTTCCATTTTAACCTTTTTGCCTCTCTTTTTTTTTTTTAACTCATGTACATGGGGCTTTTGCTTTTTTGTCTATACTGTGCTACTGTGCTAAAAAATCATAAATTAATGATGTGTCTACTGTGCTAAAAAATCATAAATTAATGATTTTTTTGAGCCATTGAGGACTAAATTGGAATTCCTTCATTAATGCAACAGCATCAGTTTATGAATGAGTACCCAGCAGGTTTTGAAAGGCCATCTTCCTCCTTGGCCAAGGTGATGATATTCTAAAAGGCCTCAGCATTCCTGCACATCTGTTCATCTTCTTCTCGATGTGGCCTCTCTGGAGTACAAATACAGATCAAGGTTACAGCAAGAAAGAGGTAAATGTATCCACACAGAAGGAAAAGAAAATCTTGCAGTAGGCACCAAGGTCTCTTTTACAGCATGGAGAGCTGCACAACATTGGGGGTGTTATCCCACAAAACTTAGCTTTTTTAAGGGCTCTGATTCCAGCTGATGTTTTGGCATAACAATTTGCATTATTTACAAACATGATTTTAGTTGTTCAGTCTCTTTGGCTAACATGGGATGTGTTAACCTGATTGCTTTCCTCTTCCTACTGTCTGATGTCTGTATGTCCTGAATATTGAGACTAAAATACAGAGAAATGCTGTTGATTCAGTCGTCAGATCAGCCCCACAGGCAGTGATCTCTAAGCTTTCTTCCAGCAATGTCTCCTATCCAGTCACTTGTGGAAGACACTGATCTTTGCAAGGACCCAGCCCATTCAGAATGACTTCAAACAGAACAAACCACTGCATGTGGTTTTATCTCTCTTTGGGGACAGAACTTGCTATCTCACACTAGAAGTTTGTTACAGTCTTGACCAGAGGTGTAGAACTTTAAAGATAGTACACCAGCCTGATTCGAAATGCAAACTCTTGTCCACATCCAATAGCAAACACACAAATTGCCTTGGAGTCAAATATGGCCCACACTAGCCACAAAGGACAAGGTAGGTCATTACTTCTTGTGATACGGTTGCTGTAGTGCATTCATTATAAAGCAAAACCATTTCTGGGGCAGGGATAAGTTGCCTCCAGAAGGAAACCACCACAATGTGAATCTCAGCCAGCTGACTGGAAGCAGCTCGCTCCAGCTACCGGGAGTGTAAGAGCTCCTGTGTGTACCCTGACAGCTTTCACCACAATCCAGCTTTTATCACAGCCCCTTACACTCAGTGTCTGCCTGAGAAGGGAAATGCTGTCTCCTGCAGCCCTGGGGAAAACCTGATGTATCCTGTGGAGTTAAGGGGTTTGCATAGGAGATCCCACCTCTGCCTCCCACTTGGCATGTGCATTGAGAATCCAGTGGAGGCTTGATCTGTTTGATCTCAGTTCTTTGTGATGAAAGGAGAAAAGAACAGAACTGACTTTTCTGAACCTGTGCTTGGAGACACCACTGAGTCATGAGGAAATGTTTTGAGAAAGGAAGTTTTCCCCTCAGAGCCCTGAGGTAAGCAGGTTAAATAAAAGGGAGACTGGTACAAAAGATGCAAAGAAACTATCACAGCTGGAAAATAACAAGTCTGTACACTGCAGTAAAGACTACTTCACCTTTATTCATCCAAGGCAATTGCATTTCTGCCTAACAGAGAGGCACAGCCAAAATTTCTGTCCATTTGCACTACCTGTGGTAGCTCCACTTACAGACCAAACTATTTACCACCATAACAGAAAACCAATCTTTGGTAAATAGTGTCACTATGGCTGCTTCAGAAAACATGGACACCATGGCAAACAATGTGGCGGGATTCCTGAAGACAGTCTGACCTCTGCTCCCTTTGCTTTCACTAGACTATTCACCCTGGAACTTCTTCCAGCTTTCCCTTGCTTGGGTGATGAACTGGGCAGATGGCATGTGGGGGCATGTGGATGAAGAGTTTCACATTTGTTCGGAGCAGCCTTGTTGCCTTTCCCTGAGCTGGTACTTCACTCAAGCTGAGTGCTTCTAATGTTAGCTCAGGCACCATATGGGTGGGAAGCGTGGAGTCTTCCTGCAGGAACCTGGAGGAACAAGCCTGAGGTGGCTCATGTGTTCCCTCTGGCACCTCCTCTGTGGGACCTGCCACAGCCATGAAGCTCTCCTCACCGCTGTCCCCACACTCCTGCTTTCACGCCCCGTATCTCCATCTGCCCCACTCCATTTCTGCTCCTGTGGCCCATCCACAGCCACACTTCAGCTCCAGCTCAGTGGCAAGTCCCCAGGATTTTCAGCCAAGAGAAAACAAGGGTTAGCCTTTGCATTCCAAGCAGTGCTGTGTGCAGGATCAGAGAAATAACAAACTAGACCTTGTGGTTCAAATTCAATAGACATAAATTCTGTGTAATCTTAAAGGAAATGGCAGCCTCTTTCCAGCACACCTTTCCAGCCTCACAGCTGAAATGCAATAGTTTCTAAGTTTGATTCCAGCTCACAGCTTCCCTTTTCACTTTTTAATCTCCTTTAATAGTCATCTTCTCTGATTAAATAGAGGTCCATAGCATCACTGTGTGAGATGTAGCTAGCCCAGTAGCACAGTATATTCTGATTTACCTAGGCTTGCATTTTATTTGGCTCCTAATGGCAAGAGCCCAATTCATCAACATACAAAACTCAATTTACATGACCTGGACTTTTTATCTCACTTGGAGCCATATTCAGTAAGTTATCAACCTTAAAATGGTCTGTATTGAGAAGATAGCCCTGTTAATCAAAGTCTTTTTTGCATATTATTAGCTTAGTTAAACAACCTTAAAGAAATTAATGACTGAATGGAGGAGCAACATGCAGAACATCAATAGACACACTGATCCAGCTGGTAAGCATGAATTATTTGCAAATGGGAATTGTGCTAAATATCTGATCAGAGTAGGCAGAATACTGTGGACTGAGAGCTCAGGTGTTCCCTTTTGCCAGTGCCTTTTCATTTGTACAGCAGTTGCTATTGTTGACAGTATTTTCTGCTACCTGGGCAGATAAGAAGGCTCCTACTCAGCTGTAGAGCTTTTTCCGCTATCTAAACTTTTCCTCTGCATCATGTCTAGAGATGTAGGACAGTATGGGCACTTTTTTGGGGGAGTAGAAACAAAGAAGTACTGGAGAAATTACTCCTTCCAGCATAGGACTTGGTTGTCCTTAGGATCTACGGGAAGTCCCCTCAACGCCACTGAAAAGTTTCTTCCTCTGTGGTTTGGGCTGAAGTAAAGAACAAAAGCCCAAGACATTTTGCAGCACTTCAGCAGTAGTTTACTTACTGATGGTTCCTTTGGCAGGTAAACATCCCTGCGAGAGTAACAAATAATGAGGAATGGCAAGAGAGATGATCATTGATCAATGGGGCTAAATTAATCAGAAGAATCAGCCTCACATAGTAAATTACATGTGATGTGCATTTATGTGGAAAGTCTGTTTTTTACAAGTCCACCAGCGTAATATGCAACTGGAGGCATGCCACAGCAAGGGAGAGGAATATTACTTTTCTTGCTATAGTCTACTTCAGAGTGCATTGGTAATGCATCTTAAGTCATGAGTCCAAACTTTAGGTTTTTATTGTTTTCCTTTTTAGTGGGAAGAACTCCATGCTCTTGTCTTAATGTAGTAATTCATCCTGTTGAACTTTGTAAGTTTTGAAAAACATCACTGCAGTACTGGAAGAGAGTCAGTCCCTTCAAAAGAGACTATAAAAAATTGCTTTCATCTTCCTCACATCACTGTAGAGATTAATAAATATTGATATTGCACAGACTAAAGGTGCACCTGATACAGTTCCCTGTCTTGGTGGTTCTGGGCTCAAGGTGTGTACTATCAATAGCAGCTCTGTAGCACCTTCTCCACCCCCCAAAATCATATTTTTTAAATTAGGAAAAAGTTGCAAGAACCCTTTAAAATATTTTCATGCATAGTTGGATTATTTTTTCTTTTACAAGAAACTGAAAAAAAGAACCATGAAGAACAGAAGAGCTCCAGTGCCACAGAAGCTGGTTGTCATAGGAATTATGAGTCTTATCTCAATCCCTGCTGTATGGAATATCAAGCTCTCCCCTACTGCAAAAGGTGGCAAGCCCAACCCTCATATGTTTCCTCCAGTAGAAACTTCTAGGGTGCATATGTATTGTATTTTTAGGCTTCTCTGCAGAGAAGCGAGAGCTTTTATTAACTGTTCCTCACTCCCTTCTGCCCCTAAGATAGTTTTCTTACTACAGTCTACTTGAAAGTGCTTTGATACTGAAGCTTGAATGATGCATCCAAAATTCAGGTTTTGATTGTTTTTCTTTTTAGAGGATGAACTCCATGCTCTCATCTTTATGGACTAATCTGCCTGCACATGTAACTGCAGTGCTGGACTTGGAGGTTACCCAGCTAACCTCCTCTGTTGATATGGGACGAGTGGTGGACATTCCACCTGGATTTTTCCAAGGTTTTCAGTACAGTTTCCCACAGCTGCCTCCTGTGTTGGGCCATGTGGTGGGTGGGGAACCCTCTGATGGGCTGCACACAGAGAGGAGTGCCAAAGAGCTTATTTTCAGACTGGCAGCCTGTCACACATGGGGTCCACCAGGGATGAACATAGGGCCCAACAGTGTTTAATATCTTCCAAGGTCATCTGGAAGATGTGATGAAGTGTATTCTGATGAAGTCTGACAGAGAAATCAAACCGAGAGGGGAAGTGGGTGCTTCCAGACAGCCCCACTGCAGGAAGACCTAGATAGGCTGAAAGAGTGACATGATAAGAACTTTGTGAAATTCAGCAAGGACAAGAGTGAGATCTTGCACCTGGGAGAACATAATCCAAGAGTGCAGCACAGGCTGGGATCTACCTGGATAGGGAGCAGCTCAGTGGAAATGGACTGGGGGTCCTGGTACACAAGTTCAGCATGAGTGAGCAGTGTGCTGCTGAAGCAAAGCAAGCCCACGGGGTGCTGGGTTGTATCAACAAGGCCACCACCAGCAGAGATAAAGAAGTCATTGTCCTACTCTACTCAGTGCTTGTCAGGCCACACTTGGAATGCTGTGTCTGGTTTTGGTTCTCACTATACAATAAGATGCAGAGAGGATGGAGAGGGTCTAGAGAAGGGCCACATGTGCCATGTGAGGAAAGGCTGAGATTTGGGTTTGTTCAGCCTTGAGGAAAAAAGGCTCGGGGGAGACTTTATCACCATGTTCCAGTATTTACAGGGTGGCAACAAAGAAGATAAAGACTCTCTTTTTACAAAAGAGATAATGGGTACAAGGAACTCCTGGGGAGATTCCAATTTGACACAAACATTCTTCATGATGAGAACAATCAACCAGTGGAATAATGCCCCCAGGAAAGCAGTGGATTCCCCAGCACTGGATGATTTTAGCTGGACAGGCTGCTTTGTCCAGACTGTGCTTTTGCCAAGAAAGTTTGGACCAGAGGATCCTTAAGGTCCCTTCCAGCCTGCTTTTTATGATTCTGTGAAGATACTGATGTTTGCCTGGAGCTGAAACAGTCCATGAATCTTCAGCTTAAAGGAGTGGCTAAGGAACAGCCCCTACTCTCTTCCTGCCCCACGCCCTCCCAAAGCTCTAACAGCTAACTGCATCAGTTTTGCCAGCTTTCTTCCTGTGTCCTAAAGTTTATATCTGGAAATGGCATCATCTCTAAGGTAAGGACAGACACCACAAGACATTGAAAGAGAGAACAGAATTAATGGAAAACATTTTAAAAGCCTCAAGGCTTTAAAGTCTGGCAGCACTGCTCTATGGGTACCACAAAAAAGCTGAGCAGTTGTTTGTATGAACAACATGCAATCTTTGCATATGACTTTGATTAGTTTTTCCTTATCCTACTCCCAAATTCACATTGCCAAATTCTCACTAGCCTTCCTTCCTTAGCATCCCACAAGCCTTGAGCATCACTAGACTCTGGTTGTCTTTAACTTCAGCTTGTTAAGTGTACTTCACACACTTTTCTTGGTTTGTTTTCAAGAAAGTGAGTTACCCTGTAGCTGCCCAGAACAGATTTCCCTTCCCCAGCCCAATAGTTTGGGTGGTATCCTATAAGTAGGTCACATCTCCAAGGACAATTTTTTTGAGGTTTCTAAGGCTAGTTTTCTAAGGCCAACTGTTTGTGATAGACTAGGGCACCTGTGTTGCTTCCTGATGTGTCCTGTTTTAGACTCCTCCACACTAAGGCAAAGACAGTAGTTTAGTTCACACCCTGTGATGCAGACCCGACCTGTGAGTCTGGTTCCTCCTCTTCCTCAGCACCTTACCTCAGTGTCCAATGTCTGCTTTAGAAGCAGCTGAATAATGATGATGGCCTTAGGCAAAGAACTCAGGTGTTGTCTCCTCCCTTGTCCGACTGTGGTCAAGTTGAGTTTGACTCTTTGCAGGCTCCTTCATAAAGCTGGGACAATTGTTTTCATCCAGTGCTCTGTTTTTTGAGTCTGCCTTCTGACCTGGCTTTACTCAATGAGATGTAGAATTAGTGTCTAAAAACAAAGAGTGCACATTCTCCTCTGCTGAATTGTTCTTCAGCTCCCCATCTCCTCAGAGCTGTAAATCACAGCATTTCTTTCTGGGAGTCCTCGGTAATAAACAATAGGATTTGTTCAGATCTGTCTTACCTGGACAAGGGCCTTTACATTTTTTTTCTTGATTTTCCAGCTCTCTAGGAACATGAGAATATCTGTACTGGGCCTTATGAAAAGGCACTTAATCTAATAACCTGTTTCCAGTAGCAGCCACAATGCTGTGGCAAATCCACTTGAACAAACGGCCCATAGAACCAGCAAAGATGAAAGGAGACATTATCAGGGGTCTGTGAACCTGGCCATTTTCAATTTTCCCTCCTCATATGTCTTTGGCAGTCATACCTCTTTTAATAGCAGCACTGAAGATGCATTCCTGCTTATTTCCTGGAGCATCTCTCCGTGGTCAATGCATTTGTACTTGAGCCTACTGATCCAGTGTGTCTCCAAAAGCTGCCTGTTCCAGAGGTCCTGGAATAACCTCCACATCTGAAAACTGAAGTTCCAGCCTCTAAATGTCTTCTTACAAAGGCAGGTGCTTATTCACTTGACTTTTTACTAAACCTTCCCCAGCTTTACTCCCTTCCTTCAGATGCAGTGAACAGGACAGTAGACAGTACTTAAGATCATTGTGGTTGTCAAAGTCATTTTAGGGTCAAAAGTCTTGTTCTTTCATGATGATTTTGTTGGCTAAATGTGCAGCAGTCAGTGAAAAACAGTTTCAGGGAGCTGTCAGTGGTAATTCGAGAACCCCTCGAGTTATAACTGCAGATTCTAAGTTCAGCATCATGTACATGTAGGATTAGATTATTTTTCCCTCCAAAATGCATAACATATATTTTCTGATCCTGAAGCTTATCTATTCCCTCTTCCACCACACAAACACACATTTGTACAAGTTCCTTGTCATCAGGTGGGCATTATGCTACTGCAAAAATTCCAACTACCTCCACCATTGTGAAGATATCAGTGTTCTTTTCCAGGGAATTGATGAAGACATTGAAAACAACTGATCTCAGGATGGGTTCTTAAGCAAGCCCTTCAACAGTCCACATCCTAAGAAGTCACCATTAAGTCAGCCATCTGCTTTCAATCATTTAAATCCAAAGAAGGAGCTTTTCTTCAGTATACCCTTGAATACCATCCATATGGGACTTTATGAAACAATTTAAAAGCCCAGGTGAATGAGGCTGACTGGATCTCCTGTATTCTTGTGCTTACTGACACTCCCACAGATGTCCAGAAGGCTGGACCAGAGGTTTTCCATTATGGAATCTTTGCTGGTTCTTCCCCAGCTTGTTCTGTCCATCCTGTGCTCTGAGAACATATTTTCTAAAGCAGAGTCCTTCTTTGGGTGGGAGGGAGGGTCGGTGCTTCCTGGAACCTCCTCTGAGCTGTGCTTTGGGATGGGACCAACCCTGGCAGACAGCCCTGCGTACGTGCTGCTGTGGCATTGTAGCATTGCTGCCAAGCTATGGGATATGTTGCACAGCCACCTGTCCACTGGGTTGGAAGCAGATGTCTCCCCAGCCTCTTCATCAACAAGAAGAAGGAAAAAAAATTTAATTGAGCTTCTCTGCCATGACTATTTTATTCCTGAATGTCCTTTCTACACCTTGGTCATCCAACCATCTCACAATTCCTACTGCTTCCCACCTCTGAGTATTTACATAACATTCTTGCTCTTAGCATAAGATTAATTTCAAAGTGCTCCTCCAGTTCATATTTTGCCCTCTTATATTCCTGTTTACAGTTGATCCAAATTGCTTTATGGCCCTTCTTGTTCTCATTTGAGCATTACCATTTTAAAGTATTGGCTTCTGTTAACGTATAGTGCATCCTTTCTTTACAGATTATTCCTGTCTCCTCCCTCCTTTCTACTGAAAGGCTCATCCACCTATTGGCACTCAAGACCTCTACTTGCCCCTGTGGTTTCTCACAAGAAACAAGAAGTATTCTGAAAAAGTCAGGATAGAGGTCTTGGACTATAGTCTTGTTCTTAACAGTAGACCTTATCCTAAGCTTATCATCCTACCCTTCCCTGCCATTTGGTGTCAGCATTCCTGCACACCTGGGATCCCGTTCTTGTAACCTTAAGTACCCTCCACAGGCATCCAGCTTCACTGCCTTGGTACCTAGCAAGCAGGTGTCCATGCTGCCCTCTCAGCCACCACAATCCCAGCTGCTTGTTTTCTGTCAGAAACCCACTACCACCACTTCCTTCTTCCTGTTCTTGAAGATCCCCTTTACCAATGGATTGGATTTGGTGCAAGAGAATATTAATATGAGCTGGAAGCCAAATCTCATCAGTGCCAATAGCATTTTCCTTCCACCAGGATACTAGTTTTCCTAGAAAAATTTCTAAAAATCCTAAATCTAAAAAAGCAGACCACAGGCATGCAGGAGAGTGAAGAGAGAGCATCTTTATCTATCCTACAATTAACAAAAAACGACCCCAGACCACCCATGGTCTTTCCTGTGCCGGTGAAGAGAGGTGACTCTCTTCAAATAAAGGGTTCTGTGCTGACTTTCTGGTTTGGATGGAAACACAGTGGTGGTTCTCTCCACTGTTATGTATTCCCAGTAGCGTGCACAGCTCAACAGCACGTGGGGCCTATCCCAGAGGAGGTTTTATTTCGCTGACGCAGTACATACAAAGTACTCTTTGACTGATACTTTATTAAGTGCTTTTCCTGTAGTCATTGTCCTTGATACCCTGCTCTTGCAGAGGAGTCTTGGCAGGAGTTTTGGAGGCTTTTTAATGCAACTATAGATTCTAGAGAAGTTAATCTGGCAAATAAAACAAGGAATAATAGTAAAGGGGCTTCATAGACTGGGCAATGAAAAAATGTTCTTGCACTTTATAAGTGTTTTAATAGTATAGAATTTTTTATTTTCCCTTCTTTAAATAATTCTGATTTCTCAACTGATAACAACGCAGTGTTTGATCCTCTCTGTGCAGTCATCACCATAGTACCAAAGTGCCTTACAGAGAAATAAGGCAGGTGGTTGGCAGTCTTTTCCTTGAGACTTTCAACAGAAGTGGACCCTGAAGGATTTTGACAGCCTGCCTGTGTCAACATATTAGAGTATTATTAGTATTATATTGGCATATATGCACCAATGAAACAAACCCAAGGATTTCTGAGTCACCTGGATGACGTTGTAACAGATGGCTGGGAATAGGGAAATAGTTCAGAAAGCATTTCTGCATGCAGTAGTGCTGCTAGCTGAAACAAACCTGAAAGTGTTTGTTCACCCTGAAGACATTATCAGATGCTTTGGTGGATGGAACTATCACTGATAATGTGGCCGAGTTAGTGAAGCACTAAATTATTGGCAGTTTCAGAGATAGGTTCCAAATGTCTTGGATTGTGCTTGTTACTGAAGAGATTAGCATGAGCCTATTGCAGTCTCCCTGAGACTGCCCATCATCCTTGAGGGAACAAGTTCCTTTGGGCTGACAGACAGGACACTCAGCAACATGTGAAAGTACACCTTTACATTCATGGAATTCAGTAACGATAGGCCAGAAATGGAGCCTCCAGCAACAGACAGGAATATGTTTTAATCAAAAAGAACTTTTCTAGTTCTCTTTCTCCTTTATGACATCTCCCTACCTTCAACCCACATCCCCTGCCAGCTTCTCCACCCCAGTGGCTTCTAGGGTGCTGTGCAATCAGTACACAGAATTTATGTAACTCTTCCCATTCTGCTAATTCCAGTTGATGGCAAATACACGTAAAAACTGCATTCAAAGAGAGGATTCTGTAATTTATTTTCTGAAAAAAGAACACTTTCTTTCTGCTTTATGCTCATCTGGCTGAAGGTGGGCCTTGAGTTTATAAGTATTTTTATTTGTCATTGTCCTTCCCTTTCTGGCCTACAGCTGTTTGTTTCCTCCCAGAAGCCACAGTGGATCAAGTGCCACAAGATTAGGTCTAATGACAGTTCAGTTTCCAGAAGAAGGTGAATATACTGATCTGGCGGAAAAAACAATTAGTCAGGGAAGAAATATGCACATGTTTATGTGCAAGGTACCTTTTTTTAGTTAAGCAACATCAGTGCAGATGTAAGGGAATCAGATCAAGGGAAAAGTACTGTGGATAAAGTTAAGCAATTGATCTGCTATGAAACATGGTGAGAAAAGAATTAGGAAAACAGAAAAGCATCATCTTAAATTTTCAAAGGACGAACCTTGACAACATGTCAGGCAGTGTGTGGTATATATTACAGATAGCTCAGTTGCATCTCACAAACATGTCTGAAGATTTCATTTTTCTACATGCCATTTTGCAACAGCTAAACAGTTTTTTTCTTTATTTCTCCCTTACTCATACAAAATTCTTGAGTGGGTTGGCTATGATTTCCCATCTTTCTAAGCAGAAAGTATCCAAGTCTGCTTTTTTTTCCACATTTTGAAGAGATAGACAGGAGACACAGTGGGGAACTCAGCTAAGAGAATTAATTTCTGCATCTGAGTTACAGTGAATCTAGGTGGTCCTGTGCAGAGGTGAACACCATCAATATCCCTTTATTAAATGCTGCTTCTCCTTTTGTGAAAGGAAAGAAAACCCTAGATTCATGGTAGAAAAATTTACTCTGGTTCTCAGGACACTGAGAATCAGGCATTTCCAATCTCCCCATGCCTACCAACAAAGAGGTAGACAGAAGCTGGGCAGAAGAACAGTGAGAAATTAGACAGGTTTCTTGCAGAGTTCCTAACAAATTCCAGTGAAATAATCTGCAGAAATTATTTCTATCTGAAAGAAGAGACAAATCTGATAAAATCATGTCTGTCTCTGAGCACACCTAGCTGGACTTTTTTTATGGTCTCGCAACTCTTAATTGTCTCCCATCCCTGCAACTCTCTAGCACATAACAGCATATCTCATCCTTTTATTAATTTGTCGGTAATTTTTTTGCTCTTGTTGCAGCTCTGTGGGCACTGTGCAAATGATGGAAATCAGACTGGATTTCCCAGCCTTGACTGAATAAAGATTTACAGGGGAAAAGTGAAGACAGTAAATTGGCTTCAGTGGGGACGTACAAACTTGGCACCACCTCAGGAGGAGCAATTGTAATAACAGCATTCCAGATCCCAAGGAAGAAGTTACAAATATTTTAAAATGATCCAAAATACTAAGGAATGAAACCAATACTTTGAAAGGATGGATGGGGAGAAGACAGGAGCTTGCTCCAATACCCAGACTAGATTCACTTTGACTAGTGCTAATCTGGTGAGTAGTAAACACAATCATATTTCTAAAAAAGAATTTTAAAAGGTCAGTGAACATCACAGAAATGTAAGCTTCATGGTTACTTAGAAACAAAGCTCAGTGATTCAGAGCCATTTCTTAAACCAATCTTTGCTTTACACGATCCCTCCAATGCAGGTAATAGAAGAGTGATTCAGTCTGTCTGACACAGACTATGAAGCTCTGTACTTATCCCCGTTCATCCCCATCTCCTTCATTTCCTTCTCTGAAGCAATGTTATTTGTGAATCCTGGATTGGATCCCAGCCAGGAATATCTGAAAATGCAGTCTCATATTGCCTAAATCCATAAAGAGGAAACTGTTCAGACAACTGATGAACCTTCAGGGCAGAACATTAAATTGATCCTTTGGCAAGGAACACCATGTGTAACTTTACACAACAGTTCCCATAAATACTACTAAGATTATCAGCCAAAGCATAGGTTATCTTGAGCTGTGGCTATCTTTTAGGAGCAGCAAAATGAGAACATTTTGTACTGTATGCAGGTACTTGTCCAGTTTACATGTTTCCCCCTGCCCACCACCCCAAAATCTGTGCCTTGAGAAGAGCTGGTGACAATGCCTCATCACGCATAGGCAAGGTGATTGCTTTAATGGAGCATGGCAAATTCCCCAGTGGAAATGGCACTGCTGGGTAGTCAGAAGGGAATGGCTCAGATATTCTCCTGAGAAACTGAGTGGAAGGGAATAGCTGTTGCTTCCTATATCTCCATTATTTTCTCCTAAGTGTTGAAAGATCTCAGGGTAAGTTGTGAGGGGTCTTTCTGGGGCAGACACAGCCTTGATGTCCTTGCATTTTCTCAGCTGAGGGAGTGGCCTCCACTGGAACACTGTATGCTCCAGCTCCCCCTTTTCAGTCCCTAGAGGTTTTCAGTCAGCTTGCATCTCTGGTTCAGCACTATATGCAGCTGTGTGTACATGCAGATTGCATATGTATTCCCACACACATTCCAGGACTGAGTTACAGTTTGAACTATAGACCAAACTAGACCATTTTCGGAGATGCCTCTATCATTCTGCAGAAGTTACTGTTCCCAAAGCATTTTGCTTGGAATTTAAATGTATTCTATACAAGCTTTGAAAAGAGCATTTCCCATATTGTTTTAAACAAAGTCTTAAAAAATTATCATATATTATTAGTACCTTTATCTTATTAGAAGCTTTTCCTGAAAGCCCTTCTGGCTGCCACTTTGCATGATTTCATGGAATGAGAGTTTTCCTCTCTGAGAAATATAAAACTCTTCAGGTTTTTCAGTATAATACTTATGACCCTCTATTCTAATGCACATTTTTACCTCTTGGTCGCTGTTTGGTAACTGGTTACCTGTTAGACAATAGAGGAGCCTTAAGAAATTCACTCTGATGAAACATTCTTTGTGATCAGGGTGAGTTAAGAGTTTGTTTTAACTCTGGATGCAGGGTACACTTTGGGAAATGCTTGGCTATTTTTTTGCTTGTTTTTAAAGTTATTTACCGGGCAACAATGACACGCAATGTCATCATCCATAACACCATCTGCTGGTATTGAAACACTCCTCTCAGCACATGCCTCCAAACTGGTATTTGGTGGAATAGATTCAGTGAAATTCTTAAGATTCAGTGATTTGAGAAGGTAGTTAAATGGGTTTCCTCAGTTCATGTGCATCACTCTACTCCAAGAGATGTGGAGATTTGGATCAAATTCAGCATGGCAAATTACATTCTTGTGTTCAGGAATCTAGCTGGCACATTACAGATTCTTTCAGTACAGGCTTTCAGTTTTGAGTGGGTTGGTGATATCTGCACTTTCAAATTCCTGCTAGCATTTGAAATCAGGAATACCATTGCTCTGAAATTCCACCTCCACAGAGCTACCAGATTTCTCCATAAGTACAGCATGAAGGACGAGGATGCCTCTCCTATACAGACTGATTCATCCTTCCTTAACGCGAGGCTCTGAAGGAGTTAAATCCTCAGTCTAGTAAAGATTGTGTTCTTGCCAATCTTTTCTTTTTTTCTTTTTTTTTAAGGTGCCAGACATAAAAATAAAGAAGATGTATCAGCACACTTCCTTAGAAGCTGAGCTTCCTGATTAAGAATAGATGCTGGATATACAGGCTATTTCATGCTGAAATGCATTCCCTTCTAGAATGTCATGAATACAATTAGCCATTAGCAAGATCTCCACACACACAGAGGACTCAGATCAGGAAATAATAGAAACAGCCACATAATGCTAAAATGTGGAGAGGGAGAAAACCACAAAACAAGAGCCAACTTTTGTGTTAGTGATGTCCTGATACTGCTCCATGTCTGTCTCTAGTCAGGCTGAGAAGAGGGAACAAGGGATCATGTTGGAAAATCCCCAGCAGGAGCTATGATGCAATGTGTTTGTACTCTTTATCACCGTGGTGATGGCTGATCCTGGAATGCTGCATTTCGCCAGTTTAGTCCAGGGTACCTATATGTCAGTGCTTTTTAAGAGTATCTCAAACATCCATGAATTAAACTTATTTCAGTGACAGGAAATCATTTCATCTTTTTGATGTCCAAGTACTAAAAATACCAGTGACAAACCTTGAGTACTCAAGTGTGAAAATGAATTGAAAGTTTCCTATATTTGGTTCTGCTTGGGGCTATCTCAGTACAGGAACCTGCTCTGTTTCTTTCTTTTGTGATTTCTTTTTCCCTGCAGCTTTTTCCTTATTGGATATGGGAGGGCCTTCTATTGGATTGGTAAGTGCAACTTGTACACAGCTACCTGGTTCTACTCTCTGCACCTTTACACCTGTTGTGTATGGAGAACCTGGCTGCTACCAGGTTTAAGATATTCTTCAGTGCTTGGGGTTAGCTGAATCTGGTGCTTTGAGGAAAGTCTTCTCTGGGTACTCTTTACATCCTATTGAGTAAATTGCAAGGTTTTCCATTTTATTGTGTTATACAAGTAATCACTGTAATTTTCTAGCAGTACTTGCAGATATTTCTGACACCCTGGTGAGGAGACAGGTTCTATGATGTCAGGGCTAAAATGGGTAGATTCCTGTTGGATTTGTGACTCTGGAGGCGCTGTCATACCTTGGACTGAGTAAAAGGAAAGATACAGATTGATTTCCAGAACATCACGCGAAGCCTTCACTCTGCCTATTTCAGGTTCAAAGTCTATATTTTCAGAGAAGTTCCTCATGTACAAACAAATATGTATCACTCTGCCTTCCTGAATGACAGAGAAACATCTCCCCACATACTTCAGAGTATTTTTTAAAATCAGGATTTAATTTTACTGTCTGTATTTTAGTGCTACAGCTGGTTCTTATGCCTGGTGCTTTTTTCTTCTCCCACTGAGTCTAATTTCCTCAAAACAGAAACAAATCATGTAACTCTCCGCACGATCATGCTGCAATGATGTTGTCATAATTATTTCTATCTTCTCTTGTACAAGCCATGTTAAATAAGGGCTATTATAAGGTTTTTCAATTTAGACTTAATTGGCAGTCTGAAGCCTACCATTATTTTGCCATCATTCATAATGACTTTAAAGTGTACTCTGCTTAAATTCTGGATCCAGTAAATCAGGAACAGAGTATAGCTCTACGAAAAAAAAGAAGCCTAAGGAGGAAAGTAAAACACCTAAGTAGAACCTGCTTGAGATCCAGCTATGTTCCGGTGTTGAGGCACGGATGGGAAGTTTGTTCCCCAGTAATAAATTGCAATTTTCCCTTCTAAAAAAAAATCTCTGGTGGACAGATGAGCTGAAATCATGTAGTAATGTTTGGGAGAGTTGATGGCATGTATTGAGATTGGACACTGAAACCTGCTGAGCAGGACCAGAAGTAACCATATGTCCTCAGTGTGTCTTTTCTTTCTGCTTGTCCTGGTGAACGGGATTATCTGTTTTCACACCCTAGTTACACTCAAGAGAGTATTTGTACGAGCTGAGCTAGGAAGGCTGTGTACAGGCTAGTAGTGCCATGCCAACACTCACTAGAAAAAAAGCATCAAACAGGATATCAATTAATTTCTAAAATATCTTTTTCTGAACTGGGTTTGAGCCTTTTTTTTTCTCCAGAACTGTCCCTTCCTTGCTTTTCTGTCTCCTTCCAGAAATGCTGTGCTTCCCATGCTAGTTCCTGCTTGGATCACAAGCCACTCTTTGTTGATCTTCATTCTGATGCTCTCTCCATAAAATTAAGTGCAGAGCTCAAGGCCACTGTGTAAAGCAATCATGTTTTCATCTTGAATGGGCACGTCTTCTTCTTTTAATGTTCATGATATTGTGTAAACGTCATGCATAGCACTAAAATTGCCTGCCTCTCCTCTGCCTCCCAAGATCATTACATACCAGACTAGCTAAAATTTATAGTTATAGCTGATGTTTACTTCAATACCTTAGTTGTCCTGATCCCTACTTGGCTTATTTAATCGATCCTAACACCAGCTGTCTTTGAGGATTTATGAAATATATATCTTAAAAGTATATGTCATTATTTTTTAATGTTTCACTGTGTGACCTCCAGGCTCAGACCCTTATTTACAGACTCTTTATTCACTTTTTTTTCTGAAAGCAGGTTTTGCATTAGTTTGCTCAAAACCTGAGAGCAGTGTCAAGGATTAGAGAAATATAAAATTCATAATCTACAGCTCCTCAGGTATGAATTTAATATGAGAGAAAGCTGAGAGTATTATTGCTGTCCAGGCATATGGCTCTGAAACCATTCAGCAGGTCCACAATGAAATTGGTTTATATCTGAAAAGGATGCTTATTGACAAAAATGCATCAGCCCATTTCTCTGGGGAAAATCAAACCATTCTTTTCCAGAATTCACATACAGAGCTTTGGAAAGGATTTATTTTACAAACAAAGCCAGGCATAATGCTTCCTCTGTGCTCCACTCATCAACTCTGTATTCTAATAGGTTTAACAAGAGGCACCAGTAAAACTATGTCTTGACTAGAGAAAATTCTTTATCATGAATGCTTACAAACTAGATTATTTTAGTCTCATTCCTCTCAAAGTGACTGGTTTCCCTGTGGGGGTGTTCCACCCATTGCTAACCATGAAAAAGCCATTTGAGTGACTAGCTCCATCAAAGGTCACACCCAGAGAAAGTTGTCCATTACACTGCTTCCTACTTCCTTCTATTGCTCTTGGAGTAGTTGCAAAAAAGTACTTGAGATTTTATTATCTGAACTATGGGATCAGTTATAATTAATGTGAAACTGTTTGTTTCCTGGCAGGATGATGCCACGTCTCAGGATGTGGCTAAACTGACCATAATGATGGTCTCTCCTTTTAGAGAGACCATAATCTAGGTGAGCAAAACTTGGAAGAAAAGCTGAGGAGGCCACACATGCTTTTATTTCTTCAGTAAATTGTGTCAATTTAAAGCCAGGTAGCAGAGAGAGTTACAAATCTTAAACTAATAATATTGGTTTTCCTTTCTGGACACACAGCCCCTCTACAAAACATTGTTCTGAGAAAAATATTAGACATCTCCTAAGCTGTGCTTAAAAGAAATATTTATGTTACTCTTAGACTGAATTAAGCAGGGTGATATATAGCAAATACATAGGAATGTGATGATTTACTAATACATACATACTAATAATATGATACTAATACATACTAATACATATGATTTACTAATTTTCACCATCACTACAGTTATTCTTCTAATCTTACATACTGAAATTGAAACACTTTAGCTGAGGCCCTTACATTATCTCTTAAACTTTTAGAAGTTCCTCTTGTACATTTCGGAGAGCATGTGTACATTCTGAGTTTTTAGACAGATACATAGATATAGATTCCTGTCCGTAGTTTTGTAGATAAAAGTATTTTTTTGCATTTTAAAGAAACCAGATGGGGGAAAAGAAGGAATGTAGTAAAAGAGGATGCAATTTCTTTCTTCATTTGAGGAACGATGGTCAGGATCTAATGAGCTGTAATATGGGGAAGGATAACTACTGATCAAAGCAGCTGCAAAATTACATGTAAGCCAGGGAACACAGTTTCAAGGACTCTGATATTTTTCATCTTTTTTTGTCATCTCTGGATAAGGTTTGGAGTATCCAGAAGGGCATATTCTAAAGAGTGTACCTGCAGCCAATTTGCTGATGACACAAACTGGGAAGAGTGGCTGACACACCCGGAGGGTTGTGTTGCCATCCAGAGGGATCCGGGCAGGCTGGAGAAATGCGCTAATGGGAACATCATGAAGTTCAACAAGGGGAAGTATAAAGTTCTGCACCTGGGAAGGAGCAGCCCCAGACACCAATATATGCTGGGGATGCCCAGCTGAAAAGATGCTTTGCAGAACAGGACCTGGGTGAAACACAAACCAGCAGTGTGTCCTTGCCACTGGAGCAGCTATTGGTGTCTTGGGCTGCATCAGGAACAGTGCTGCCAGCGGCCCAGGGAAGTGATTGTGCCCTCTGCTTAGCACTGGGATAGCCTCACCTTGTGTGCTCTGTCCAAGTCTGGGGATCCCCAGTACAAGAGGCCCTAAGACATAGTGGGGAGAATCTAATGAAGGGCCACAGATATGACAGAGGGACTGGACTATCTCTCTGTAAGTAAAAGATGAGAGAGCAATGGCTGTTCAGCCTGGAAAAGAGAAGGCTCAGGGGGATTTTATCAATGTGCTAAGTATCTGAAAGGAGGGTGCAAAGAGGACAGAGCCAGGCTCTCTTCAGTGGTGCCCAGTGGGAGAACCAGAGGCAATGGGCATATGCTCAAATACAGGAGGTTCCCTCTGAACATCAAGAAACAATTTTCACTGTGGAGGTGACCAAGCACTGGCATAGATCGTCCAGGAGGGTTTTGGAGTCTCCATCCTTGGAGATATTCAAAAGCTGTCTGGACATAGTCCTGGGCAACCAGCTCTGGGTGTCACTTGCTCAAGCAGCAGGGACTTGACCAAAGGACCTCCAGAGGACCCTTCCAACCTTTGCCATTGAGTGACTTGGTGAGAATCCCAGGCCAGGCTAACATAGTTAGGATTCGAAACAGTCCCTTGCTTTCCATCTCATTTGAGTAAGTGAATTCTGCTTGAGAGCCCATCAAGGGAGGCAGAATGGGAAAAGGAGATCTAAGACTGCATCTATATATTTTAAATACTAAATCCCTTGGTTCTTGGAGTGAGAATGAAAAGTGTATGGGCCTGTGAGTGGTCAGAATTACTGCTAGGAGCTCTAAAGGCAGACAAAAAGAACTGGATAGAGGCGATCCACAAGGACTACTGAGAAATATTTTCTCATGTGGGTGGTATCATGAGATCAGATGCCACTTCTCTATGCCTTCCCAAACAGTTCTGTCTGAGTGCTTGAGTGATCTCCTGGGACTCACTGTCTTCAGACTGGCCATTTCTTCACTATATTGACTATGAAAGCATATTAAATGAAGCAGCAAGTGCCAGAGATAAGAAAGACTTGTGGGTGATGGTGTAGAAGCAGCACTAGAGAAGGTGGTAGCAGGTCACAGAACTTAAACACAAGGTGAGGGAGAGACAAGATTTTTTTTTTTTATTAAAAAGACATCAGGGTTTGCCCAGGCAAATCCTTCATGCTCATCTGAAACCATATTTAACAACAGATTTCAAAGGGTCAGTGGTACAGGGATTTAAAGAAAAAGATCCTGCAAACATGTGATAAGAGCTTTTTCAGTGAGATGATTTAGACAACTAAATTGAGGAGAAAAATAAGTTTTTAAATTTTGCTACAGATTTCCACTGCTCTGCACCTTGTTCTGCTCATGTTGGGCTTATATACCTGATTTGATATTCAATACCATACTAATTTCCCATCATCCTACAACTGGGAGAAAACTTCCCAGGTGAAAGACTTATGAAAGCAGAGTTCAGACCAAGCTTACCTCAGTCCTTGCTGCCTGTATAAAATACTGCCAGGCCAGAATGGTAGCTTTTAAATCCAAGTCTTTTGCCACAAATGTGTTGAATGGGAAGAACTCACCCCTGCACTTTGACATACCACACCTATAGTTCAGTTAGGACAAAATTTGACAGTAGAACATTCTTGTAGCTTTAATAACTGTTGTAGCTTGATGTAAGATGAGATGATATTGCTAGTCATAACATGAAAGTTCAACAGGTCTTTCTCTAACTGGCAGAAGAGGAAGCATGCCAGGTTTTTCAGCCCATGAATTT
This sequence comes from Cisticola juncidis, assembly GCA_013400215.1. NCBI lineage: Eukaryota > Metazoa > Chordata > Aves > Passeriformes > Cisticolidae > Cisticola > Cisticola juncidis. Next base: position 826,302 of record VXBR01013487.1, read on the forward strand.
TGGGAGAGGAGTGAAGAGAATTGGAGAGGAGTGAAGAGAATTGGAGAGGGCCTATGAACTGCTTTGGCAATTACATTAAATGGAGACACATGTCATATGTCTTAGTTCTATATAGATTTTATCAGTGTACAGAATCACTCATCAGATTGCATTTTCCACATTTTCACCAATTTCACACAAATTTTTGCAATTAACACATGGTTCAACGACTGAAACAGAAAATCATTGATACTTTATGTTGATGTAATCTGGCATTCATCCATAATTTCTCCCTGAATTATTCCATGTTGTCTGGGAACAGCATTGGACAACAGCAGTCTTCAAAGGGTTAGTCCTGCAGGAGCTGTGTAAAACAGATCCTGCAGACTCTTACATGGATAGTCCTGGTTTAGTCAGATGATGATTAACAAGGAGAGCTGATCCAAAACAACTGAAGTAATGTAATGTCTTTTTAATGATTTCATGCTGCTAGGGTGAAATACCTGATTTTGTGGCATAATGTCTAAGAGCTGGGTGTCCATCCAGTACCACAAAATCTTCAGCACTCCAGTCCATCCACTTGTGCAAGAAAACCTCTTCTGCCTATAAGGGATCTTTCCACAAAACTAGTGTCTAAGGATGCAGGAACAATGAAATGTGCAATTTTTCTTAATGTCAGTAACACTGAGATTTTCAGTGTATATTAGCATGGAGAAATTCTTTATTGATACCAAATCTTGATTATAGTTTTTGTAATAAACTTAGATTTCTTACCAATTACAGTGATCCAGGTGATCTTATATTCCTAAGCCTGTTAAGTCATTTTTTTTCCATCAGCATTAACAAAAAATCATGAAAATTAAACCAAAGAGGACCGTTGTTAGAAAAGCATCTACTCATTGTAGTAGTGGCAAAATTTAGCTTTTTAAAAAGAAATAAAGATTATTTATGCATAATTGAATATTGTTATAATTATTATAACTCGGTATTCCTATAAGCAGAAAGAATTTCTGGAATGTAAAATTTTGATATTTTGATAGTGGTTTGTTAGCACTTAGCTAGAAGTTGTGGCAAATATAAACAGGACCAGTCCTACATCTGCCACATATTGTCATAATTCAGGGTTTATGAAAATACATTGAGTGATATCAGCCTCTGGCAAAGCATTACTGATGTGAATGTCTGCCTCACATAGGCTGGCACAGCAGCAAAACACTGGGCTGAGGCTCGGCCCAAAGTCCATTGTACAGCTCTGCTAAAATTACCTGCAAGAAATGATAATGTGCAGCTTCACAGCCACTGTTTTGTACACCAGTTTAGCATTGTGAAACAGGGCATTTCCAGGGGATGTACAGAAGTACTTGTGCAATTGTGAGACACATTACTTAGGTTTAATCCAGATGTACAATGAAGCTAAGGTACAAAATATGGAAAGAGATCCTCAGATGTGGCAAACCTGTGTGTTTTGAGCAAAAGCCACGGCTCTAACTACACTGCAGGTGCTGCTCTCTGTAGCTGATGGAAGCCGTATAGACTGCGCTGTCTCATGTGGCAAGTAGAGCTTACAGCACCTCACAAAGACTGGTGCTGACAATGTGGGGCAGGTGTATGAGGTGAACTCCTCAGGAGTAACCCCATTCCCTATCAGGATGAGCCATGGGTGATCTCTTTGCTGTCTCATATGTCTGGTTTCCTTTGCAAAGACCCAGGAGTGCAGGCAAGAAGGCAGCTGCAGCATGTAGTAACACCTTGATCTGAACAAACACTGGACCAAGAACTGTGAGACACAAGAGTAAGAAATGCAAACAGTGAGATGGAAAAATTAAGGTGGATTTTAGCTGACGCTAAGATATTTGGCATCAGGTGTGCATTTAGGTTTCTTGAAAGCTTGAACAGAAACAACACAAAGGATGTTCTCTCCTTGCCAGTCTGGGGTACATAACAGTAACTCCAGATCCTGTGCCTGAGGTAAGTCATGCCTCTGTCACTCACTGTGAGAAGGTAAAAGTATTGGGCAGAAGGTTTAAAATGAAACAAAAAGAAATACTTTTTTACACATGACTACACTGTCGATTTCAATAATGCTGCTTGGTGTCAGCTTAACAACAAGCAGTTGATAACAGCCTTAGAAAATCCATGAGTGCATTAGAAGTTGTTAGCTCTAGAAACTCTTAAAGAGACCTTAAATAACTCATAGAAACTGCAACAGAGGCATATACAGGGACTTTGCATTAGTTTATATTTGTCTTGTTTTTATGGTTAGTCAGAGCAATGAGTTAATGAACCTTCAAGAGTGTTTGAGATGTATTTGTTCACATCTGTGAGTATCAAAGCAGACATTTAAAATGGATGTTGAGAGGTTACCATAGTCAGTGTGTTACCTGTATACTTTTAGCATCTTTTTTTTCCTAGTTTGTTATTTAAAAACTCAGTTAAGGAGAATGCCACTTGCCTGAGAGGCATTTAGAATCTTTATTCTCAACCTTACCTTAATCTTAGGAAAGATTTCCCAGAGAGCTGATATGCAGTACCTTGCTGCAGAGTATTACTTGAATACTGCTGGACCTTCATAGAACGCATTCAAAACGAACACCCACACTGACTGTGCCCCTCAGTAGTCTCTTTGTCCCTCTTTCCAGTGTGAGTGTTCTGTTCTAGACTCATCTACATCATGTGTTTTAATTTTCTAAGGTGAATGTCATGACCACCACATCAAAAGCCTTTCTAGAGTAAAATAATACAATAGAAATTTCTTCTTTGTCTGCAGCATCTGTTACCCATTATGGAATAAAAGTAGATTATTCTGATATAATCTATTCTCAAACACTCACACACAAAATTACATTGTTTTTTACTCTTCATGTTACCCTCCAGGTAGTCTGATAGTTACTTGTTCCGTTAGTTCTGTTTCCAGAAACAGAAGCTTTGCTGATTGGTTCCATTTTCTTTCTGTCTTTTTAAAGCTGTTTACTCTTCCCATTGGATAAAATGCCACCTATTACCCATGAATTGTCAAAAGTTATTTTTAACAGCTCTGAAATTTCCTCAGCCAGTTCAAGATGTGTCCTAGGACATAAAGGTGCTGTCCTTGCCTTGGCACTGACCACTCCACTAACCAAGCTAATTACCAGTAGTAAGTCAATCAGCTGTCTGATGATGGAGAAGGTCCGTGGAGCCACACTGAGTTTCATTTATCCATGAACTGAGACATAACAACCAGAGGGTACCTTGGAAATGCCGCCATTGCACCTTTAACTTTCAAAATTGACACCCTACTGTTCTGATCATCTGTGCTCTGTGCAACATCTGTATTCTAAGTGATTCTTTCCATATGGTGAAAGTTCTGGAAACTGACAGGCTAATTTGTACAACCAGAATGTACTCATATAAATAAGATTACACTAGGATCTTGGGGGCAAGGGGAATTTGCAATGCCATATGTGTTAATGTCTGTGCCAGATAAAATTATTTTAATCCACTGCAATTGTATGTGCTTTGCCCAGGAAAATTATACTCTTGATATCTTATTCTCTCTGCTGCATTTCTGAGCTTCTCAGACAATGAGGATGCTAGCCTGTACTGGAATAAAATCTCATCTATTGTGTTAGTCTCCACCCTTGCTTACTTGATTACTTAGCATGCCACAAAAACAGGCTCTTGTAGTGTTTGCTTCTTACCAACATTTGCCAAAGAAGATAATGCCAATTTCAAAATTGGGGTGATTTTTGGTATATTTTTTTGGTAGAAGACAATCATAGTTTTGTGTCTCTTAAATAATTTCTGTAAGGAAAGAAAAAGAACAAGAGAGGCCCATCAGTTGGTTGCAAACAGTATTTGAGTTAGATTAATGAATTGTGAAGGTGCAAACTAGGGATGGTGAGACTGTTTTGACTGAGCATGTTAGATATAGAATCCTCTGATTCCGTCAAGTTCTCACTGTAAGTCCCCTCCTGATAGCTGAGCAGGTGTATGCAGACATTTGAGTATTAGGTTTGACAGGAAAGAATTGAAACTGACTTCTGAACTGTACAAATACTGAGCATAACAGCATTTTGGACACCTTCAGTGTCCCTATTAAAGATCTGAAAGTATTGTTAAAGTCAATGTAGGATTTGTGATTTATTTTCTATCAAACACCCAGCTGAAGAAGTCTTCACAAAGTCAGTTTTGACAGTGAGTGTAAAAGCATTTGAAGTGAAAACTGTTAAGATGACTGAACCCCTCTGTAAATCATTGCTTTGGACACCTTTCTCTCCAACTGGACAGCTTCAGAAACTCCTCAGCTTGAAAGAATTATTTGCTCAACTTGTTTCCAAACCCTATTTCTTTTTTTTTCAATGTAGCTGCAACTACAATAAACTCAAATAGAATGAAATGAACTGGCATTTCAGATTAATGTCAACATCTGTGTGAAAATACTTCCCATCATTGTACAGCACTATTAGCTATATATAGTTTATTTGGATAGCTGCATTTAGTACTGCAGACTTCCCTTCATTAGAGCTGCAGGCTATTAACCTAGAACACGACCTCTTTTAGTTATTACTTAAGGCAGTAATAGTAGTGATACAGATTACAATGAAGATCCCGGGAGAAAAAGTACAGAAATTTAATTCCATGTCACTAGAATTTTTCATGTCCTATAGTAACACCAGTGTATATAATGTATATAAATATGGAGAAATAATATGGAAGCACTTAGCTAAAGGAATCTCATTTTTTCTATTGACTCCTCTCCTAAGTATCCAAGATGAGATTAAAGGAGCAGTGTGTGGGGGAAATAAGAAGAGCAAACTCATACTAGAATAATTTAGGAAAGCAAATCAATTTCTTTAGGGCACAAGCAGAACACCCCTGCGACTAGAGTTTGAATATAAATTTCAGGTAGGCTTGACTCAGTATGGAAATAGGCCATGTCAACTTTCTTTGAAAGTTAATTACAGACCATTGCAGGAGGCAGGAAATTTCATCATTCAGACCCTTGATCTTTTCTGGCTTGTTGAGACCAATGAACACCTGACATTACCACAGGCTTCTGTTCATCTCCTTGCCTCGGAGTTCCCTAGGTATTTTTATGCTGCAGTTTAATGTTTATTCAAAACACAATATCAAATTTGATAAAAATTAATAATGGCATTCAATTGGACAAGGATGTACGCATGATTTTTTTTGTTTGATATAAAAGATACTAGTGAATGTATATGGGCATGAGGAGATAAAGTACATAAATAGGCAGAATGGTCACTTATTTGGACTGCTGAACGTTGTTTCCAGGACCTACAGCTTTAAAGTGCTAATTAAGGTCACCTAATAACTTCTCTTATGTGCATCAGCTGTGTACCATTGCACATTGGGTATGCTGTGCAAGGGAACTTTTCCTATTAAAGATGGTAAAACTCCTTTCCCCTATGATTCAGAGGAACACGATCCAGATATAAAAAGATAAAAAATCACTGAATATTACCTTTTACTTTGAATAAGTCATCTAACCCCACTCTCTGAATGATTCATTGCAATATTATCAAGAGATAACTGGGAATGGGTATTATAAATAAAGGACAGACCAGTTTCAAAAGAGGTGTTGCTATCAGGAGAAGAATCTATGAGAAGAAAATAGGTGCAGGGATGAAATTAAAGGTAACATATTCAACAATCTTTCTTCAGATTTTAATTAAACACCCAGGCTTATCTTTTAAGTAGTACTATGCTTCCAGCACTTGGCTAAAAAGAGCTAGGAGTCTCTGGGACATGCAGATTTTGAAAAGTTCAGAGCCAGTCATGGAAGATTTATAAAGGCTGCCCTATTTTACCTGAAGAGAGACACAGCCTCCCATGCATATTCATGCATTTTAATTCAATAAAAGGTTGCAATTAGTTTATACTATGCACAATTTCAGGATGCTGCCCTTCCTCTCTTCAGTGCAAAAGGCACATACTTTCTGTAAATGATGAAAAAAAGCCTTGTAGTTAATCCTGAGGCATCCTATAGATTGACTGCTTTGTAAGTATCCTTCGTCTACTACAGCAGGTGAAAAAACCTGAACCATCTGTGGTATAACACTTCCCTCCTGTGCCATGCCTCCACAAATATATAACCCAGGCAGAGCAGCCTGTGGCACTGTTTCAAAGCAGTGAGAAAGGGTCCCTATTTCTTTGAGGTATGCTGCCCAAAAGCCACTTTCTTTACTGAAGTGGAGAAGGTTGGACAAAGAACAGTTTTCTAGTTAATTCTGCATCTTCCACACCACAACATGATTTGCTATTTTCCAAATAGTTAGGATGGCTCCCTGAGAAGAGATGCCCTGCGGGGTCCTTTTACCCTTGGCAGCACAGTCCTTCAAGATGCCATGCTGCTATTTGTGGCTTCCTACCACAGCTGCACATCAAATATACAAAGCAGCAGCCAGCCATGCTTTGGCAGCGGGAATAAAATTATAATGTGAGGACTGGAAGAGAAGTTACTTGTTTTTTATTGTTCTGGTAAGAAATTAGTAATCAAATGTACAGAAGAAAGTAATTGCTTGCTGTTCTAAGCAATTGTTCCAGAAAGAAGAGTTTGTTACCACAAGAATAAGTGTCAAGTTCACTAATTGTATATTCATTACTAACAGTAGGCTTAATGTAGGAAAATTTTGAAGTTATATCCAGGATCTGTTCATCCAATTTAGCATTTTCCATGTATCTCTTTCTCTACCATCACCACCCGAAATGACTGAGGCAGAAGAGGAACTGTGACAAAACAGAAGTGGGAGTGGTGATGTTTTAGTCCTTGTGAAGTCTAGAGAAAAAGTGAGAGGCTGAGATACACTTAAATGCAGTCTGACTTTGCCTCTCTGCTATTTCTGAGGTGATTGATTGATCTTTTAAGTAGTTGCATACACATTTGGTCTCACTTTGAACGCCCTTAGGTATCCTGCCTGATCTCCAGATGCTGCCCTAGAAAGGCACAGATTTCCTACAGGTCCTATGGCACATCTGCAATCATAGCTTGCATCCAGAGGACACAGATTTCAGATGAGCACACCTAGTTTTCACTGAAGTGTCTGCCACTGAGGCTGAAGCCACTCCTGCCCCAGTACTTTCAGTGTCCAGTATAACTCAAGCAAATTATATTTTGCAGTTTTAACAGTCAGGGATTATTCAAACTGGTTGCAGGACAATCCCACAGTCCATCATTTTACTGCAGCCATTCTTCAAAAGGGTCACGTGTCAATAGCACATGCCTTCATCTCTGCAGGAGAATTTACTCAACTGAGTGTTCAGGTTCAAGCTGGCAGTAAGCTCAGTGGCCTTGCACACTCTAAGTGTGAAGCTACATCTGGTAGTGAGAACACTCACTCCTAGTGTGCCTTCCTGGAGCAGACACAGGGTGCAGTGAAGGAAGCAGGTATCCCATGGATCTGTGCTTGAGCCTTTGTGTACTTGGTGTGTTGGGATGACATGTCAGTGAATGACTGTGATCCTTGCCACAGGCCAGCCCTGGATTTTACTGCACTGTAGGCATTTCCATGGTTCCCTCTTCTGTCCCTGTCCTGTCCTACACTGCTTGCAAGGTATCACAGAGCCATAAATAAAGGATCTTTCCTAAAAACTATCCTTCAGCTTGCATAAACCCTGACTCAACACCCACCTCCAGGAATCACCTCCTAGCAAGGGACAGAAAATCCCACATTTCCTTTACTGTCGATTTCAAACCTTGATTAAACACTCATGAGCTTCCACCAAACATTTTCTTTTCTTTTCCCACACCAGATAACTGCATGGTCCTGCATTATCTTGCATTTTTCAAGGGTCTTCAGAGGAAGAAAATTAACTAAAAAATTCGTAAATAACCAACTTAGTCAACATCTCAGTCATCTGGCAGGAATCTGGCATCAGTGAGAATGGAGTATTTACTGTTTCCTCTTTAAGAAGCACAAAAGATGTCACTTCTGGTTTATATAACTCTCCAAAACAAGCCTTTCTGAAATAAGATTATTTAATTAGCAAATACAGTGGAATTTGTAAGAACTAGATCTTCTTCAGTGATGTAACACCTTTCTAATCTAATCCAATGTGGCCCGTGATGGTTTTTATATATTTCCAACAAATTTATCACAAGAAAGAGAACTTTGGCTCCCAGTACACGTGGGCAATCTCATGAGATAGCATATATATTTTTTAAAATTCTTTTTGGGGAGGGCTGGGGGTGGGGGGGCATAGAAAGACATAGGGGACAAGAAATTATTTCACAAAAAAGCACACTCAAGCTGCAAATTCAAACCTTGAAATTATAAAGTCTATCTCCAGCTCTCCTATTGAATGCCATGAATGTTTTGGAACATTTAGGAAGGAAAGTCTCATATCTACAGGAACTGTTCTCGTTTTTAGGAGTTAAATAACAGTCGACTGACAACGTCCACAGGTCACTTCTGACAGAGCTGGAAAATTCTCAATACAACCAGAGGAAAATCTGTCAGCTTGCAATTTTTCTACCACAGTTTCTCAGAAAATGCTAGATTAGGTAATTCTTTAAGTTACGCTGATTCATCTTAGCTGTGACACGTTCTATGGCTGAGACCACACAGGCTGCAACAACTGCTGCTGCAGCAAGGGTGGAAGGCATGGTCTTCTCAAATAACAGGGACTTGTAGTTTTAATTTTAATTGACTAATCCTTTGAAGACAAAACAGACTTACCTGTGGTGTGAGAAGCAACCAGAGCAGTGCTTCTTCAGCCAGGAATGAACATCTCAGACCTGAGCCCTTTTCCTTTCACCATGTAAATAACAGTAAAATATGTCAGCAAAATACCTACTTAGTTGCCCTTTGTAGTTTGGTTTATAGAAAAAAAAATCATTCTCACTAAATGGGTATCTTGACTTGAGTTTTGACATCATGGTGTGAGTATGACAAGTTCCAGTTCCCACCATAACAAAGTCTCTGTCGTGAAGTTCTCACCTTGCCCTATGTGTACTGAGGAGCTGGACCATACCAGGGTTCAGCTCATGGTGGGATCCCCAGAAGGTGTTTCTGTAGAAGAAACTGCATTTCACTGCCTTCCTACGAACACTGGACAGTTTGCAGTTTTTCAAGTTGTCAGACATAGGCTGGAGGCATGTTGAATGGACTAAAGGACAGCTATAAGGATATGGGAAGCTGTTACATTATTTTTGATTTTTCACCACTACTTCTCAAAGTTTGATGTTGCCTGTACTGCATATTACAGACATTCTGATGCTTATAGACAAGGAAATACAAAGAAAGTTTGTGGTCTTTTTTTCTTTTCTTTTTTAAAGAAGGTGTGTTTTTTTGTAAACATATAAAAAAGATCTGTACAGCTGATACTAAAATAAATTCACTTTGGCCTCGTACAGTAGCTTTTGCTCATATAACATCTAATGGAAAAGCTAATTGACATTCTGTCATTTCTGTTTCTGTTACCTGAACTCACTGATGCCGCCCTCTAGAATTCCTGACAGCTGATCTATTTCCGAAATAAACCAAGTAGCTAAATTTATTTGCAAACAAAGATTACCTCAGTCTGGAATCTATGCTAAGCCTTTTTTCCACCCTCATCAACTGTACAAGAGAAAATGTTAAGAAAATGCTTTCAAACAGTAAAAGATCAAAAGGGAGACTATATGTCACAGGAAGATCATGGCTGAGGAAAATTAATCATAGGCAGTTTCAAATGTTTTAAAAATAAATCAGCACCTTTGATAAAACCCAGCATACTGGCAATTAAGACAGGAATTCCAGCAGAAAAACATACCAATTATGCATGGTATGATAGCATTTCAGGAACAAAAATGTATTATAATCAAAATTCAGAACTCTTATATCATCATTGAGGTAAGTCTCTGAAAGCATGCTGAAATAATTACTGAAGGAAAGGAAAAGAATGCCAACCAGCATTTCTTGGACAATGCAAAAGAAAAGCCCTACAGAGATCTGTCAGGGCACCACAGACTCCTGTTCTAGGAGTGCCGAGAGGTGCCTGGGTGCGTGTGGTAGGATCTGGCAGTCAGGGCATCCCTTGGGCACTGGGGCAGCCACGGCCCCAAGGCTGGCGCTGGCCAGGCATGGTGGGAGCTGTGGCTCAGGTCAGGGCCGAACAGCAGAGGCTCAGCTTAAAAGCAGCACCCACAAAAAGCAACGGTGGCTTTCCCAGCATCCCCAGCCACAGAAGGAAGGGTATGTCCCCATATTTCCAAAAATTTCTTTATTTTCTCCATGATGGGGAAATGCACTCAGAGCCCCAACATGAGTGGAAGTTTGAGAAACGCCTCAGTCTTCTGCTGAGACTGAATGCTTCTGCCTATGTAGGGATGTATCCATGTTGAGCAATACTGGCTTGGATAGGAAACTAGGTATGCATTTCCAAAAATGCAAGAGAGCAGTGTGAAAATAAAGATTTTCATTGGACAAGTGGTTTCTGCCTGCATGAGATTTGAATTGGTTGACATAACTGTAAAATCTTTACCGCAGGATGAGTGTGTATGTTCATACCAAAAATCAGGCACGCTCAGTGAACCAGCAAATAATCCACTGTCACTAGCACGGCTATTAACCATCTGCAGGGATCTTTCAGTGTAATAAATCTGGACATGGAAATGTGGCAAATGGCCTTATTACTCAGGAGCATGTTTTATGTTGCATTAAACATGCAAAATATATCTAAAATTAAACATCTGCTTCCAGCAAAAATGCCTCATTTTTGTTTACAGGTGAAGTCCACCAATCTGAGTTTCATTGTGAAAGGGGGGTACATGTGGTATTCAGCAAATAGAATGATGTGCCTGTATTATTATTTAAGCAGATTTTTACTTTCTACTATCTCATTAGTGTTTTGTTTTGAATATAATACACTAGCAATTACTCCCTTTGCTCCCTTATTAATATTTTAGGACTATATCATCTTGTTTTCCTCGGAGGTACAGGAAGCAGCAAAAAGGAAGAAACATATCATTGAGCTGTTTTGTTCCTCTATTTACGGCACAGGTCAATGTATCACAGTAATTGTTTGAGAAAATAAAGAATAGCAGTGTTTGGCTTTTCAATGAGCACTAAGAGTACTTCCATTCCTATAACCCCTTGATGAGGTTGCTACCTGCACACCTTTTTCCTGTGTAACCTCTTCTGTACATAAAGACTTGCATAAAGTGTCTATCTTGATACATAATTAAAAACCCAAACCCAACCAAATAATATCCCCTATTCTGTTTATTCCCTGAACATTTCTCTTCCATTCAAACACTTTCCTTGTATATTTTTGTTCCTGGATGTTCTACCAACAGCTGATTCTCCTCAGGTAAAAGAATTGGTATGACTTTCCATTATTTTATCTGGAGGAAAATACTGCACAGTGCTGAGCTGATGTAGTGGAGAAAAGAATATACCTAGAGCAGAACAGAGGAAAACAGAGGAGCAACGAGTTCTGTTCCCTCAGGGTCTGTCCTTCTCCTGCCTGTTCCATTGCCTGCTGGAAAAGCAATTCATTTCACTGTCCCACCATCTTAGTACTTCGATGTTATTTTTATCTGTATCACTGTTCCTTATTATTTGAATTATAATGCCTAGATACTTCTGCCAAGATCAAGACTGTACAAATATGGCCTGAATCTGCCAGTAAAATGTCACATATTATAACGGAAGAGGTAGGAACAAGAACAGAGAAAGGGAACATTATTGTTCCAGTTTTATGTAGAGAGTAAGCCAAACTAAGGGAGATATTCTCGCATCTGGGAGTCTAGTGCTGGTTTGAATGTCCCACTGTTCTCAAAAGAGATGGCAGATGTGACAGCCACAGTCCCCTGGATGCTGCTGGGCACATGTCTGGGAGTGCAAAGAGTAGTCTGTGTTTAGGCAACCAGATGCCTCTGTTCAGCCCACTTGAGGTCACTTGCTCAAGGTTGTTCAAGGAACACATAGCAAAGCTGTGCTTCAATGTAAACCTTATAAGCTCCAGTTCACTGTCTTAATCACAAATTAATTCTTCCTGATTTCAGCTCCTCTTTTTTTTTTTTCTTTCTCCCAGCCACCTACACTACTGCTGTTATGAAGTGAATTATCCCCTCCTTGCTTTAAATTTTTCTTTATTCTGTTTCAATCTTTGGATTTTGGCTCCAGTCCTCCGCTCTCGCTCAGCAGAAGGCTGAACACTGCTTTGGTTGGAGGCTGTGTTACAGAATGTTCTCCACCCCTTCTGCTCTTTTGTTGGCATCTCCTCCCACCACCAGCATGCCAAACAACTCCAATGCTCTCTGAACACAGGAATCGATAACCTTTGTAATTCTGTTTTAGCCAGCGTGCCAGTAGCTGTTGGTAGACATGCAAACAGGTGATGGATTGAAAAACTCACGTCTGTGAAATACCCACTCACAGTCAGCTCTCCAAGATAATTACATATGTGTGAAAAAAGAAAAATATTCTGATTCATGTCAGATGTGTTTCCTTTTAAGAGTCATGTTATACACTTATTTCGGGCAAGATTAGGTAGAGAAGATTGACCTTCTCAAAGCACTCTGTTATTCTCTACAGTCACATCTTTCTTTCTTTTTCTGTCACTAAGAAGTTATTCCATTTCTGTGTTGGCATTTTAATCTTCTTTTTATAGCCTTTCCAAAAGCCATGTCACTTACTGAACTTTTGCTGACAAACAAAAGGAAGAGAAAGAAAAATGGCATAAATTTCCACATATAGCAAAGGGCAAGGGCATGCTGTATTATTCATATATGGTTGAGTAACATTTTAGCATTCATTTCTCACTTCACTCCTTTAGTTCCACTGTCTCTTCCTTCTGGTTTTGCTTTAGTTCTCTTCTACCCAGTATTTTTGACTCTTCTGTTTGTTCTGACATTTCCTTTTTTTTTTCCATGATTTTTTTGTGATTACCTCTTCTTTCTTTAGAAATAATCTATTAGATTAGTTCTGTCTTCGCTTTTATTTAGCACCTCTGGCAACCCCTTCAGGTATTACATTGCTATGACAAAAATTATATGTAGAGAATTTCCTAACTCCACAGCATCTGCTGTTCATCAAAATGTCTCCCTCAATGTGCCATTTTTCTTTGCTTTACATTTTCAAATCTGAACAAATCCATGTTATTTACCTACATAACTACCACCTTGTGAACAAATGCAATTTTAGGATTGAAGCATCTTGTTCTAACACCAAGCTAAACAGCTACCACTGACTTAGCTAATGTAGAGTTGCCAGAAAAATAGATGTTCATTAAAATCAGAATTAGTGGCTGATGAGAAAAGTTACAATGATACTTCTTATTCCACTATGAGGAGTCAGCCTCTGAATATGCATTTTTAAGAGCAATATTGTAAATAGCATTGGTGTTCCTTGTCCTTAACATATCTGTTGCATGGCCTCCATAATAGACACAGACTCTAGTGGGACTGAAATTGCTTTAACAGCACCTTGCCCCAACTGGTTTGAATGTCCCCCTCCTGCAGTATGGATTTGATGCTTTTCTGCCAACAGCATATTGCTGAGCTGGTCTCCAGCCAGGCCGAAAGGTGCTTGGAATATACTCTGCAAGCCTCTCTGCAGAGCTTGAGAGCCCTGCGATGCCGTGAGCTCGTGGGCTGAGGAGTGCTGCTTTGGTTCTCTGTGCCGCTTCGATGTTCTGATAAAATATCCACACCGAGAAAGCCACCCCTATGACAGCACTGGCTGAGTGAAGGCACTGGCTGAGCTCATCAGGTACTCCCTCATCTTGAGATTACACATGAGCAGCCAATGAGGAAGGCGTGTTATTCCATCATACTTTGGATCTAAATGTGGCTGCGGAAAAGCATATGGCTTCACAATTGGTTTTGGGGGGTTTTTTTGTTTGTTTTTTTTTTGGTGGGGTTTTTTTTAGATTTTATTTCTCTCTCCTTCCCTGCACAGACAGTTGCTGTCATCTTCACGAGATTAAATGTGCACTGGTGTCATACTTGATGCTGAAATTCACACCTACTTTCCTTCAGCAGCCCCAGCCAAACTTTAAAGAATTTCTAACTGCTGAGAGCTTTTTTTAGAAGGTATTTGATCGTGATGCTTTTAGCAGATTTAATTTTGAAAATGAGGTGATGTATTGAATTAAAGAAAAAGAAAAAAACCCACAACAACACAAAAAAAACCCAACAAAAAAAAAGAAAGCCAAGCACAGAAGACCGGGAGAGCTACTGTTTCAGACCCAAAGAACAGCTGTTGAATATTCGTTTTGCAGCCTCCTGCAGCCAAAAACCCCGATAAAGCAGAAAGATCTGTAGGTGTGCCCTGAAGGGTCGCATCCTGCGGCTCTGGGGGCCCGCGGTGAAGGAGCCCCTGAGCACTGGGCGCCGGGAGCAGGGCCAGGAGGTGGCCACGAAGGGAAAGGAAAGGAAGGCAGTGCCCGCGGGGTAGGCGGGGCGGGGCAGGGGCTGCCGGGGTGCGGGGGAAGCCGGTGCTGAGGGCATGAACGCCGCGGGGTAGGCGGGAGAGCAGGCAGGGATTTCCGTCCCGGAAAGGGGCAGGGGTTTCG
>VXBR01013487.1:840983-931221 GCA_013400215.1 Cisticola juncidis
TGCTTCCAGGGCCCCGAGCAGGTGAGGAGAGGCGCCGGGCGCGGCCGGCCGGCACCCGCACACTCTCGCACGCCCCGCTCCGGGCCGAGCCCTGTCCCTGGTGCTGATCTCGGCAAGAATCGCCCTCCCCGGCTTCGGCGGCTGTGCGAGCCGCGGCTGCCGCTGTGCGAGCTGGTTGTGGCAAACGCCTGGGGCGAGCCGGAGCCGGCGCAGAGCTTTGGGGGAATTCAGGGATTTTGCCGTGTCTGCCTCGCACGCGGGGTGTCCTCTGGTGCTAGCGCTTTCTGGTTCACCTCTGAGGGACTCTACACAATACAAATTTCTCAGGTTTCTGTTAGACTTTAAAATGAGTGTTATCTTACAGGTAATGCTGAGAAGACCTCCAAGTATCATCACTGCCGGGGCATATTATCAGCAATGGATCTGTAACTAGCATTTTATAGCTTGTCTTGGAGTCGGAAAGGAGAGAATAGCTGATTTATATAATACAGAAACTACCGTGGAAAGTGCTTATTTACATTATTTAAGGTCCTGCCTGACAGCTAGCTAGCTGCACAGCAGAGAGCCGTGCTCCAAGAGCAAGGTTCTCTTGGAATCGTGACGCCACACATTTCTTTCTGAGTGATGACTGCAAAAAGCTGTTGGAGAAATGTATCTAACCACTTCTGGTACCTTTTGAGGTATTTGAAAGATCATGGTAATATTTCAGTTGTTTCACATTAGTACGTGAAGATGTGTAGACAGCTTTCTGGCTTTTCTCAGTAGAAGCAGCTAGGTATTTTTAAGACATTTTTGAGTATTTCGTAGCCAAAATACGTGCTTTTCCACACAGTGAAATTGAGACCGGGTCATTGTTGAAGACCCCTAAATATTTTGGTATTGAGTGTACATATATATACATGAAAGGTTCCTTTAAAGTTGACGTGTCTGTATTGCCTTTCCAGGGTGAATTGTTAAACCCTTGTCGCTGTGATGGCTCAGTACGATACACGCACCAGCTTTGCCTGTTAAAGTGGATAAGTGAAAGAGGGTCATGGACCTGTGAACTCTGCTGTTACAGATACCATGTTATAGCCATTAAAATGAAAAAGCCTTGTCAGGTAATTTGTTCTTTTTTAAAAAATTATATATTTTCAGTCATTTTTTAAAAAACAAAATGATTCTTTTACTTCCAAGGTTTCTGGAAAATACAGCAGAAGATCCTATATGCCTCACCAGCTAGCACTTGCACCCACCTGAAGTTGGTTTTTAAGACCAGTTTCACATTATAAGGTGTAGATTTGGTTCTGTTATGTTCTTCTAGTTTTTGGCTTGCTGTGGAAATGGTCTTTAGAGTTTGGTAAATTCTGTAAGCAGTTAAATCATGCTGAGATGAGACAGAGAACTTGGAACTCCCAGATTCACTTTCTAAACTTTAAACATGTCTTTATTTATTGTTTTTTATCGACTCACTCAAAAGTTGATTTTGTACTTTCTTCAAGCTTAGGGTCCAGAGGAGAGAGGAGAAGAAAGCTTCTGTTGCTTGTGTATTCATCTACTGTAAAAATGTAAAAGGAGGTGACTTTTCAGTCTTGGCACAATTCAGAGCAGTAGAACACTCTGAAAGTTCTGTCCAGCAGGAGCTGTTTCAGAAGCTGAAACGTGCAATTACATTTTCCACAGCTCTGTTTCAGCAACATCATGTTTCAGAACATGAGCTGGAAGTTAAAACATTGTAGTGGTAACATGTTCAGGGAGAGGTGGGAGGAAAAACTCAAAGCTCCAGCAGATCTCTTAGGAAAGCCTTAATATCACTTTGCATGTCAGAATTCTTTATAGGTTTTAAATTCCATCCTGGAAATTGTATTTTATAACATCTGAGGAACACATTTAGTAAGATAATTGTATCATTTTTTAATTTTGATCCTAAGAGCTCAGAGATGATGGAGCTCTCAAAGGCCAGAGCACTTGGGTCATTTTTCTGTGCCTGTGTTTGATTGGAGTTTTATAGAAAAGACATGGTTGGATGGTGATGGCAGTTGTGTGAACGTGATAAGCATTCTTTGGATACAGAATATCTGGAGTATTTGCTTACAGCTGTTCAGATGAGGGGCAAGTAGTTATAGAGCCAATGGACTTCAATTTTTTTTCCTTTATAAATCCTCAAAGGAAAGATTTTGGTAAACTTTCCTGGAGAGAAGCTTTATGATGTAAAAAAAGTAAAGGATCTGTAAAACACTCAAGAAAATTAAGGTGGTAGATTTTGTTTCTACACAGACATGGTTTGGTATGGGGTTTGATCCTTTTTGGCTTTTTTTTAACCTTTTAAATATCTTTATTTCTTGCATATCCACAGTAATCTCATCCTTTTCCTGGCAAAGATTACAATAGCAATAGTTTGCAATTTTAGCATCTGAAAATAGTTTTTAGACAGCAAAGACATGACATAGTTGCCTGCAAAGAGGCATCTAGTACCATTTGAGATGTTCCAAGGTAGCCAAAATATGGACACAGAACAGCAGAAATGACAGAACCTATGAGGGACTCTGGGGCTGCAGATGGAGGCCAAGTGGGTATTGAAGGAAATTAATGACACTGAAATGTCGTTAGATACCTGTCTGTGGACAGCAGAATCAAGCCCAAGCTTGAAGAAGAACTAGCTGCCATTTCTGTGAAAAGGAGAAGAAAAGAGGAGTCTGTAGATGACACAGTAGGCAACAAAGTTTGGCCAAGCTTACAAGGGGAGTAAAAAGAAACTGGAGAGACAGAAGTTAAATGTCATTAACTGCATGAGTTGTTACCATTTTTTTTTCTATTTTTGGAGGGAGAGAGGAAGGAAAGAAACCAGATTCATGTTTTTCATTCAATAGCTTAATACTTGATTTATTCTTAACCCTGTCTTTCATTTTTTAGGTAAGTTATTTAAGTCTGTCCTTTCTTTCTTGACAAAATAGCATAAGAAAAGATTTCATGCAGTTGCAACTCAAATAATAAGGTAGATATACAATCCTGAGATCAAATTCCTGACACCCAGAAGATCACCTGTCTCTTTGAGGGAACACAGTAGTACCTTTCTCAATCTCCTGCACAGAATATTCCTCTTGTAATGACCGAATCTAAAAGGAAGTCTCAAATTGTAGTTGTCTGTAATTTTATAAAGGGAATCAGTCTTAAAATGCACTCACTCCTCCCTCGTATTCTTGACTGTAATAGTATTGGCCGTTTTTGACAACTGTCTTGGCTTAAACTTTTGGACAGGTTCTGAGTCATTTTCTACACTACACAAAAGCTTATTTTAAGGTGACCTTTTGGTTAGTTTTGGCAAAAAGCTAAGGGTGAGACCAATTCAACACAGAAGGAATTTAAAACATCTTCAGTTGAAGTAGTGAATCTACTTAAAAGTTTCCAAGAAAGCAAGACTTCTTGAATTACATTAGTTACAGTATTTGGACAAGCGTAGTTTACTCTCTGAACAACCAGTAGTTTGCCTCAGTCCATCTTCCCAGAATTGTCTCTACCAGTCTTTTACTTATTATAACTTTGTAGGCAGTGTCATAGGAGAGAAAACTGGTGCTATTTATAAAAATAGCTTTTTTCAGGTAAATGCAGAATTACACTAGGTCTATACAAACCTGCTCTATTTACACTCAGGTCTCTGCAGATTTACACCAGCTCTTCAGGTTTGCTTTCACCTCATGTATTTAAGGAATGCAACAATGTGAAGGGACTTAAAAAGGAAGAGATTTTCTGTGTTTTCATTCAGAACATAGGAATATATGTCAATATTCCACTTAATATCTAGCATGTTCTGTGGTTTCTGTTGATTCACGAAATGCCAAGTAAATCCAGGGGGTGCCTCTTTTGGGGCAGTACATTCAAGAAACAGAGAATTTCTATTCCAATAGAAATTCTTCCAGTGTCACTGTTCCAGTTCCCGTTTCAGCAACTACTACATAATTCACTTTTAAGAATCTAATCCTGGAAACACATAGATTTTATTATAGGAATAAACCATAAAGCATAAAAAGCCCCTCCAAATTAACCCATGGGCTAACAGTGGAAGATGAGCATACAAACAAGTTGACGACATTTGACATGATGCATAACAGAGATTTGGAATTTTTCAATATTCTTCTTAGGATCATATCAAAAAGACTGTATTTAACCTTGCTCTAGTTCATTAATGAAAGCACATGTTCATCTTGCTGGATTTGCTCCATTGGCAGGGTGGAATTTGATCCAGTAATAGGCAGGGCTATGTTAATAACTAGAAAATTCCCTTCCTCCCCCTCAAACTCTAATGAGGGGTTCTGGAACAAATACTCCTTTGGGCAGGGATTTTTGGAAGTTTTTTTTGAAAAGACTTAAAAAGGAGAGAGAAACTTCAAATGTATGACTTGGAAATTAAACCCATTTAGAGTTATACTTGAGAGTAACAAAAAGAAAAAAACACAAAAAGAAATATTTTTATTGGTTTGTTAAGGTTATAATCTGTACAGATTTCCTTCCTAAAGGAAATATATTCCTAAAAGAAATATAAACACAGTGTTTTGTTTTTATTGGTGCTATCTAATTTTTATGATGTTAGAAGAGTAGTTCACTTGCATTTAAGCATGAATGTGTATTGAAGAATGTCAGTCCTCTGGTAAGATTTAGAAATAATGTTTAAAAGTGGAATAGAATAATGCAAAGGTTGAGAGTATATCCTTTGGTGCTAAAACCTGTCATTTCTGTAAGTGAGCAGTAAAGATATTTAGATAGTAACCTTTTCTAGACTGTTAGCATAGTCTGTCATAAAATAGTGTTATGTTAGAAGTTTAATAAATCCTGTTCATTAAAACATTATATCCTGGTACTTCAGTGAAATGGATCTGTTCTGAGAGCAATACCGTAGATGGATGTGCTAATTTAAAACCTAATTCAACACTTCTCTGATATAAGAAAAATCACAACAATTATTTTAAAAAGTAAATTCTTACTTGTTAGGCCTGATTTCTTAAAACACAAAAAAATTAAGGCGGTACTTTTCAAAACTTAAGGTTTCACTTTTCCAAATGTTGTTAATGTGAGTAACCCTCACTCATTTGAGAAAGCTCACTAGCATCAACTAGATAAGCATGAGCAAAACTGTGTAGCACACTGCAGGTATGTCAATGCATGTTACATTTAAAAGTGCAAAAGTCAAGTTATTCAGATACTTCAGTATGGAGGCCAGTGTCCCAAAGAACTTGTGTAGTAAATGTTTAGTAAAAGTTTTTGCTTATGACTACGCTTAGCTGGATGACAGCATTTAGTTCTACTAGGCATAACTAAGAAGGGGAAAGGGAAAAGGCTGAAATCTCCAATTATGCATTCTAAACTGCACAATGTACCAAGAACTATCTATTACTGTCTCTCCCTGTACTGAAGATCCAGAAGGATACATTGTGCTATTCCATACATCAGTGGACAAAAAAGAACAAAAAGGATTGTTCCAATATTGGACAATTTACAAAGAAGTTTGAACAAGAGATAAGGGACAAATCTACGCTGCACTAGCCCTGGTACCGAGCCCCCTGGTACAATGGCCATTTCTTACTATGTGACAGAGTTTTTGGCATCTCAAATGGGATGTGTTTGAAGAGGCCACTTGAAAAGAAAATAATGAAGCTTTGCAGGCACCCTTTGCATGTGAAGGCACTGTGCAGAGGCTGTTGGAAAATAAAACACCTAGCTGATATAGGTATCATGAACTGAATGGAAATGAGATTCAATACCTGAGTAGTCATTAGAAGGTAATTAATATGTCAGTTAATGCCTGCAATGACTTAAAAAAACAAATCAAGTCTTTTTAATTTCATGTGATGGAGAAGAGAGTCCATAATAGCGGAGAAAGACAACCAGTAACATGGTCAAAGTAGTGGAATAAAATGAACTGTACTTGAAGCAATTTTGTACTTGCTGAGAAAATTACTTTTGTCATGAGCGTAAAAGATGTGTTACAGTAATTAAGATCTAAGACAAAAGTGATGATGAGAAATTAGTTTTTTATATATGAATAGTCTTAGATATGCTACCTAGGAAGCACAGGCAAGTTTTAGAAATAATGACAACAGGAGGATCCAAATATATATTTAAATTCAAGGTAATTCCTGATAAATTTAAGATCATTTCAAGAACAAATTGATGTATTGGAGAGGCAAAACTGTACTGCTTGAGGAAGGCTGGGACATGACAATCCTAGAGATTTTCATGAATGATAAAATCTGTACAAAAAGTGGTAGAAGTAGACTAATACTTTAATTTTAGTTTTTTAGGAGAGAGAAATCTGAAACAGAAAACTAGGTGCCAATCATCAGCATAGATATAGTAGCTGTACTTCTCACACTCTTGTTTGTTGGGGTTTTTTTTGGGTTTTTTTTTTTGGTTTTGTTTTGTTTTGTTTTTTGGTTTGGGTTTTGTTTAGGTTTGGTTTGGTTTGGTTTTTGGTGTTTGTTGGTTTTTTTTGTTTTGTTTTTTTGTAAGCATCTGCTTTTGCAGTCTTCTAAGGAGAATTTACTAGACCAGATAGACCTTTTAATCTGATACACTGACAGTCGTCTCAGTGACTGCACTGTATAGGTGCTGATTATGATCAATTCTAAGTAGCATGCCTAATGAGTTTGGAAACAAAAGGATAGCAGAGCTGTTGGGGAGGGCAAATGAGGGTTTTTTTCTGTGGTGGGAAAGGCAAAATACATTTTCTGTCTTCTGTCTACTTTCTGTTAAAGGTCTGAAGGTAAATGAGAGACTGAAAAAGAGAATTGGGTAAGCAAGTGTCAGTGCAGAGTATAAAATAGGACAGTAAAAATTTTGCCTCCAACTTAAAAAATAGAAATACAAAAAATGGAAGTCATCAAAGAGAAAATTCTGATGGGATAATGAATTTCATGTTGTATTTTCTTTGTTTTCTTCTAAATAATGCATAGAGAGATTTGGAAATAAAAGGAGTAGAGAACTGACAAGTAAAGGCAGCAAAAAGGTGTGGAGACAAAAGTCAGTTTAGCCTGAGAAAAACATTTGGTTCGCCATTCAGATGAGAGCACATTTTTCACAGAGTAAGTGAGCAGGCCACTGGTGCACTGCTAGCACACTAGGAGCTGAATATTTGGCTGTTAGCAATACAGAGCTGAAGGAGTGCAAAGTGGACATTACAGTGGATAGGAGGAACAAAGCTTTAGAAACTTTAGAAAAATTGACATAATTGTTAATTAACGACAAGTGAGAGAGAACAGGGGATGGAAGAATATAATAAGTACCAATCACCTGAAAGTTATGAAATAATGAATAATAGTAGGTGAACAAAGAACTGATTTTATCATCACAGTGAGAGTTGGGTAGGGATAGAGAAGAACTAATAACAAAATATTAGATACTGACTACAAATAAAGCATATTTGTAAGTTATGAAAAGAAATTAAATATATCTTAAGAGTTCAGAGCAGACATCAAATGGGAGCTGAATCCATCAGGAAGGAATATGGGGGATTACAGTGAAAGGCAAACAGTTTAGAAGTTCTGTCAGGCTTCCAAGTATATCCTAGGGTAATCAAGGAGAATACAAAATTAAAAAACCAGAGCATACTTTAAAAAAAGAATAGTATTAAAAATATGTGGATGTGTGCCCCTCTTTTATTTTCAGTAGCTTCTCAAAAAAGCAATTTCTTTCTGTTTTTATTTTGTGAGATGTGTAGATTGTGCTCAAGGCAGTTTGACTGCTAGAATAGTGTGAGAAAACAGTGCAATGTAAACTGTGAATGGTACTTGGAAGTAATTTTTTAATTACAAGTGTCATCCTGATCTAGTGGTAAGATACATAATATGGATTTAAAGGCTGGCATTACCTTGGTTTATTAAATTATGGGTTAACTAAAAGAAAAAAAAAGGTGGATTCCTTCAGCCAAAGATTTTCATAGGGCAAATGACTTGCATGAGATACAGTCCCAGGTTGTTTTTCAGAGGAAATATATTGAATGACAGTTATTGCTGGAAATATAAGCATAAATTACATATTTGCAACAGATTTCATTAGTAAAAAAATCCAAAAGTGGAAAAGGGTGTGAATGGAAATCAGGGTTGCTACATATACATAGGTGCTGCCATTTGAAATGCTAAGAATAACAATGCAAGGCTTAAGATATGGTGTCAGACCTGTGTTCAGGAACCTTTGTGTTACTGGTTTTTTGTTATTTTCTGTGCTTGGGTGTTTTCCCAATGGCTTGATCTGCTAGAAATTTGTTTAGTGATCAAAGATTTCTGAGTTTTTACAATAATTTTTTTTTGTCTTTTTGTTATATGTCAAAAATCCCTATTATTCAGGTCTTTAATTCCTATCAACAGAGATTAGTGGAAAAATACTGAAACCAAGAAGTGGTTGTTTCAACAGGCTTCTCCTATTTTTTAATATGAAAAATGGTTAATACATGATGGTGTACTGCTTTCATACCATGTATCTGTGATTCCTTACCTTATGCCAATTTGGCAGGGCAAGTTGCCTGCTTTGAGCACTAAATACTGTCAATACATTCTGACTTCTCTATCAGTCTGTGTTAACTCTGAAGTGTCCCTGTAGTTTTATCCATAACTGAAATTTGTCAAATATAGTTTTATTAAGTTAATTTTGAAATTTACTTTTAATATTTCTTGGTTTTGAATGCTGGTCCATTCTCACTGAAATTTTCAGAGCTTCATCCTAATGATTGGCAGTCATGCCAAATTACTTCTTTCTTAATTTGCTGTATTGGGGCGACAGCTTTTGCACCTACTGCACTTGTATTTTTAAATTTTTTTGTCCCATGTGTAGATTCAAATTAGATGTTTGATATTCACTCTGAAGATTCTTTCCTTTGCTTCAGCAGTGTACAGAGAATAGCCCCTGCCTGCTTTTGTCCCTACAGTGCAACAGTGAAGGAACATTTTGACCTCAGTTCCTTTGAAGTGCTTGCCTGAATCAGAGGACCCTCATTGTGCATTTTGCCTGCATGACTCTTTTGCCATGGGGTTCTTTCCTTCTTGTTTTAATTTATTTCAACTCTCCTTTTTTATTTATTTTATTTATTCATTTCTCCTTTTTTCTCCTCCTTTTGTTTACATTTCAGTGAAGCTTGTGAAGAATGAGTATTCTCATTCTTGGCCACATGCTGCTTCCTTACCCCCTACTCTATTTGTGTGTATGTGACCCATTTTTTGCATATTTTTCTGGCAGTGTCTTCCCTCCAGGGCAGCATTAACCTTTGCTAGTTCTGTGATGAGCATATTCCCAGTACAGGGATATACCATGCTGTTACCCACACAAACCATATTACTGGATGGGGGCTATTTCCTAAGCCAAGGTTCATTTTTTGAATCTTTTATGGCCAAAGAACAGATAAAATAATTCCTTAGTAGTTTCCCAAAGTCATGAATCTCGCCATCAAGATGAAATGCTAGCTAGCTTTATGTGTATTTAACTACTCTCCTAACACTGGATGCATATTATTCCAGGCACTTCAAGGATTTTGGAAAAAGCAAATTCCATAAAACTGGCAGCCAGGAAACTGTTGCTGAAGAAAACAAGTATTAACTTCAGCATGCCTACTCTTCTTTCATGCTAAGGAGGCTTCCTCTGCTCCATGAGCAAGAACAGATAGACTGAGAGTCTATATCTTAATGGAAGACTTTATGTATCTCTCATTGCTTTATCTGAGCGATCTGCAATTTACAGTCTACTAGAGCTTGTGGTTACTCCCGGCACATTATGTTCCTCCTTGAATGACTAAAGTCCACTTCTGTTTCAGGGCTGCTCTTTCATAGGAGAACAATATGACAAATTTTACTTGAGGGGATGGGTGTAACAGCTGATGTGAGCACCCTGAGTCACGCCAGAATAACACAAATAGAATATGGGAGACTTACACTTTCAGCCTTTTCCTGCACCTGCAGCACTGTTCCTTCACATAGCCACTGTCTTTAGTGACCACAAGAATCATTGTAAGCTCAAATCATTCAGTGTCACCTTCCAAAAAAGGACACTTTGATGGTACTTGAATTTACAAGCTTAAAATCCTCCTGAAACTTAATAAAGAGGGTCACTTCCTCCTCAACCACCATTTACAGAGTACTGCATATCATCTCATTGCCTTCTGGATGCTTGCACCAAATAGGAATTTGATTTATAATGGATGCTTTCCTGATATCTGTCAAACTTGCGGAAAAGAACTTTATATCCTCCACTACCCAGTATAAACAGAGGGACCTTCAAATACATCTTACAGAAATCCATTCGTGCATCAGGGCTCTCTACCACTTCCTGAAAGGAGGTTGTGGTGAGGTGGGTTTGGCCTCTACTTCCAAGTGAAGAACAAGCAATAAGACAAGAGGAAATGGCTTCAAATTGTGCCTGGGGAGGTTTTGATTGGACATTAGCAAAAACTGCCTCATTGAAAGGGCGGTCAGGCATTGAAAGGCTGCCCAGGGAAGTGGTGAAATCGCCGTGTCTGGAAGTGTTCAAAAAGCATGCACATGTGGCACTTGGGAATATAGTTTAGTGCTGAATGGAATTGTGCTAGGTCAATGGTTGGACTTGCTGATCTTAGAAATCTTTTGCAGTTTTAAAATTCCATGATCTGATAATCTCTGAGATTTCAAAATTCTCTACTTCAGCCCGTCCTTCCTATAGCCTTGGTTAAAAATTTAGAAAATATGTGAAATTGCTGGTTGTTCTATGGAAATGTGCCTGTTTTAGAGTTTCTTCACTGATAATTGATGCCAAGATTCCACAAATTTCTGTGTTCAGAAATTTGTGGAAAATCTATTGTGCATTCAGTGAGAAGATTCTATGGCTTTTGGAATTTAAAAGCTTATCTTTCCCCTGGACCTTTCTCTCCTGCTTTTGTAGATGTCACTGATACAATTACTGTGAACCTAGCCCCAGCAATTAAACCTACAAGATCTAAGGACTTCAGTCTTCTTGTCTAGATTGTTTTAGACTAGAGAGCAGCTTCAGTAGTTTAAGTACTCCCAAACGTCTTGGTGTCATCATGGGATACAAGTGGGTCTTTTTCTTCATTATACGAATCTCATCTCAGGTCCTCAAGATAACCTTCGAAACTCTTCCTTCATTGTTTGGGTTCAGAGACACAGGCTTCCAACCTGTTTACTTAAAAATCATCTAGAATTTCTCCACTGCTGTATCCTACAATCCTTCATTAGCATGTCTGAAGTGTGGATAAGAAGCCATGTCTTTGTCCCAGTGTCACTCTCTCTGTTTTCATCACCACTTCTCTGGGCAACCTGTTCCACTGTCTCACCACTCTCACTGCAAAGAATTTTTTCCTCGTATCTAATCTAAACCCACTCTCTTTAAGTTCAAAGTTGCTAAACTTCATCCTATCACTACACTCCCCAATAAAGACTGTCTCCCTGTCTTTCCTTTTGTCCCTCTTGTAGGGGAAGAGAGTTTTGTAGAATATGTTTTATGACAAGAAAAAGAAAATTACTTCAGAAAGCTAACTTTTATTTATAAACTCAAATTCATGCACAAATTTGTATGCTTCCAAAGGGACAGTTAATTTGCACATCTAATGTTTATTTTCATTACTAAATGAAAAGCACTTTCAAAATCTTCTGTATGTGCTAGAAGACAGCAATCCAGCTGTTGAGACTGTCTGTGGCCCTCAGCAGCTCTGAAGGATGTGAATCCAAAGTCGCAGCTACGTAGCTTCCTGCTGGAGGATTCCATCACTGGACTTGGTTATCTTCTTGGTTGAGAGTCCAGGCTGCTTCATTTTGTTGGACAATGAGCAGGCATTCACAAAATGCTATTTTGAAAGCCGTTCTATTAGAGAGTTGCTTGAGCTTGTTTTCACAGTCACAAAAAATACCAATCTTTCTCCTTCAACACCTCATTTCAAGTTCCCTGACTGGAGAAATGATGCATTCCTTCAATCTCTCTTCTCCCTTAGAATCCTCTGAGTTAAGGCAAATACAACAGGAACAGTTCTCTTCAGTACAGCATAGCAAAAACCTGTCTGGTGTCAGTATGCTGGCCATTTTAATGGTTTATTTTGGGATAGTTTATGATAGTGATTCACAGTCAGTATTCTGTAATTCTGAGTTGGATGCTGGATAAGTTACTAAGTCAGCCAGGCCTGACTGGGAAAACCCACCTGAAGAAGAGAATTAGGTCCTCTCTTTACTACATGTCTGAGCCATTTAGTTCTTTGAGTGCTCTGAGTTATGGGATCTTATATTACCTGTTTCACAGCCCTGAGACATTCCATTAGCTCTGTCTGCAGTTATCAGTCTTAGATGTTCTGCACTTTCTCAGCTTACAGGCTTGATGTTTCCCAGTCTAATGAGGAAGTGAGAAATCCATCTGAGATGGAGAAACCTTCTCTGCTTTTTCATTAGACAACATCCATGTCAGAATGAGTTGCCCACAAACTCTGGATATGAAGAAATTTTTCTCTGGCTACAGTGGCAGAACCAGGGCCTTTTGAAGACTCCAGAGAAGTGAAAAAGAACCATAGGATCATAAAATGGTTTGGGTTGGAAGGGACATTAAAGACCCTGTAGTTCCAATCCCTCCTGTCATGGGCAGGGATGCCACTCAGTAAATGAGGTTGCTTTGGATCCCGTCTAACTTGCCCTTCAAGCTGTTGCAGTGCTTCACCACCCTTCTGAATAAAGAATTTCTTCCTAATTTCTTTCTTTTTTTTTTTTCAAGTGGGTAGCAAGTTGTTTCAGGGCTTATATCCTACAGGACCACTAAGCTGTTTTTCTAAAAGTGTCCTAAACTAATTTAATCAGAGCTCAAGTGTTACTATTAATATTGGTAAGGAATGCAGAAATGGTGCTGCCTATAAAGGTAGAACTATCTTATGAACCATCTTCTGTTCTGAAAAGAAGACATATAGTTCCATCATATGTAACTAGTGAATGTAAAGAGGGGACTATTGTCTAGAAACAACAAAATGTGACTGTGTTTATAGTCATAAACTTAAAAAATTACAATTACAGAACAGTTAGTGGTTCTTCCATAAGTGTGTTTTCCATATGAACAGCATGTACTTATATTTCATTCTTTTTGGTGCTTTTGATATTTGAGAGAAACGGATGGTATTTTTATTTTATGCCTGTGTTTGTACTGCAAGAGATGGTACATAGATTATATGTAAGTCATATAATACCATTAAGCCAGGAACAATTTATAGCTTGGGAATTTCAAACACAGTGATATGAATGGATATTACAGTTTTTGGTATTGCAGCCATTGCATCTTGCAGCACTGTGACTGCTGACACACAGTGTAACAAGTCAGACAGCTGGAAATTTTCAAAAGCATATTGTGCAATTTAATTTAATTACATAAAGGGATTTCAGACATATTCATGATATGGTTAGAAAGAAATAGAGAGTTTCTGGTATAGTATATACTGTAGAGGCAGCTATTACCTTTTTTTACAGAGATATAATATTAGATGATATGTAGTATCTAAATTGCCACTCTCTGTAATCAAGCACTACAACTTATATATTCTTATAAAAATAGAATCTTTTAAGTAAGTGAGTGATCAAAACCATGGATACTATTAAAAAAAGTTTAGTACTGATTCAAAGAATAGCACCTATTAGTGTGTAGTTGTGATTATTTAGTAATACCTGAAAAAACAAATGCAATTGACTGTTAAAATTTTGCTGTTTAATATATATTTAAAAAACAACTTAATAAAATACATTTATTAATAATAATTTTAACATTGATACATTATACTAATTCATATAAATGTATTATGCATATTTTTAAAACCTTCTAGTTATTATACATAATGTGTGATATATGAAACAATTAATAAATTACTTAATTCTTCCACTAGGCCAAATTTTCAAATAGTATATTATTTGCCATATTCATTTGTACATAAATGTACATAAAATTTTGTAATTATGACTAACTTCTCTTTAAGTGAAGATTTATTGCTAATTTAATTGACTACAAAATCAATCCAATTGATTTAGTAATGTAAGAAATTACATTCAAATTGACTTATAAATCAGACTCTACCAGATTTCACACAACCCAGAACCCAGAATTGTCTTCTTCATGATTACATGCCAGCCAATAATAGCTTGGTATTCCTATCCTGCCTTCTAACCTTTGTCCAAGATCCACATTATCTTACTTCAGGATTAGGCAAGGCAACAGCCTGAACTCAGGATATGTTTCTTGAGTCTTTTTTTGCCCTTGAAACCTGAACTACTCTTTGTTTCACATCTTACAAAGAAACACATGAAATTGGGATTGCTTCTCCCATGAGCATCTTCCAGATTTTCATATGAAAATTCTGATCACATTCTGTGAATTAGTTTTTGCACAGGGCCAAAACGAGCAGAGGCCAGTATTTGTACTCAATTGATTTCTGGTGAGGTTGAATCCTTCACTGCTGAAACACATCATTGCCATATAGCAACAGAAAGAAGACTGAACACGGAAGGTGCATCTTCCTAACTAAAGCTGGGGATTTGCTTTGTTCCAGAACTATTGTTCAACTTCCTTAACTAATATTGCTGCAGGATGCGGGGAAATCCAGTGATAATACATGGGGATGTTAGTTCATTGCATGTCTTTGGATTCATGGAGTGTTTAGAAGCAGATAATGGAAAGCAGTAATTACGATGTACTTTAAACAAAATTATGCTTTACAGCTAAACTATGCTTATCCAGTTGAATGTGTTTGTGCATCTACATTCTGAGAGCCATCTTCCAGTCTTCTTTCAGTCTGCTGGAAACTTTGAACTCTGAAATTCCAATTAGGTGGAATTTTTTTCACTTTCACATAATTTCTATGGTTCTTTTCCATTAAAGCTTTTTCCATGGCTTCTTTTTCTGCATCCAGAGCTCACTGAAATATGCCAGTGTCAGAAATAGTTCCTAATGCTTTCTTTGTACCATACTAAAATCATTTCCCTACTTATCCCTATGAAGATAATGTGAATAGAGTAATCAGTTTCATTTGCTTTCCCTTTGGTTCAGTGAACATCTATGTATTGTATGGGAACTGGAAGTGTTCCAATAAATTACTTGGAAGAAGTTCTATTGTTGAATATCCTGAATAACACAGAAATCTGACTTATTAAAATAGTATCCTTAGAGGTGAAAGTTTAAAACCTTGCTTTAACTCAGGTGAACAATGGGTTTGAGGCAATGTCCTCAATAAGGGAATGGACCAACCTTTAAGGTGTAGAATATTCTCAGTAAGCTCTCTATGTTTCCTTTTGCATGGTTGTAAAAATTATTTAATTATTCATAGAGTCAAAAAGACAGAGAAAGATCAGCCAGCACTTTCGGAAAGTTGAGCTAGCAAATGAAATGTGAGTTTCAGTAAACAAACCATAATTAATACTTGAATACTTTCAACATGATAGACAAGAAGGCATCCTCGGAAATTATCAAGAACAGATGATCCCTCTGTATAGTGACTAGTGTCCAGGGTATTTTTGTGGAAGACACTTGCTCTGGACCTCCATGCTGAGCAATTTTTTACATACATTTGATGAGTGCATCAATATCATCATGAACTGCACAATCTTAGCCTCATGCTCAGCATTTTTTTTAACTTAAAAGTTGTCAACAGTTTTAGCTAGAATTTACAGACAGTTCTTTTCCCAGGAGAACAGGGAAAAGCAAGTCCAGAATCCTTTGTGGTACTGTCTATTCATGTTCAAAAAGCAAAATACAGAACTGTACAGGGAAAAGGTGCTTAACTCTCCTAAGTGACTACATGGCATGAAAATTGTTAATACTTCCTTCATATCACTCATTTGTGATCTTGCTGAGGTTTACTTCCTCAGTGCAATTACAATGAATGTTTTTTGTCTCAGTTTATTCCTAAGAATGTGGACCTGACTGTAGCAGGACAGCCTATGTTTGAGCTAAGCTTTCAGCTTAATTTTGAACACCATCATTAGGTTACAGAGACTGCGACAACCATGGCAGGCTTTCATTTCCTCCAGTCATTAATATTTAATTTTCAGATAATGCTATCAGAAGTACTGTAGGTTGCAATGAAATTCAGTATTTCCAATACAGCTGCAACAGAAACTGAACAGTAGGAATACTATTAATTCACATAGAATGATAATTTCATTTTCACCAAATATACACTTCCATCGAATGTGCAAAATACAGATGAGCTAAGCCACTAAGCTAAACTTAGTTAGTTTAAACATCACAGGAGTTAAAAGTTAACTTAAGAATAATTTACTTAACTGTACATGTTTCTCATTTCCTCCAGGAACCCTCCTAGAGCATTTCTTCTTTGCTGTGTTGTATATCAGCAGATATCTGTTCTTGTTTGTTGAAGATCTCCATGAGAACAAGGTCTAGCAAGCATGAGACTTCTCCCAGCTTCCTACAGAATACTTCATCTGTATCTTCATCCTCCTTAGATGGCCTGTAACAAACTCCCACCAGGATGCCTGCCTTGTCACCCTTCCCCCTGAATCTTTACCCATAAATACTCAACTCTATCAGTACCGTCATTAGGCTCTGGGCAGTCATAACACTCCTAATGTTCAGGGCTACCTTGCCAACTCTCCTTCCTTCCCTAACCCTTCTGAAGGGTTTACAGCCATCCATTGCAGCATCCCAGTTGTGCAAATCACCCCACCATGCTTCCATGATGCCATAGTTTTCCTGTTGCCCAATGGCTTCCAGCTCTTCCTGTTAGTTGCCTGTACCGCATGCATTGGTGTGGATGCACTTCTCTGGGGCTATTGATCCCACCACCTTTTGGGGGAGAAGCCCTAATTCCTACAGGACCATTCTCAAGTGTTTCAGTGCTTTCTAATGTATCAATAACTTCTGCTGTTGCTGACACATAGATCTTCATTCCTGCCACTACTGGGATGGCACACCAAAGGACCTTCATAGCACTCTGCCCCTCCAACACTGGCGTGCTACCCCCAGGTTGATCTCTAGTGAGCATGGCTTTATCCATTTTCCCTTCAAGTTTACTTTAAGGCTCTTTCAGTGAGCCCAGAAAACTCCTGTGCAAAGATCCTTTTCCTCTTTGCAACAGGTGCACCTTGTCTGTCACCAGCAGGCTCAATATCATGTAAATTGACCCATGATTAAAAACCTCAAAATTCTGCAGGGAGTGAGTTGCAGGGATTTGCCTGCTGCAGTCACCAGAAACTCGTCACCATTGTCCCCTGTCATTTAGGTCACTGCATTCTGTTGGACAGAAGATAGGGAATCCTACATATCATGCATTCTGTCTGCCCTTGTGAGCCTGTCCCAGGGAAGGCAGTTGAACTTTTTCTTTACTCCAATATTCCTCAGCCTGCTTGCCTGCTCGTACAACTCTGTCAGTAAGCAGAGAAGCTCCCATGCCTGGACACAGCTCCCAAAGGGACACTCACTGCCTCTGGCCCCTGCTGGTGCAAGAGCAGGGCACACTCTGCAGCCTGGCACCAGGATGTCAGTGTATTCCCACTGGAGCTCTGCCTGGGCAGCTGCCTCATATGGTCACGCAGTCTTGCTTAATCCCTTTCATTTTTTGGCCATCAGCAAAAAAAAAGACATTGATAAATTCTCAGAGAAAGAATAATGTAAGACTAATGCATTGACATCACAGCTCTGCTTGTGGTCTAAGATCCTGATTCTAACGTGACTTAAAAAATCATAAGATAAAAGGTTGAACTGTTCTGCTTAGTAAGTAGTAAGATTTTGAAAGATGAATATAATAGGATGTGAAGGTTTTGTACGTTGACTAGGATGTCCAGGCTTTTAGACAGCCAGAAATTCCAGATACACCAATTGTAGGTGTAGATGTTCAGCTAGTTGTATACATGCAGTAAGTCAACACTTCCAGGAACTGTCAACTAAATTGCTTTAGTGGTGCACAGATGGACAGAATCTGCACAGTAAATGTTATGTTTTCAGAATGTCCCAAGTCAAATACTGGTGCAGCCTTCCAAGCTGACAGAAAAATTATGTGCAGCCCAAACTATCTGTATTGATGAGCTCTCTGCCAGATGAAAAGATAATGGGCATCATGACTGCAGGCACTCTGTGTGTTAATAATGTATCAAAATAGGCTGCCATTTAATGGTGTGCTGCAATTTTTGTGACATTGATTCTTTTAAGAAAAGTCATAAAAATAGAAGCCTATAGCTAAAAAAGATATTTCTAATGTTTGTGTGTGTGTACTCAAAACTATGTATTTTCTGTCCAGCCTGGTCAGTAAGTTAATTGTATACTGAATCATGTAGTCAGTGTATGCTTACTGCAAAACATTTTAGAAATCCTAACTATCTAATCACAGAGACTACCAAGAAGATAAAGTAAGGAACAACCACTTCAAAAATGATTTGTTGGTCTTAAATCATGTGTTCTTTTGCTTCTCTATGAATTTTATTAATATGTGTGCAGATTACAAATCCTGTAATGGATAATGAATGACAGTAGCAAAGAACTTTTTCTTGTGAGAGTTGGTTCTAACAATTAGAGCAATCTAACAAAAGGTTTTTGAGGTTGTATATTTGGTGTGTCTTCAGGTGGATCATGTTATGTTACAACTAAGTCACTTATTGTAACATATTGTTGTTACAATATTGTTACTGTTATGTAAAATATTAATTCCAGAATGAGTGAAGGGATTGAGAGGTTTCCCTCAGCAGTGCCCATAATAAACTCTGTTTCTGAGAGAACAGAGTGGGGTAACCCCGTAACAGCTCTTTGGCTTGAGGAATTTTGGTGGGATGTGAATTGGTACAGCTGAAGCCGATACACATTTGGGTAACCGTAAGAAAATTTCATATGTTCTTTATTGAGACGTAGGAAAACCTATAGTTTCTTTGCAGATGTTTTTAATGCAAAGTATTCTAAGTACAAGCACAGTCTCAGTTCTTTTTAGATCACTTTTCTGTCATGTATTATACAATAATCAATGGGCTTTTACAAGGCATTATTAAAATGAAGCCAACTTAATATTGATTTATCTCAAAGATGACAGACCTTTGAATATTTTATCCATCTTTATGGTAGTAAGGACAGGCACATAACTGCATTAACTTTATTCTTTAACAATTAGTCCATTAAAGCAATATGTTTCCTTCAACTTCTTGAGACAAGGAAAGTCTCAACCTCTAATGGGCGGAATTATTTCCTTATATTTGTATTTTTGTTTGACAGAAACCTTAGAAGAAAAGAGGAACAATGTTTCTGAGGTCAGAATTTGAACTCTGGAGTACCATTAATGTACTATACTCCCAAATGATTTATCAGGGGAAGACCAGTGTAAATAAAAGTTTTAAAGAACCAAACATAATGAAGTGTCAGTAGAAGTAGAAGTCTAGAAAGTTTTCAAGGGCAGACAGTATTATGTTAAAATCAGCAGCATTAATTATATTTTGTTTAAAACACCATTTTCAAAGGAAGTTTTTGCCATCATTGTAAATTAAAATAAAATGCCTTTTTTTTAATGGGCAACTGAGATGTCATGGTACATCATAACACTACAGATATGGTGGGAAGGAACATGAAATGAGATTTTATTTCATAGAAATTTAAATGAGATTTTTAAAAATTATTATATCTGAAAACTACAGTATTATAGTTATCTAGATACAAACTATTTCACATTTTCTTTCCATTTCTAGTTATTGAGCAAAAATTACAGTCTTGCTCATAATATTTATTTTTAGAGTCATGTACTTTACAGAAGCTGACAGTAAAATCCTGTCTAGATCTTTTCTAACTTGGCAAAATACTTAGCTAAAATAACTGTTACTGATTGTGGAATGTATAGTCAGCAAATAGCAAAAACAAATTAAAAAGTCATAATATTAATTACAATCCTGAGCAATTAAAATTCTTGAGGCAAGTTAAATGAAGAAAATGAGAAAAACACTAGTGGAAATAATGGATTTAAATCATGACACATTAATAATGTGATCATTCAATTTACAATGTTAAATACTTCTGTCTGTTATATTCTGAATGCAATTTCTCAACATTAACTATGGCTGAATTATTTTTACTATATTATTTTTGTGACCTTGTAAGTCATTAATTTGACATTAAATGGCAAAGTGATTATAACATAACAGTGCAAACAATAAGGAAAATGACTGTGATAAATCAAAGAAAGTTAAACGGACTTTTGATGCTATAAAAAGAATTTTACTCTTAGAAAGAGCTTTCTTTTCTGGGTTTCTTTCAGTTGTATTCTCACATGTGTTAGCCATGCTGTGAGTGAGACTTCAGGCACAAGCAAATGGTGAGACCACAAGTCCAGTTCTTCTTCACAAGCTTTGTTATGAAATGGAAAACAACCAAACAATTCAGTCCTGTGCCGCTCATCTCCTTATCTAATGGCTAATGCTGGCCATGTTTAAGAGAGGACTGAACATTCCAAGCCTATCCACATGTGAATAACATTGTAACTATAGAATACTACCTTCCTTATGTGAAAACTATACCTGTCTCAGTAACATCTGCTCACTTTTTTATAATTTGTACCCAAACTCAGTCAAATTGATGGGAAACAAAATCGAGACATTTCCCAAGAGGCAATCTCACACAGTTTTAAAACAAAACTTACTGGAGAGGGGCAAAGAGGAGGAAATTTTAGTTGGGATTAGTTAACCATCAGGAACATCCACAGTCTTCCTCCTGTTATAAATGCCAATCTGATTCCAATTAATAAAACAGAATTTTATTACTTAGAGAATTACAGGACAAAATTTTGGGCAAACCAGCAATCAGAAGCACAGTGCCTCTGCCTGGGATCGACACTGGGTGAACCTCAGCTACGGCTCTATCGCACCGTAATTCCCCTCGTTCACGAATTGGCTCCCTTTGGGGTCCCTGTTTTATACAGTTTATTGGCCGGCGGCAGAGGATTTCCCCACAGTTCTTTGTCTTTGGGGTGTTTTCTTCATACTCATTTCTGCCCTCTGGTCTGCTGAATGGGGTTTCCCCATGGAAAGTTGAGTGTGAAGTTCGTTCCTCCGGTGTATGAATAGGAGTCGGTGTTCTGAATGAGAGGTGTTCTCCTGAAGGTATCTTCCATGCTGGCTGGGCTGGGTGTTTCACAGCTCTGCTGCCCCTGGAAGACTGATTTCAATCTTGATTAGCCTTTTATTTTGGTGTCAATAGCGGGCTCCGGATTCCCAGCAAGGCATTGTCCTTCCCGGAGTAGCAGCTCCTGGGTGTTGCCTGCCCTGAAATTAGTTGGTTTCGTGCCCGACCTGCTTGTATTTTATTTCACAAAACATCTTTACATTCTACATATACCAAAAACATGAATTAATATACAATATTTATTACACTGCCATTAGCACTAAGAACCAACATAAAAGATGAGGTCCCCAAGCTCATCACAGGTTAGAGCTGAACACCAATCCACCTCATCCCATCACTCCTAGGGTGCTGGATTCCTATGGCAGACTGCTGACCACACGGAGGCATGTTAGTGGTTTCACATAAATTTTCTGGGCTACTAAAATGTCTTCTGTCTTACACACATAGTCCTTCTTCGCCCACCTACTATGGAATATCATAAATTAGCTTAACTTACAGATTACAGTATTAGAGAGGAAAATTTCCTAAAATTTTTCAATTTCTCGATTATTGCTGACCTTCATACTGAAGAAGGTGGAGGACTAAAATTTCTTTCATAGAACAGAGACAGTGAATACCACAGAGGTTAAAGGAGTTGTGTAACAGAAGAAAATATTAACCCTATTTTGGAGGTTTTGATCTTTTATTGTTTTGATGGGGGTTTTGGTTTGTTGGTTTGGGGTTTTTTGGAACTGTTCTTTGATATTTAAAGGCAGAAGAGTTAGGAACAACGACCTCTGGAATGCTTGTGCTTTTTCTCAGTAATTGTAATTTGATAATGGGCTAATATGTTTTGGAATTACTTGGCTTTATTGCGGTTGAGAGATTCAATTGCTTGCATTCTTGACAGATCAGGAGAAGAGCAAAATAACAAGAATATATTCTTTAGAAGGGGCTAGGAAGAGTTGAGTATCATATCTATGTTTCTTAGAACTTTTCAAGGTCAAGTTTTTCTAGAAATAAAGAACTCAACAAACTCAACAAAAACCCCTCATGAAATGGTTGACACTGAGGAACAGACACTGGCTTTCAGGCAACACCAGAATAGGGGATAAGCTTTGTATCTAGACTGCATGCTACATTATTTATCCCAAATGTTTGGATTGCTTTTCCTTTTGTTCATTACTCTCTTTGCAGACTAACTATGAACAATCAAAGTTAAAAAAAAAAAAAAAAAAAAAAAAAAAAAAAAAGAGAAAATAAAAATAAATGGAAGTGAGTTTAGGAATTTCTGCATTGCTGAAATTGCACTGTGCCAGATCTGCTGTTAATTTCATTTATATAAGTCTTCCAATTTATTGTGATCTTCTTCTGTGAATTTGACAGTGTAATATTTTGTGACAGTTAAATCTTTATTTCATGTAAATGGACTTTGATTTCAGGCATTCCAAAGAAATTTAATACAGGTCTGTCTCACACTGATAAAGAAAAAAGATAGATATACATAACCAACAGCATTTTTGACAGTTTTCTGCCAAGTCACACTATGCAGCTTTAGCTGAGAAATGAAATATAATTTTGTTTAACATTACCCTATGGAATCTAAAGAGTGTTGAATGAATTTCCATCCTGAACTTCCAATCCTGTAAACTGAGTCATAAAAAGCTCACACCATTCTGTGGTGCATCACTTGTTAATGATCTTCTTTGACCTTTATAAAAAGACTTGACCAAGGAAATGAGTATCCATTGTTGCTTTACCTAAAAAGGGAGTATTTAGTATGAATAGCTACATTCCAAATCCTCAAGTTCCATAAAAAAGCTAGTATGCTTTTAATCAGTTCATTATAAAAGGATAGTATTTCAAGATAGACAATTTACAAATTGTCATATATCTATCTTTTTGAACTGTTATATTCAGAAGGTTGCAAGAAGAGAAGGAATGAAGCACCAATTGTGCATATTAGGCTACAGTAGAAAAGTTAATGGGAAAAGCTGAAAGAGAAGAAAGGGACAAAGGACCCATTGCTCACCCAAGCTCTTCACGGTGGTACTTGATGGGAGTAAAAGTGTAAGTAGGACAAAAGAGGATCAGAATGAATACAAGAAAAATGTTTTTGAAGAAAAACTTCTTTTAACCTGAGTACAGTCAAAAAAATGGAGCAAGTTGCACAGAGAGGCTGAACAGCCTCCATACTTGGAAGTTTTCAAGGTGTTACAGAATAAACTCCTGAGCAACCTGGTCTGAACTCATCCCTAATCATGTTTTGAGCAGGAAGTTGAACTAGAGGGCTCCCACAGCCCCTTGCAAACTGAATTATTATTTTATCCTACGATTATATGGTACTGGGTACCCAATGGCTGTAGAAAAAAGAAGGCTTTAGTAAAGTAATAGGAAAAAAAAAAAAAGAAGAAATTATTGCCACATGGGAAAACAGGCAAGAAAACTGTTATTGCAATAGCTTTCTCCACTTGTTCCCTATTGCAACTGTAGAAGGAGGCAGGTTCATCCAGAATTAGGAGCAGGAAAAATGGCTGTCTACAGTCTTTATACCAGCCATGGAAGAAGTAATGGGGCTAGAGTGGGGAGTCTGCCAAAGTAATTTAGATAATTTTGTCCAAGAAAAGCCATATATGTTAAGAGTAATCTAGAAAAAATTAGTTCATTATGCTGTGTTTTGTTTCTGTGACTCTTGTAACAGAATTGTATTTCTCTTATCTTGACAAAAGTCAGTACACACACTCTCTTATATTTAAATCTTGTCACACCATAAACCAGAGTCACCTCACATATGGAAGGTACAGCCTTCCCTGGAAAGATGGACATAATTGGGGTGCACTGAAAGGAAATGTTTGTGCTGTCTATATTCAGGGCTTTTCCTGAGTTTTCATGTTGTTCCACACTAGATTGCAGGAGTCTTTTTGTGCTGTTAACACTGGTTTATGCAGAGAAAGACAACTCCCTTGGTAGGTCTGGCATTTCTTTGACGAGAAGCTTGAAAGTGGAAAATGGCTTCACACTTCAGGAGGGAGGGATGGAAAGGAAACCTGTCACACTAACATAACACATATTTGAAAAAGTCTTCTTCCTTTTCTATTCTGTTCATTGACCTTCAAAGATGAAAGACTGAATTCCATTCCTAAGACTTAATATTTTTTTGCCTACATGTTCAAAACAGAAGTAAAACAATTAACTCTTCGTAAGTTCATAGCTAGGTCGTATTGATAGTGACACTGGAGGAAACGGGAAAGCAAGTATTCACTTCACTTTAAAAGTGAAATAGGAAAAAAGATATATAGAATGTCAGTATCAAGGATATTAATAAATACCTATGAAGATATGTGTAAATATTAAAATAATTTCTGATTTCAGGAAAAAAGACGGAGTTGAATGTGCAACCATGGACAATAACATTTTTATCTTATACAACTTTGTTTCTCTTTTAGTGGCAAAGCATTACTATAACACTGGTTGAGAAAGTGCAGATGGTTGCTGTAATCCTAGGATCTCTGTTCTTAGTAGCAAGTGTGACTTGGCTTCTATGGTCAGCCTTCAGCCCTTATGC
This sequence comes from Cisticola juncidis, assembly GCA_013400215.1. Lineage (NCBI taxonomy): Eukaryota > Metazoa > Chordata > Aves > Passeriformes > Cisticolidae > Cisticola > Cisticola juncidis. The sequence continues at coordinate 865,594 of VXBR01013487.1, forward strand.
AGTATGGCAAAGAAAGGACATCCTTTTTCAAATCTGCTATGGAATGTATGGTTTTATGGATCTAGTATGCATAGGTAAGCTCAAAATCTTTAAACAGCACAGACTGTGGTTTAAGACTGTGACTATTTCTATTTTTCTAATTGGTCACTCTAATTGATCACTCCAGTTCTTTGCAGATTCATTCTCAGCTGATACATTTGGCAAGTGTTGCTTTTTACAGTGTTGCAAATACTGCAGAGAGAAAAGAATCAAAGAAGCTTCACTCTCAGATTCATGAGTGTATCCCCAAAGTCTTAGTGGTGAAAACAGGATCAGTTTAAATTTCTTGATGAAACAATTAGCAAAGTTCAGGGAGTTAAACAGATGAAAATATGAAAGACGTTATTAAAAGGATTAGTAAAATTACACTAGATTGTGTTTAGGTTGTACCATCATGAAACACAGAAAGAAGCCTTTGGAGATGTCATCAAACTGCACACCCAAAATTAGGTTGCACAGATTTATTTAGGTCACTGTGCTAGAAACGGAGTAGAGAGAAGGCAAGCATGAGTTCTTTGCATATCATAAACTATTATGAAACACTCACACAGTGCTAACTATAGTAACTTCCTTTACTATTAAAAAGTCCTAGGTCATTTAGCTGAAATCTTGTAAAAGAAAATACATTTTATTGCAACACTGTATTGACCACTTTTGAAATTTCTGAAAATACACTGAACTCAGGAATATTTAAATAGAAATCTCTTTAGTATTTGGTAAAACAGCCTGATTTGATTGTTAGAATATTTATGATTATTTGGAAAGAAAATTTACATTAAATATTACATAATTATATAATTTAAATAATTAAATTTACATAGTTAGTAAAAGGGATTTAAATTAAACCACATTCACAGAATTTTAATTGCAAGAAAATCCACTTCTGATCAAACGTCATCTGATTCTTGCACTGACGTTTCTGAGAGATGAATGTTATCTGAATCTTTTATATGGGAATTAGGACTTTGCTGAATTGTGCTTTGCAAGGAACAAAGAAACAGAATGATTCCTAATATCAAGGATTTTGCTTCAACTGTAAAGCCACATCACTTTTTATTGAAACCATCCCATTACTGTAAAAGTATTTATATTTCGGCTACATCAGCAGTTCTTTTCATTTTGTAATTTTTGCTAGAGAAGCCTGCTCTGAAATATTTTGCAACACAGGCTTTCTTCTTTTAACCCAAATCTCAGACAGAAAAGTGAGCAAATCTCATACTTTGGACAAGTGCTCATCTTTTAAATAAAAAAGGACTCAGCTGCATGTCCTCTGAGATGCTGATTTCTAAATGTTGCGTCTTCCAGCTAAACACTCAATATAGAGGGTTTTGCTTTTGTTAAAAATACACTAAAGGAAGATAAAATGTGCTTCAGGCATTCCAAGGATTTCATTTATACGTTTTTTGGGGGGGTGGGTTTCCCCAGTTAAAAAAATACTTTCATATGCATCAGCTACCATTATAACCAAATTACCTGTTATCTCAAATTATTTTCATTTTTCCCATTTCTTTTACTGTTAAAATACCTAAACTGTTAATCACCACTCAAAATCAGCCAAGAACATCTGTGGGTGATCAGAAATACTACTGTATTTATCCATAGAAGTAAATATTTGGAAGGTGACGTCCATAGATTGGTACATGCAGTTTCTTTGCTGCCTTTCAAGCCAGCTAGGCTCAAGCCACCACTGAAGTGGAAGCTGCTGAACAAACCTCACATGGAGCTTCTGGGTCAACTACACCCTGCAGGAGCAAAGCAAACACATGGATAAATTGACTTGCCTGTCATTTAATAAATACATATTTTATAGAACTTTCATAAATAATATATGAACATTTAAATGGAAAAGGGACTAAAAATATTTGGACATCATTTTTTTAGTTACAAAATTCACTGCAGATATGACTTAGGAGTTTATTAGACTGTATCTGGAAATTCAGAAAGCTGTATAAAGGAGGTTTGGTAATTGAGAAATTTTGGTAATCCAGATTCATTCAGACCCACTTATTCTGCATATAATTTCAAGTAATTTGCATTCTGTTAGCTTGTAAGATCAGGACTTCTTGTAACAGTATTTATTAATATACTCAACTTTATTCAATTTCATCTTTTTCTTTCATGATAAAGTGTGAGGGTTTAGATTGATAATTTTAATTTAAAATTTTCAAACAAAATTCTCCCATAGATATATGTAATTATTGCTTATAAATTATTTTAAAACCCCCAAACACTTTCCATTAAGCTGAGGACTTACTAAGGCATTAATTTACCATTATTATGTATGATCTCTTGTATTATAGAGCTTGTAATGCTTACAACCAGCTACATCTCTCACTTAGGTTCTTTTCTCCTTTCATTTCTGTTTAGTCATCTGTGGCATTCTCTTAGTTTTCAATAGGACTTACAATGAGCAAATATTCCCACTGCAATCTCTCTTTACTTCAATGAAAAATTTATGCAGAAATACAGGTGGTTCCTGTACACCACATATTTCAAGATAATGCTTGAGATACTGGTGGTATGACCAAGGTTTATTCCACCTGCCTTCAGTTACGCCTCCCTACACATTTGCAGAAACAATACAAATACTTTTGGTCATTTTTGAAGTCTAGATATCCTCACACAAAAAGTTTGAAGCTTTTTGAAATGTTTTGCTGTAATTTTTAAAAGCAGTTTACCTAAAGGTACTGATATATTTTTATGATTTCTTTGAAAATATGTAGATAACAGTTTACTCAATGATTGACTTATGTATCATACATAGCACACCAGTCACTTTCTTGTTAAGTAAATTATACCTAACTTGTATTTTACTTCTTCGTTTTTACTCTTCAACAAAAGCAAAAATCCCAAATATTATAGATCACCAGAATCATATGTTCTGTTTATGCTAGTGTACATGTTTTATTGGTATCCACTGTTCTCTTTCTTCTAGTCTGAATTTTCTCATAATTCTTCCTGACTAATAGGATCCTTTTTACTTATCAGTGTTGGTTTTAACCCTACAAGTCATTACCTTGTACTTTTCTGCATCCAAGCTGAGCGTAAAGCTGTTCTCTTTGAAATCTGCTATTGGTAGAAGTTTTCTAAAGCAAACCATGAACACCCTGATCATGCAGAACTACAGCCTGTGAAACTCAGAGCTATTCCAGTGACAGTGCTAGGATCAGACCATCCATGCAGGGATTACCAACGGGAGTGAGTTCATGAAAGAAATGAATAATATAAATCCCTTATCTACTCACTGAAGGACAGTATATCAAGCCTTTGCCATTCTACTTTCTAAACCTAGCAATTAGTTTGCATAACAGAAAAGTCACGGAATTTTATGTATTTTTCACTGGAAAAGAGCTACAATTACTGGTCATAAATGGTTCTAACATAAAAAAACCTCTCACAAATAATAACAGCCGACTTGCAATCCCAGAACAACAGTGCTGCTCCTTTTCCAGCAGTGAAAAGCAATTGTTATATTGCACTAGACACATGACTGGTGCCAATAGTACTGCAGCGAGGGAGTAAGAGATGGGAGCCAGTGTGAGGTGTGAATTTCCCTCTGAAAGCCTCTTTCTTCCCTGCTAAGGAACTTGATGCCTTGCAACATTCCTGTAACTCTTTGGTTGTAAAAGGAACAGACTGAAGTTACAATGAACACATCTAGCTGCACCTCATATGTCTTTACTCAGAAAACCTTTTTTTTCCCTCACTAGATCTAATTCTAAAGAGTTTATAAAGAATTATATTACTATTTTTAGCATGGATATGTTTCACTTTAATGCTGTGAACAACTGATGGCTTTTTAACATCTTTTTAATATATTTTTTGTATCTGTGGGCCCTAGAATAGTTTTAAAATATGACATTTTGTCCAGACATAAAGTCTGTTCCTGGAAATGATCTTTTATCCCAGGATAAAATGTTATGATGTTTCTGTGAGGACCATTCCTAAATTATTATATACAAGATTAGTGTGATAAATAAGATAAAGTTGTAACTTAATACCATGAAATATGAATGATATAAGACAAGTTGATTGCTTGTAAAGACATTCAGTATTAAAGAATTTCAAGTATCTTTTGAGTCAGGGTAAGAAAACGTTTGAATACAGTGAAAGAATAGAATAGTACTTGGCAAAAAGATAAGAAAAGAAAATAAAATTAAGATTCTTCATAATCCTATTGGCTGGATCCCACTGCAATTCCTCCATCTTAGAAATAAAACCTAAAGGGAAAGTCTTCTTAGGACCATACGATATTTAGATCGGTCTGTCATGCAAAAACTCTGTTCCTTGTAAATATTAGCTGGACAGAACACCTGAACAGCTAATAGTAGTGAACTGCAATACTTCTTTGGATCATCTAAATCAAAGAAATACTTTTCCCCTACAAGCGTTCAGCTGTGTCCTCTGTGCAGGTGAAATCATGGTGTTTGGAACAAATCCATATTCTTCAGGGATTTGTTCTTGTTTTCTCTCTCATAGTTACATTCATTGCTGTGGAACCCTTAAGAAAAAGGCAACTTGTCCTTTTCTTACAGCTCTACTTCAGAGACTAACTACTTGTATTTTGAGCATCGGAATGCCTCTGGGCCTGGAAAATCCCTAGCATTTAAAACTTACCTAGAGTTCCTCTNAGGTATTTTTCAACCTATAGCTCTATCAAGAAGGGAGCTAAAACTTTTTATGAGAGGAATTATGAAAGTGCTCATTTTCTCCTTCAGCACTGCCAAATCTGACAACTTTATGCAAGGCTTGCAATATTTGATTCTTTGTTTTGTAGCTCTTTTAAAGTATATGAGACTGACAGTTTCCACTATAAAGAAAATCTCTCATCCTTGCCAGTGCTTAAAAACATAATTTCAATAAATCCTGAAAGCCCCAAGACAGTAAAAGAGGGCTTCCTGATAGAAATCATCCTACAACATTTTCTGTTGTAATTTTGGAAAGATTTTTTGACTGTTTAAATGTACTTCATGTACCTCAATGATCCTTTCTCAAATACTTCCTTCTCTGTTCTGAAATATGTTGTTCAGGTTCTAGTGGAGCACAGACATGTATCTTTACTTTGGAGTAAATAGGTTCTTTTAACTTTGCTTCAGCACAGACTTGAGAGAAGTTGGACCAAATAATGCTGTGTTCCAGGAGCAGGTTGAGGAAGATTATTTTAATCTCCTTTATCAACTTTACAGGAAATCCAAAAGAACATGAAAGGGTGAATCTTTGTCACAGCAGTAAAACCATGGCTAATTTGGTTTATAGATTCTGTGTGGGATCAAATACATTTATTCTGTTTTATACAATCAAAGCAGTCTCAAAGGTACATTTATGTATCAACTAAATCATTATTATTATGCTAAATTTGAAAGAAAGGTTACTTTATCTATATCTGAGAAGATAAAGATAGAAATCTTGCAATCAAGAAAAAATCCACTAAAATGCTTTGCTGTTACAAAATACATTTAGAATATTTACAATTTAATTAAGTTTGTTTTGTGCTACTTTTGCTGTATTGGATGCTTCAATGAATTCTAGGAAACTTGCCTTACAGAGATGCTGCATTCACTATCCTGGCCTTCTGAAAGAAATCTTTGTGTTTCTCCATCTTTCAGCGTAATGATCTTTAAAAATATGTTAGAGTAGGGGTTGTTATCTGCAAATCATTGCACTTGAATGTGAGGTTTGCTTTTCATGTAAATATTTTTACCACCATTTCTGCTTGTGTCATCTTTCTGTGAGCATCTCCTTTCTGGTATCAGTTAATTGTGCTAAAGGACCTCAGACACTTAAATCACAATTTTCTTTTGTAGAAAAAGTTGATATGCAATCTCTTGGGCTGAAGGACACCACAGATCATATTACAGATGTGGCCACATATAGGAAAATTTTAAGCAAGGAGCACACTGGATAAAGATTTATAAATGTTTTTTGGCTAGGCAGATTGTTCTTTTTCCAGAGCAGGGAACCAGAGAAAACATGTTGTGTTGCTCAGAACCATCTAAGTGTTCTCAACCAGGCTGGCTGAGGAAAAAACTAGTAGGAGGGCAGAAGCCCCATGTGTCTCCCCAGATGATCCATATTTGAAATACTCACATATAAAGAATATGACTATAAACATATACATACATTAAAAAGTTGGGAGCTTAATTTCTTCAAATAAGTTGCTTGAACATGTACAATAGGTGTAAATATTAGCTACATGGAAATTTGTAAGCAGATTGGTCTTTTGAGGACTCCAGAAATACTGTATTTTCCTTTAAGAACCTTTTAAAAGATTTCTGGGTCTCAAGAAAAAGATGATTTGCAACTTTTTCCTATTATTGAATGCTGAAAAGAAAGAAGAAAGTCTAACATCTTTACCATGCTCATTGTAGTTAATAATAACATTTAATTTCTTCTTGTTCTAAAGAAAGCAAGACAGGAGAGTCATTATACTTACAGCTGTTCCATAAATCTTCTGTGCTCTTAAGTTGAACTGGGAATATGAAAGCAGTTAAATTTGTCTTTATCTGTACTGAATTATACAAAACACTCTTAAACAAATTTACAACTATCCTGTTCGTAACAGAAGGTCTAATCTACTTAAAGGTCTACTTAAACCAGTACAAATCTCAGTAAATAAATAGTACTTACCATGAACAAGGGCAGCACTAGCATAAACAGTCAATATCCAAATCTGCCAGTTTTGCATTGGTTTACTTAAATCTGAATAATTTATTTAGTTATGCATGCTCAGATTGTGCCAATATTGGTCATGCTGAGCTTTCATTCAGAACAACTTTATTTCCTCTGCATGTTCCTGCCTCCCAAACAAGTGAATAACCAGTTAAATTGCATACAAACATTTTGTTTGAATTATTTATGTTATGAGTAATTTAATTGCATCTGCAAATTGCGAGAGTCATTAAAATGTGTTAAAACTGTATTTGCTCTCAAAATGGTACCTATTGACATTCTGTATAAATGTGGTTTTTTTCCCTCTTACTTTCAGGACTGATAGTCCATGAAGGTGCATCTGTTTATCGAGTGTTTAAGCGCTGGAGGGCTGTGAATCTACACTGGGATGTGTTAAATTATGATAAAGCCACGGACATAGAGGAAAGCAATCGAGGAGAATCCTCAGCAGGGAGGACATTGTGGCTGCCACTGACTGCGTTTAGAAACAGAAGTTTAGTTCATCCAACACAGTTAACCTCGCCGAGATTTCAGTGTGGCTATGTGTTGTTACAGCTGTTCAACCGCATGAGACCTCAGGAGGATTCATCAGAGGATAACTGCTCTGGGGAAGTAGTGATGAGAGTGACCTCAGTGTAAAGATTGTGCTCACTGTGCTACACAGATAAGGATAATGTGCCCTGGTGTTACAGGACTTCAGAATGTAGTTAAGATGAATGGTGAAACCATTAACACTTGAAAAAATATATACACGTCTTTTTTTTAAATTTAATGGTTTTTATATGATCAGATAAAACACAAATACATTTTTCTGGGGAAAAAAGTCTCTTGCTTTTTATATAGTCTGATTTATTGAATCTTTTCTCAATTTGTACCTGAGTGTATGTAACATAGCTTAACTCTTAGGTCTTTGAATGATGAGGAAACTCATTTTTAAGTAAAAAGATATATTTAAATGTATTTTCTTAAACTCTGGCTTTAATCCACTACTGTTATTTTTTTCCACTTTCATGAGGATTAAACGGGACAACATTCTTCCAAAAAGAATGAGAATGTTGACATAAGTCAAATATTCTTCCTTTTCTGTCTTTATTTTGCTGTTGTTTGAAGCTCAGTTCAGATGTGTGAAAGTAAGTGAGGGATATATTGTCCTTTGCATTTAAGCAGGAAGTCCAGTGGGTGTTCTACAAAACCTAAAGGAAGATGGGAAATCTTTTCTTTTAGCTCTCCCAGATGTCCATTTAAAATATCAGACACAAGTATGACAGACAGAGGAAGAGGCTTGCACTGCCTCTTGAGCCTCTGAAGATCTGCAGAGTGCTGGTGCTGTGCCTGTGCACAGAAGTGATGTTACCTTCTAAGCAGCACTGCTGGAATTAGCAACGTGTGAATTTTTAGTATCATTCTAATTATAGGTCATTGACATCAACCACATCAACCTTAAAAAAAAAAAAAAAGAAAGAAATGGGCATTGCAACTTCTGGAGTAATAAATCCTGATAGAAACTGAAGTATAAATAATACAAAACCCTAATTTTTCCAGGGAACAAATCATCAATAGATAGATCAATGCTGTGAAGTTTGCTTCTCTTGTTTCTTTTTCATGGCAAAAATTCCAAAATAATTTAATCAAATGGTAATGGAAATAATTTTCAACTTAATAATAAGCCTGTTGAAGAAGATTGAGATAGAAAAGCAAGGCTGAAATTACTCTGAGCACTAGCTTACTCAAAACAGTTTTGTAGAATCATAGAATATGCTGATTTGGAAGGGACCCATCAGGATCATCAGTCCAACTCCTGGCCCTACACTGAACACCCCAGGAGTCACACCATGTGCCTGAGAGCATTGTCCAAACACTTCTTGAGCTCTGTCAGGCTTGTGCTGTGACCACTTGCCTGGGGAGCTGTTCCAGTGCTCAGTTCACCTCTGGTGAAAAATCATTTCCCAATACTCAGTCTAAACCTCTCCTGAGTCAGCTTCAGGCCATTTCCTCGAATCCTGTCACAGGTCATGAGAGTGAAGCACTACCCGTCTGTCGTGGTTTCACTCCAGACAGCAGCCACTCACCCAGTCCCCCACCAGTGGGACATGGGAGAGGATCCGAAGCGTAAAAGCCAGAAAACTCATGGGTTGAGATAAAGACAGTTTACAAGGGAGAGCAAAAGCCATACACACAAATTAAAACAGGGAATTCATTCACCACTTCCCATGGGCAGGCAGGTGTTTGCCATCTCCAGGAGAGCTGGCCCTCATCATACATAGTGGTTAATTAGGAAGACAAAAGTCATCACTCCAAACATCCCACTCTTTCATCCTTCTTCCCCCTACTTTATATACTGCATATGATGTCGCATGGTTTGGAATATCTCTTTGGACAGTTTGGGTCACCTCTCCCGACTGTGTCTCCTCCTAAACTCCCAACAACTTTCACCCTCCTCACCAGCAGGGCAGTATAGAAAGCAAAAGAGGCCTGTGTGAGCCCTGCTCAGCCATAGCAAAAACATCTCACAATATCTACTATCAACCCTGTGCTCAGCACAAATCCAAAACACAGTCTGTACCAGATATTTAATTCTACTCCAGCCAAAGCCAGCACATTCCACCTCTTGCTCCATAGCATTTACATCATGCCAGGTGCCCCACTATTCAATACCAAACTGCAGTAACCAACACACTGCCCTTCTGCTTCCCCTCATGAAGATGTTGAAGACAATGGTGAGGTGTCCCCTCAGTCTCTTCCCCAAGCTGAACAGACCAAATGAGCTCAGTTGCTCCTTGCACAGCTTCCCCTCCAGACCCTTCACCATCCTTGTGGCCCTCCTTTGGGCCTCCCTTGGACACCCTCTAATAGTTTAATGTTTTTGTTACATTGACAAAATGTAACCTAAATGACACCTAAATCTGCCCCCAGCACTGGAGGTGAGGCTGTCCCAGCTCAGAGCAGAGCAGGACAATCCCCTCCCGTGCCCCACTGGCCACGTTGTCCCTGATGCTCCCCAGGACAGGGTTGGCCTTCCTGGCTGCCAGGGCACTGCTGACTCATGTTCAACTTGCCATGGACCAGGACCCCCAGGGCTCTTCCTGCAGCTGCTTTCCAGCCTCTCATTCCCCAGTCCAGATACACATCCAGGGCTGCCCCATTCCAGGTGCAGAATCCAGCACTTGATTATGTTGAACTTCATATGGTTGATGACTGCTCACATCTCTAATTTTTTTAAGTCTCTCTGCAGGGTCTCCCAGTCCCCGAGGAGGCCAACATGTCCTCCCAATTTGTTGCCCTCAGCAAACATATTTAGTGTTCCTTTGAGTCCTGTGTCCAAGCCATGACTGAAGATGTTGAAGAGAACTGGGTCAAAGATGGAGTGTTGGGTTGAACTTGTATGGCTGTCAGATCCCAGCCCACCCAGCTTCTCTATCACCCTTCTCAACAGAAGAGAGAGAGGAAATAGCTTGTAGGTTAAGACAAAGACAAGAACATCACTAATCAGCTACTGGCCCAAGCAAAAGAAGAGACATCACAGGGAAAATAATTTTAATTTATTCCAAATTAAAATCAAGCTGGGTGTTGAGAAACAAAGATAAAACATAAACCACCTCCATTCCACCTACCCCTTCTCTTCTCAGGCTCAGCTTCAACCCTTCACTCCCAACTCTTCTACCTTCTCCCCATGGGCAGTGCAGGGGGATGAGGAATGGGGGTCTGCAGTCAGTCTATAACAGTTCCTGTCTGTTGCTCCTTTCTCCTCCTCACACTTCTCTGCTCCAGCCTTGGGCCGCTCCATCAGTTTCAGTCTTTCAGTATAAACCTGTTCCAGTGCCCCATGGGCTCTCCGTGGGCTACAGTTCCTTCGAGACGTGTGCCAGGGGCTGCAGTGTGGCCGTCTGCTGCACCAGGGTCTCTGCAGGGTTTACAGGGCAGTACCTGCCCACCACGACCTCTCCAGGGTCATGGGGCAATCTCTGCTTGGGATGGACTGTGTTAGGCATGGGGCAGTCCTGGCTTCTCCTTACAGAGGTGACCTCTGCAGCTTCCATCCCCACCTGCCCCTGGGCACCCCTATCCAGTACACAGATAAACATTTTTCTGTTTCAAAAGAAGTTTAATCAGTGGTTGAGATTTTTTTATTTTGTGCAGGAGATGGAGTGCTGAGGCTGGAAAATTCCTTCTCATGAATCAACAAGATGGTGCTGAAATCAGTGCACGCCTTCCTTTTATAAGAGGTTTACGTGCCAAGACCAGACGCATGAGGGCCTCTGTAACCAGGCTTGGGAGGGAGATAGAAATAATTTAAGCACTGGTGCTTAAAAGCTCCTTGTATTTTCATAAACATTTATCCAATGAACTCTACACAGGGCCCAGCATTCTGTGTTCCAGTCTCACAAGCTCAAAGTTACATTTACTATATCTGCAGATTCCATAATGCTCTCTAACCAATTCATGTGAAAAGCAGTACTTAAGCCATGAACAAAGAAATGCTATCTCAAAAAACCCAATTTATCTCCTGCATGGCAAATTACCAGCATACAACAGGCAATCTCCTTGAGAAACTATGACAATTGACTTCTGGGTTATCTTTAAACAATTTCCCAAAGGAGAAATTTAGGGAGAAATAAAAGATGAAACTATGACTTGGGAAACCTGCTCTAACACTGGGAAATATTTGTTCTTAATTACTACTTAAATGAAGGCTGCTTTCCCAGAAGGACCCCAGCTCCACTTGACCAAATTGAGATCACAGTTAGTATCTCAAAAAAGCACTTGCAATACCAGCATAATAAAGTATGCTGTGATTATTTATGTTTCACACATTTTAGGTACTTGTGATCTCTGGGATTTAAAGAATATTTAGGTGGTCTTTTACAGGATCCTAAAGACAAAATTAACAACTATATGAAAGCATGTTATTGTAAAGAAATCTTTTTGATTTTCATCTAAATGAGTAAGGTGCTGGGGAAAAACAATACTCACCAGAAAAAAAAAAACAAACAATAGATATAATTTAAGAGAGGACAGGATTTCTGTCCACAAATATTTGAAGGACACCTAGGTCTAGAACACGTAACAACTTCTGAGTGAAAAAAATTGTCCAACTAAGATACATGAAAATTGCTTGTAAGAAAAATGCTTATGGCAAATATCACATAAACCTCTTTAATGGTAGGAGAACTCAACATTAATTTCTATGGCACAATAATTTTGCGTATGACTGCATTTATGTATTTCCATACGTAGAAAACAACTTCAGGAAATTATAAACAGCAACAGGATTAGTATAGACAGGTTGCAGTTGTTAAAAAATATTGAAATTGTATTGTCCTGCACAATATTTTCAGTAGTAAGAGTGCCTAGTGCTGGATATGAAATTTTATTCATTGACCTTGTATTTGGATTTGTGCAGTACTTGCAATATTGTAATCACCTACATGCCAGAAGTTGAATTTAAATGAAAACAGGTGCATAGAGAGGATATTAGGATGAGAAAGGAGCAGGGACTCTATTCCAGTCACTATGGGGAGGGGAGGAGGGGTGTGCACAGAATTAGAAGAGCCTGGCTTGTTCGGCTTAACAAAAGTTGAGAGTCAATGCTATTGTTCTCAGTTAATACATTGCAGAATAAAATTTATTTTAGGCAAAGGACAAGTCTAAGACAGCAAAAGAACCCAAGGACACAAATAGATCAGAAATAAATTTAGCTAGAAGTTCAAGGTAGTTTTAAAATATTCATGGAATGAATCACAGGCAACAATTCAAGCTGGAAGGACCCACGGGAGGACATCTAATCCAAGCAGCAGAGTCAGCTCTGAGGTCAGACCAGGTTGCTCAGGCTTCACGTCTTAAAAATCTTCAAGGATGGAAATTGCACAGCTCTATGGGCAACCAGCTCCAGCTCTTGACTTTCCCAGAGTAGTATTTCCCTCTATCCCACATTTTCTCCTGTTACAGCTTACACCCAATGTCTCTCATTCTCCCATAAAGCCCCGTGGGTGGCTCTGCCTTCTTGATAACTCCTCACTGGGTCCTGGCTGGCTGCAGTTGGGCCTCCCCTGAAGCCATCCCTTCTCGAGGTTGAATAAGATTCCCTATTCCTCAGCCTCCCCATGCAGGGCAAGTGCTTCTGCTGAATTTGTTCAGTTGCTTTCCTGTACTGGGTTGCTCAGGGCTCTGCAAAGCATTAGAAGATGAAAGAACTTGGTGGGGAAGGCAAAGGCAAAGAAGGCATTGGGAACATTGGTCTTGTCTGTATCCACTGCCACAAAATCACTCTCTCACTGTGCACACACTGTGTGCTCCCCACTGTGAGCACACAGCTCCTTGTTCAGCCTTCTACTGCTCACACAGAGGATGAAGATATTTGTCTTGCCCTTGACATCCCTTCCAGTTCCAGCTGAGCTTGGCTTTCTTAACTTCACCCTTGAAAGCCTGGCTGATATTTCTAAAGCCTTCCTCTGTAGCCTGGTGCTGTTTCTGCCTCCTTTCTGTGGCCATTTTACAGAGGAATTCTCTCATGAGCTCTTGGCTTAGCCAAGCAGTGCTGCTGACTCACCTGCTTGTTTTCCCAGGTATCTCATGGCAGTTCCCCTCAACTCTTCACCCTTCAGAGCTGCTCTTGTGTGATCTCAGCTGTCTATGTCCTGGACAAAATGCTCACCTGGTGCCCCACGTTCGGGCTCTGCTGTTCTCTTTCCCTCCCTCCCCTCAGGGTCTTCATCTCCTCTCTTCCACACTCTCCATAGCTAAGGCTACCATCGGTCACCACCTTCCCTGCTGGTGTCTCCTTGAAAGGGGCAGCAGATCTATCAGTGTGATCCCATTGGATGGCCCAACCAGGCCTGTACCAAGAAGTTGTCCCTGACCCATCCAGAAACATACTGCTGCCTGTGTCCTGACATGCTGTCCCTCCAGCAGTGACTGGGAGGTTCATGGCCCCCAGGAACACCAGGCTCTGCCCTACCAGGACTCCCTGGAAGGTTTTAAGTGCCCTCCCTCAGTCTGACCCCATGGTCAGTAATGTGGTCTCCCCGTGCTGCTGCCCTTCCTTCTCTTCACTCAGTTCTGACTCATGTGCTCTCACCAGAGCCTCAGCTGTCTCACAGGAGACCTCCGCATTTCCCACCTGCTCCTGTAAGCCGTGGGCATCCCTCCTTCTTATCCTCCCTGCCTGACTTTCCTTCTTGTCTTTCCTAAATGTGCCACAGTTAATTACTGGAAGAGCCTCCAAGAAAAACAGTGACAAAAAATCCAGCCTGAATCAGAGGGGTTTGATGACTTTATGAAAGTAATTGACATGTCATTTCTAGTGGTGGCAGAAGACTGGGATTAGTACCCTTCTGTCCTGGTTCTTCCTGCTCTGTGCTCATTTCCGTGGACACAAAATGCATGCATGTCCTGAAGAATTTCATGTCTCCTCCAAACAATTAAACTTTTTTATAACTAGTCTAGTTAAGTGAGAGACATTTAATGGACACCAGAAAAAACACAATTTACTTAAACCTTAGGACCAGATACAACGTAGGGTAAGGTCTTGCCTGCAGTTCCAGATAGAGGAAAAACACTGTAAGTGAGACCACATGTCAAACCTGCATTTCAGTCACCATCCTGTTTGGATATTAAAGCCACAGTGACAGAGAAGCAAGGTGATGCACAAGCCAAAGGTTTGCACCACCACCTCTGGGAAGTCACATTTTTTCCATTTTCCTTGCAGTAATCACCACTGACAATAAAACAGCACAACTACAGACAGCATAAGGGCAACTTTTGAGTTTCTCTTTTGGGACCCAGTAGAAATAGCAGGAATTGTTCAGGATAGCCCTCACATTCATATGACTTTGAAAGCAACGAAGAATCAGATTCTGCTCACTCAAGAATAGAAATGTTGGCTCTTAAACTGAAGATCATTATCCCCAAACTGTAGAGGTGAAACACAACAAGGCTCTCAAGGAGAAGTTATTTCCAGTCACTACTGTATACATAATGTTTAAAAATGTTTAAAGTAAAAAAAAAACCCAAACAACCCAACTCACAACAAATATATCACTATTAGAGGCATATAATTTAGAGTCAAACTGAGTACCACTCCCTAGACTGGAAAGACTCAGTAATTCTTTTGAATATTAATAAGAAAACCAATAGAAACCCCAAAAAATATCCCTCATAAAGAGTTTCTTGACCAGCACTGAAATATAACTCCAGTCTATGTACATCAGAGTATAGGACAATACAAGTGGATGCTACCATAGTGCAAAGCATAGTTCTCCCTCTGAGAACTTTAATGGTGTTTTAAAAAGAACTGAAGATTTCTAGTGGATTGAACCTGAAAATATTTTATTATCTGTCAGATCTGAAAGTCTGTAAATTATGTGCTAAGGAATATGAACATTGTCTAATGATGGAAATATATGAACTCTTAGCAGGTTTTGTGCAAAAAAACGAAGATGCTCTTTAAAACATTTTATCTTCCTTGTTTGCCTTAAGTAAAAAAAAAAATATCAATCAGACTCATAACACTTTTAAAAAAACCCTAGTGAGTTATCAGTTCCTAGAAATATCTCTTGTATCCTCTTGTAAGAGGAGATAAAGTAGTGTTCAGGACTGAATTGACTACCTTAATGAAGACAGCAAAATATATTCAGAAACCAATAATGTTTTGATTTTATTTATTAAAATTAGAAAAGAGGTTTTGGTTCTTTACACATTCAGAAATCTGTCAGGTGGGCACTAGCATTCCTCCTAGATTTAGGAAGAGATATTTATAATGCACTGTAGAATGCAACCTCAGTCTAAAGGTGATGCATACATTAAAAGCAGTCACATGGCAAAAAAAAAAAAAAGAAAAAGAAACACTAGGAAACAGGTCCCTGAGAAGCATAACATCTTTGAAAAATCACCTGCTGATAACAGGAAGAAACCAATCATTAGCATAATTTCCTCCTGCTGTGGCCAGCCAGCTATCCTGCAGGCTTGTAGAAACCCATGAACATCCTCCTGCTTAATGAGCTCTCTCCTGACAGACCAAAGCCATCCTTTCCCCTGGAGCCTCCTCATGTACAAACTCCAGCTGAATTTGACCCTGACATGTCACTATTTGCTCCCTTACTTTAGAAGCAGTGGGCTTGAGGGCCTGTCCTCCGAACAACACAAGAACTCTCAGCTGGGCAAAAACTGGTGAAAGCCTCATAAAAGGACATGTTCAGCAGGAAGCAGCTGGCTGGAGCCAACCACAGAACTTGTTTTAACACCAGACCACACAAACTGTACTGAGCTAGATCCTTGCTTGCAAGTCCATCCAAATGCCAGAATTTGGGATCTGTCATGGACAGAGACCAGAAATGGTACCAGGGTCACCAGAGGAGAAAGAGTTAAACTGAATGAGAAGGACTTGGATAATGATGGCATAGTGATCCAAAAGTCTTTCTTCAGTGTCCACTGCTCCTTCCTAGCCTGAAATCTCGCTTTGTCTTACACATGAAGCTGGAAAAGGAACAGCGAAAATTCTGAAAGCAAAAATTATGTTGAATAATTTATCCAAAGGTCCTGTTTTTTAGGCCTGATCAGCACTAGCTCCTGATGAAAGAGTACTTCTCCCCTGTTATGACCTAGAAAGCAAAAGTAACTCAAGTTCTTGTTAATAGATCCCTTGGGGCAGATAAGTGTGACATGACACTGAGTGCTCAGTGTTTATAAATATATATATGTTTACTTTAGAACAATTTGGTTGCAATGGAAAGCAGGTATGTAGCCCTTTTGTTGTTGTTTCTATAGTAATATAGCATATAAAAGCCCAGACACCACACAGGAACCCCAGTAAGAAAGACAGTTTTACCACTGGGCAGTTTTACCACAAACATACAAACTCTTCCTTGTTGGTGCACAGACACACTTGGATTTGTTTTTCTAATGCAACTGGTTAAAACAAATGGTAGCTTGGGTCTGGTTTGGGGACAGAAATTCAGTGTCAGCTGTGTTTCTCCTGTCCAGAAGTGCCCCTGAAAAAACTTTTTCATGTCTCTAATAAAGAAGGCAAAGAAGGCAATTATATTCAGAAAAGGCACAAATAATAATTTTGTTATAATATGTTTTGTGCAATATGCCCCTGATCTACTGGACAAGGACATCTGGCATCCAGGCACAGACTGGCTCCATTTGGGTTGTGTTGCTTGTTAGACTTTGCTATCTCTTGTCCCAGGCAGATTCAGCTTGTATCCATGAACTTCAGAGTGAGTTTTTACACTTAAATGGAAGTGGGCTGATGTGAGCAATACATTTCAAGTTACATTCAGTGCACACCAGGGTGGGACATTTGTTCCCACTAAACACATCTGGGCTATCGCTCACTCGCAGACATTAAGGTAATTCATCCACATCCCACTTTGCCACTGATGACAGCTTGGCATTTGTCCATGAAACAAGAGAATCTGAGAGGCCTGTTCAATATTTACCCTCACATGAAGTGCTTATCACCTTTGTAGGATATTAATTTGGGTATTACATATTTAATAAACCCCCCACTTACTCCAGCAAAGTGTACTTCATTTTGTTTATCAATTAAAACACTTTTTTAAAAATGACAACACGATCTCTGTAGCAGCCCCTAAAGACCTATCCACCATTTCCAGTCATTCATAAGGATAAATTAGTTTTTCTGTCCTCTTCCCAAACTCTCATGCTTTCTGCAACAATTTCTAATCTGCCACTCAAGCAAAGCCCCAGTCACCTCATGCCTCAGACACTGAGAGGTGAATTCTTCACACAACAGGACAGCCCTAAACTCACCATTTAGGTCAAACTAGCATTCAGCTCTGCTCTGTCACCCTGTCAGTGGAAATTGTAGGGGTCAGTCTCTTGCCAAGCTGCCCCCTTGGGTGGGTTAACTGCTGTAGTTAGGGAAATGTGTGTCAGCTTTTGCCTGCTTCCCCAGCTGGCATGAACTCAGCTCATGCCACAGCAACTCAGGAGCTGAGACACATCGTGCTCTACAAAAGCCATCAGAGGCCAGCAGCTGTCCCCTCCCATGCACTGAAAACACAACCACACCTGCCCAATACAGCTGAACAGGCTCCATTCTTTTGCTACCTCTCTCTGTTCTGTGTTTACCTTCTTATCAGCACACCTTGTTCATCTTGCCCCAGGCATGGACGAAGGTAGTGGCCCCACTAGAAGGAAAGAGGAAAGTTACCTGTGACCAGATTTCTTGGGGTTAGAAGCTGCTCTCCCCTCTGCCAGGCCCATTGCCTTGTGCTGCCCTCCAGCAGCAGCAGCAGCAGTGAGGAGCTGTGATGGCTGCAGTGCTGCATCCTTCCACTGCTGCACTCTGTGAACTCAAAGCAGCCCTCAGGAGAGGGATTGCAGGTAAAGCCAGTCCTCTGGGTGTTTGTGGATCTGACTGAGCCTCTGCCACCAGCCAGAGACAGGCAGGCTCTGCAAGGAGGGACATCCTGAGCTCCCTGGCAGTGGACAGACTGCTCTCTTACCCCATTAGGGACTTCAAGCCTAAGGATGCCCAAACATTCCCTCACTCCCTCTATGCACAGGCTAGCAAGTTGACAGCATGAATCAATTGGTTGAAGACATCACAAATAAAGGCCAGAGGCTCTTCAGTTGAGTTGGTAAGTGGCCGATGTAGCACAGAAAAAACAAAGTTATTGATGGAAAGTGATAGAGGCAAACAGGAACTTAGGCTTTCACTCTGGCTCTAGGGAGAACTTTCATTCACTTTGCTCATCTGTGATGCCCCTCACCCTTTATGTCGTTAGATTAGACTTTAGATTCTTAGATATTTTTATTTTCATCTACAGCATCCTCTTTCTGCATACATAGCATATCACCAGGGGCCTCTGCTCTTCAGCAGGGCCTTTTAAAGCCTACCTAAAAGGAACATAATGTAGTGTTATACGACAGCATCCTCACTCAAAACCATAAGGATAATACTAAACTTGCATGAATACAAATTCAGAATTTTTTGCTGGCTTGAATATAACTAATTTGATAAATAAAGACTGTGGAAAAACATATGCAGATTCAGTAATACAGATTTTCAGTAATACAGATTTACAGTTTTGAGGGAAACATTTACAGTAACACATGCATCTATTGAAGCTCTGGTTCTAATGCATGCATTTAACTGCAATCATTTCCCTTGAGAGGGATTTTAAAAAGAAAATATAAAGCCAGTGATTTAGATTTTGGGGACTGATTTAGTTAGGAGAAAACCCCAAATATTTTTATAGAGCCTTTCCTTATAAAAGTAAGGCATATTTCTGAAAAAATGACCATTCATATCTTACAAAGAAACTTTAGATCCTGTAGCATTTTAACTTTGGCTAGCTTGGGCCTCTCTGCTTACATGAAGTCTTTTTCAAACTGAGTTGCCATTTGCTCTTTCTGATTTTTCTTTTTTTTTTTTTCCTTTTGTCCTGTTCAATTCAAATTCTCAAGTGGTTTCACAATGACGGAACAGTTCTACTCAGCCAAAGTGGAAGACAGCCAAAATACCCAGATGAAGAGATTTTCAGATGAGCTGGGGGAAATGCATTATGCTGAAGGTACATCATTATTTTCAGTAGCATTTGGTGAAGTGGAACAGGCAGTAGGTGATTATTAGTCATAGAAAGATTAGCACTTTGGCTCCTCTGTGCAACCTTTCCTCCTCTGCTTTGGTTCTCTGAAGTCACACTTGCTCTGGGCTATGGATTAATGTTGTACCTACTGTCTCAGCATCAACAGTGACAGAAAAGTTTGCTCTGCAAAGTTAAAGCCAGAGATGCTGCTGTTATACAAAAGCAATCAATAATGCTATTTAACCCAGAACACTGAGAATGCTGCAGCACACAGCAAAAGCATGCCACAATTACATATTTTTTCCACTCATATTAAAAAAAAATAGACTAGTTTGGGCTGGAAGGGACCTTATTGGTCATCTAGTTCCAATCCCAGTGCCATGGACAGGGACATCTTTCCCTAGGATGCTCAGAGACCCAACCAACCTGGCCTTGAGCACTCCTAGGGATGGGGCGTTCATGGTTTTTCTGGGAAATCCATTGACACTTACAGTCTAACCTTTCCTTGGTGTCATCTGCAAGCTGGATAAGTCAGCTTTGATAGTATCTGGAAAAAGAAATACAGAAACCCACCTCTAGGACCCTGAGGTCAGAGCCAGACCCTGATTATGAGAAAAGAAGAACAAAAGCATGTAGTGAAAATTTCCCTATGTGCATACTGCAGATCCATCAACTGGCTATTGTTTTGAAGGAAGCTACAAGACTGAAAAACCTAAATGGTGGCACATGCCAAAAAGGGAAAAAGTGAATTTCAGTAGTGATTGATAGACAGGGCACAACTCAGATTTATTTAACCCAGAGAAGGCTCCTGCAAGGCTTACTTAGTAAAAAAAGTGTTTCAGAAAGCATCAGCTAACCTTGTTGTGATGAACTTGGATCTTTATATTTACCAACAAACAATTGCAAAAGATCCAACCACCCATATACCAGCTACTTTGGGACAGTGAAATACTTGTGCTACATCAAATGTGCAATGCTTTTTAGGTTGTTTGAACTCACCTAAATCTCTAGAAGTCAACATTATGAGACATAGATTAAAATCGTTATTCTGGTACTGAAAGTCTATTCTTTTTTCATGCACAGTGGTCAGAGACTGATTCATCCTGACTGAGCTCATATTTCAGTGGAGGAAGAGACAAACTAGCAGGCAGCAAGGGATGACAATGTGATAAGAGATGTGCTGTATCCTTCCTTCCCTGTCACCATAACCAGATTCAAACAGACCTGTGAACTCCAGGTAGTGTAGAGAGGACTTTTGCTACAGATGGCAGGAGAATGACAGGAGCACAAAGGAGGTCCATTCAGTAATGTTATTTCTGAATCAAAGCTCAAGCTCTGCAGTCTGCAAGCAGATCAAGCTACCTGATAACTAAAGGGTTCCTCATGAAATCTGGACTGGGTTCCTAGTGTACATGCCCACCTTTGTTTATCCCTGCAATCTGAAAAAGAAACTAACCTCAACAAACCACAATTTCTTACACAGCTATTCTTTCATTCTTGACAGTGACAAAAACTATAGAGGCAGCATAGAGAAGCAGCACCAGGTAAGGTGGTCCATAAAGTGAAGGGAAGCATATGTGTGCTAAGCTGCTGCACAATACAGGGCCTGGAACATAATGTAGATTTAGACTTGCTCAAATCACAGCAGGATTGCCTCGGTTAGGACATAGAATTAATTCTCCATAATCAAGAAGAGAGAAGAATAAGTTTTATCTTTTTCCCCATGTGATGCTTCTGGATGGCAGCAGTGTCTGCTCTCTCCATTATGAGAATGAAGCAATAAATAATGATGCAAAGACCTGTAAAAAGACAGCTCTCCTGCATTTCTAATTTCTGTTACATTTCAGAAGTAGGCGAGGCAATATCCAATTTGTCCAATAGGTGTTTTCTCCTCTAGAGCTGGACATAAATTAATTTGGATGCATAAGAAAGCCCACTATCTAAATTGCATGCAGTTTATTCTTAAAAAAAAAAAAAAATTGAATTCTGCTGTTCCACAATGCCCTCTTCACATTAGGTTAATTAATCTGGTACCATTAGTTTCACAGGGATATTTTGTGCCCTGAATAAGCAGGGCTGGAGGACTTGGGCCTTTCATCTTCTTGGGATGATCAGTTAGAGATGAAAAATCACAAAGGCAGTGAGTGCTTGTCTGCTGTGACTGAGCTTAGCTTGACAGCTTGCCAGCCTAATGCTAAATGTGCTAATCACGATAAAAGCAGGGTAATTAATCAGAGCACAGCAAGGACATGCCCATTAACAGTGCTGAAGGCAAGCAGAGGAAACCTTCCCACGTTACAATACATACTTTTCTTCCCCAGAGAGCTTTCGGGATACCTATTATGGAAATGTTTACTTGGGTAATGCTGAGAGGGAAGTGGTGCAGTGACGCTGCTGGTGGTGATGAGGTGTCACAAGGGAAGCCAGCAGATGTCTCTGCACAGGGACACCAGCAAAAGGATTTCCTACCTCTTCTGTGATGAGTCTCATTAGAAAACTTAAACCAGAAAAGAATACACAGTATAATTCAGAAACTGACCTGCTGTAGCAAGGGAAGACCTTCTCCTATTACAGTCAGAATGAATTGCATGTGGTTAATAATCAGGAGACACCTTTTGGTCAGATGCAATAATCTGTGGAGTTAAAAAGATTGCTGTGAAGGGATAAGAGATTCCTGCTAATACTTCAGGTAAAAAACTACCACTTTTTTTACATCAACCATGGCTGCTTACCAGGATTTAATTTTTATTTTTGATAGAAATACATTATCTACTATAAGGAATAAAAATCCTGTTGAAACAAAGGCCTGGAAATTCTCTCTTCCATATCCATCTCTTGAGTAAGTCACCAAATGTGCTCAGAGGAATATCTGGGTGGAAACTCAAGATGTGCTGCAGCCCTTCACACAGCCCCCAGGGCAAACCCTGCCTTGGTCCCTGTGGAACCCTTCCCAAGAACGGGATGAGAAGGAGCAGCGTGGCTTTCTAGAACAGGGCAGGGGCAGGGAGTCTGCCTGAGTGCTGAGGGCTGGCTCTGCTCAGCAGAGCACTGGCTAGGACAGGATGTGCTTTGAAAACCCTGTGTGTAAACAGTGGTGCTAGCTCTGGATTTTGCTGCCTGTGGCTGTGTGGACTCTGACCTGATAGGTTTGTTGTTTTCCTTACAAAAAAAAAGTTACACAAACTGAGACAGAGCAAATTACAGGACTGCTTTGTGTTTCATCCAGAGTCAGTGGACCTTGAGCTCCTACTAAACCATTTGCCAAGCTACAGGAGGATTTCCATGTGAAGAGATCACTAGATTCCTAGCCTCTAAGGCCCAAAGGAATCATTTTCACAAGCCAGGTGGGTATCCTGTAAAGCCTAGACAGCAAAATGCAGAACATGTGTGGGGACCTTGAACAAAATGTTCTCTCTTTTTTCAACAAATAACTGAGCTTGGATCTTCTACAGAAAAAAAAAAAATCCCATTAAGACCATGCTACAATAATGGTAATGGATGGGACTCTTCAATAGGTGATGAGAGAAATAACAGATAACAGCTATGGAATGGAAGTGTCTGCCCCCAGAAATAAACCAACATTGTTTTTGTAATAGCAGAAGATACCCCAGCTACCAGTGAGCTACATTTCTCCTTTTCTGAACAGAGGGTTTGCACTTAGCCATATGTTAACTCAGAAGATGACAGCTCACAAAAATTGCATGAGGTTGTAAAAAAAACAAACAAACCAGTACCAGGGAACTGCCTGCTGGATTGTTATGAAGAAATGCAGTGAGAGAATGTTCATCCTGCCAGGCTTTTCCAGAAGCATCAACATTCACCTGCTCTCCCATTGTAAAACTACCTAGGAATGCCTTTGCTAAGGGGTGTTGGAACAGATTCAGCCGTGGCAGGGGTCATGTACAGAATGCAGGTTCCTTCTCACACCAAATGCCTGTGCTGTGCATATATGGCAACAGCAAACTTCAAAAAGAAAAAAAAAAAACCAAACCAAACTGAAACAACAAAAACAAACCCGAAAAGAAGACTGGGGATGCAGATGAAAAGGAAGAACAAGAGAAACATGCTTAGTTTGCTCTCACACATGAAATGCTCAGATAACCTGCATAAGTAGGTTATCTGGAAAGCCCTAAAGATGGTGTCACTTCACCTCACAGAAAGGAAAATCCTTACCCCACCAGCATCACTGCTGCAGTCAGGCTTGCTCTGCTCACTGCTGGAACATGCACTCAGAGTTAGTTTTCCTCTGTGGGATTCGTAGGCAATATGTCTTAGCCCGACAGTAATTCCCAGTGCATCTGGAGAAGGAGAAACCCTGAGCGGTTTCCTCGTAGTTGTAAAGGTGAGATCCCCTGGGCAGGCAGGGATGCGGGTCCTTTCCCGCAGATGGAGCCCTTGCCCCAGCGAGCAGCCGCTCCTGGCTGGGCCCCGGCCGGGAATCCCGGGCTGCAGCACAGGCGGGGTTCAGCTGCTCCTTCTCTCGGTTTTATCAGCCTGGGATTTTATTTTCACTCCGGGACATTTGCGTTAAATGAGCTGGTTTTATTAGCCAGTTCCAGGAGAAACCAGGATGCTGGGGAACTGTAGAGAGGGCAGCTCAGTACTAACAGGGGATCTGGATCACGGCGGGAATTGAAAAGAAGTATGAAAACAGAGTTATCAAGAAACTGTTTGTTGGGGCTTTTTGTTTGTTTGTTTGTTGTTTTTTCTTTCCCAGAAAGAAATTCTAGTCTGCAGGAACTTGTAAAATCTGATGGTGGTTTGGTTCCTTTTCCTATCGTTGCCTGTAATTAGCCCCACACCATCCTGCAGGACTCATTTATGGACAACTCTGCACTGCCCAGGTGAGAGGAGTGGGGCTGTGTGTCACTCATGCAAGAGGGAAAACCAAGTGGTTGAGCCCAGCAAGACATGATTCCTGGAAAATGCCAGCACAAATCTGCAAATGAATTTTTCCCTAAAACATTCCAGGTTTCAAATTTTGTTTTATCCTCGATTAGGAAAAAACAATTTTTAAAAGTGCTCAAAGAGTAGGGCTCCAAATGAATCACGCTAAACCCAGTAAAGTGATTCATGCTGATGAACTCCAAATGTTTTATTTGGAAGCTGATATCATTTCACTGAATTGTTTTTAAGTGTTTTTTGTTCGAAGAGTGAATGGAGACATTTTTTGGAAGGACGCTGGTCAGGCTGGTCAGGAGACAGTTCAGACTTGGAAGGAAGGGAACATAACACAGATTTTATCCAAGCCAAAATGAAAACTTCAGCATTTAAAAAAAGTTTTAAAATCATATTGAAAATATTTTGGTTCTGTGTCAATGAAACTGATCTAATTTCACAATTCACAGGGAATTAAAGAGTTTCATCTGAAAAAAACAATTTTGAGAACAAACCCAGAAATATTTTTGATCCCAAAACACCACATTTCTTGGCTGCCAGTGCAGCAGAGAACTAGATTATAGTACTGAGACAGATGTTATCAGTAATAATAGGCCAAGAAGTAACTACATGTCTCAGTACGAGAGTCCTCAGTATTCTGAATCTCATCAGGCTGTCTCACTCATTAGTGACATTACCTAATGATGAAGTTAAATGCATGTACTGAATGCACTGCTTTCACACTGGATGAGCAATGAAGTACGAGCTCCCACAATTATAAAACTTTGTATGAAGCTTCAAAAATGTTTAATTTTTATGTTACAGAACCACAAACTTCATCAGTTTGGAACTCCAACCTTGTCTTGAGCAAATCTGACAAAGGCCAGGTACTCCTTTCCTTGAACAGCCAAGGAATTGCAGTGAAGCACTGCATTCCCTCTGCAGCTGGGTGAAGTTGTTCAGACTGCAAGGATCTGCTCAAGGACCACTGTCTCCGGCAGAAGGTCTTTGGAAGAATTCTTCCTTGCCCTCAGAGGCACTGCTTTTCTCGGCAAGACACAGGCAGCAGAGGGTCCTCAGACCAGTTTTGCAAGATAAAAGAAACATGAGGAGTCTAACCACCAAAACTGCTGTGAACACTTGGGTACCATGCAACCAGAATACCTCTTATATCTGGAATATTTGTTATTTAGCATTCATATAATTCAGTATTTTAAACAGAAAGTATCTTTTCATAGTTGATATCATTTTTCCTAGCTAATTATGAGAATGGACTCTTATGTACCACAGCTTTTAAACTAACACTGTTGTGACAATATGTGGCTTTATTTAGGGTAATATCTATTACTTAAGTAAAATATAAATTTAATCACATTGTTCATGAAGAGAATTTAGTCTTATTAGAAAGGAAGAAGAAGGAAAGATGGGAAATTTGCTCTCCAGAATAAACCCATTAACACCTTCTTCTTACAAAATAAACCAGGATAATCTTTCTGCGTGGTATTAAGATAAAAAAGGCATTCCTACCTCTTTCTTTAATAGGCAGTGTTGGTTAGCAACAAGAGCTGATACTGCCTTCAACGAGTATCCCAACCACTGTAAGTCAGCAGCAACATTTACCATTTTCACATGAATCTTTCAACCTTGTAATGATCCAGGATGACTCTTCTGCAGTAAAACATTCATGAACAAAAGTAAATTAAGTTCATACTGTAATCAGCTGCCAGATTTTTCCACACAAACCAGCCTTTACTTGCAAAGGATCTATCAACTGTTTTAGATACCAGAAAAAAAATATTTGGGGGTAACAGTTGGAGGATAACTTTCAGCATTTAATAATGTGGAATCATGGAAAGTGAGGCTTTAGCTCCTCTTTTATATATGCAGTTAACGCTTTATAGTAAAATCTTTCTAGTTAGGCCTTTTGAGTCAAAAAAAAAAAAAAAAAAAGAAAGGAAAAAAAAAAAAAAGGAAGGATTTCTGAGAGGCCTTCAGGGCATCTCCTAGGTGGAGAGAAAATTTTAACTCAAAATGAAGTAGGTAGGGTGTAAAAGCCACCACAGAAGCAGGGAAAATGAGGCAGGAAAACAAACCAACAAAGCAAAAATAAGTAGGGAAAAAACAACAGGCAGAACAAAGAAACGATTTAATAGCAGGTTTTTAGTACTGAAAAACAGGCAGCAGTGTAAATTGCCATTACCTTGTAGAACACCGTGCAGGAATAGAAACCCAGGATCACATGCACACCCTGAAAGGCAAGCTGATGTCCGAGTGTGCTGCAGACAGATGTGACACAGCTGCTGCAACCTGCCCTGCAGTCCCACTTCAGGAACTCAGCGCGGCTCCAGGTTTTCATCCCTCCCTGCCTCTGAGCGCCACTCACTGGGATGTGCACAGGAGGAAAGGGAGGAAGGAGGGGACACCAAGACCTCCCGCAGTTGGCTGTGTGGGGTGGGGCAGGGCTGTCCCCAGGCTCTGGGGCAAGCCCTGCAGGTGTTGGCCCACACCCATCCCTGGCAGCAGCCGTGCCGGGCACGCCGAGCCGCCCGCACCAAACCCGGCACCGCCTGGGACCACCAAGCGCTGCCGGCTCCGGTCCCTGCCCGCAGCCCTCGGGCCCAGCCTGAGGGGCTGTTTCTGCAGCAGCGAAAGGGCAGAGCCGAAAGAGCAGGGTTATTATCCTCACAGCTATTTCAGGTATTAGGTATTATGTCACAGTGATTTCTAGACTGTGACTCCACATCCCTGCTCCTTCAGCTGGGGATGAAACCAGTGCCACAGCTTGAGATGACTTCACCTTTCAAATCTCAGAGACCTTCAGCAAAACCCAGGCAGTAAGAGCTAAGATGTCTCAACTTTTTTCTTTTTTTCTTTTACTTTTAAACATCAGAAACATTTTGGTTTTGAAAAGGAAGCCCAAACTGTCCTTTCTTCAAGAATAAATATTTGCACAAAAACTGCGGCAGGCAGCAATACAAAATGATCATATCCTCACATGACAGTGTTTTCTATGCTTGCCTGCTTAGTCAATCATTTGTGGTTTATTTTTTGTGTGTTTGTGACCCAGTCTGTCTGACCTGAACCACAAATATTTTCCTGATAAGTTTCGGAAGCAGCTTTGCCCAAGGAAGGGGAACTGAAGGCATTTGAGATGGCATCAGCCTGGCCTCCCTCTGCCAGTGCAAAAGGGCACAAATCTTCCTCAGGGACTGATGTCTCAGGTACCCTTGCACATCTCTAGTGGCATCCAGTACCTCTGTTTTGTCAGCTAAACTGAGCCTTTGGTGTAAGACTTTTCCCAAAACTCTGTCCTTCATTAATGCAAATAAGGAATTATTGTAAACCTACCAATGTGTCACAGATCCAGAAATGTGTGGAATGCTTCACAGTGACAACTCTCCCTGCAAACAGCTGCTCTGCATTGATAGGATTTTCCCCAATATGAGTCTACATTTACATTAATCTGTAAGGGTATTGCTGGCAGAACACCTAAAGAAAGGCAGGCTGAGATTACACAACAAGAAGTAGCTATCGATGACCCTAGAGAAGAATCAGAATGTAGCTTAATATTAGTGGTATTTTTTTCTACCTTTTCTTCATGCACTAAATGGACAAATTAAGCAAAATTTGTAAACACATGAAGTATTGCCACCCTGCAGGCAAATTCTCTGTAGAGAAAATTAAGTGAAGCCAGGAGTGTTTCAAATGGTGTCTAAATACTCCAAGGACAGCACAGTAATTCTGTATGCACTTTTTTCATTTTCTTTGTACACCATGGGTGACTTCAATCCTTGTTCAAAGCAAGGACTTGATCCTCTCATACTGCCATAGTTTCCTATTTTTCTCCATGTTTCCCTAAAAAATTTATTAAAGAAAGAGTTATGTTCTCCAACACTCAGGTCTTGGTTCAGTTGTGCATGTACATGGGCACATTTGGAGCATTTGTCTGAAAACCTGAGTGTACCTTGACATTCAGCCATGAGGAGAATGCACTAATTTTTTCCAATCTTGGCAAGACGAGCACACTTAAATCAAAACAACTTAGTCATATTATGAAAGCTGAGACCCTTGCAAATTTATATTCCTCGCTGTGTTTGGGTATTTGTGTGGGCCCATGGCCAGAAGCAGGCAAAGGGTTTGAAGGAGCAGAGAAGGGACTCTGTGTTGCTGATTTGCAGATAATTTCTGCCTCCGCCAGATGAGTCTGGGAAACATGAGCTGGCACTTGGTGACAGTACAGTTTCTGTCAAGTCTATATTCATAGGTTGTGTCCTGCCTTCTAGGCATCTAAGGGAGATTTAATTCTGGTGCCAAAGATCACAGCCAGTTTGACCTTACTAAGTGGTCAACTGCCCTGATACAGCTGCTTGTGTCTGACACATGGCAGGCCTTGCTAAAAATTAAGAGGGAAGCAGAAATGCTTAAACTTCTTTGACTGAGCAGAGGCTCTGGGCAAATTCTGGTCTTGATTAGAAAGATGCAATCTTACAGAAATCAAGAGGTTTCTTGATTTCTAGAATTCTCCCTGTAGATGAAAGGAGTGAGAGAGACCTGGAAAATCTGTCTCTGTGACCAGCTTCCCAAATTTCAGGAAGTGGAAAGAGCACAAAATGCTGCCCTTCCCTGCTTTCTCTTTCAAATACAGACATGCTCTCATACCAGCCTGCAGCAAAAGGCCTTAAATATGCAGATTACCAAGCTCTCAGCAAAATTTCAAGTGCCTACTTCCATGAGAGTCAATAGATGAGAATCTTAGCTCCTGAGTGGATTGGGTTTTCCAGCCTGAAGCAAGAGGATTTCAGAAAAGTGGGTGACAAAAATATTTGATTTGGAGAACCTTGAGCAACTCTGAATAAGGACATTGCAAATAACAAATGAATATGTGCTCTGTATCATGGATGTGTTGAGACAGATCCAAAATCTGAAAACAGCTGCTGACAAAAAGGTCCATGTAGCTGAACAGTCTGGCTGGCTGTAGCCAAAACCAGATGCCTAGAGAAGCACAAGAATAGAGCAAGCGTATTTTCCCAGCACAGCCTGCCAGGCTCCAAGACTTGGTGCCTCAGGCATTTCCTGAGCCAGAGGTTGTCTGTTGTGTTTAATAGCTGCACACACGTTTTTCCTCCACAAACTTGTCCAGTCTCCTCTTAAATGATGTGAACATTTAGCATCCACAACACTCCATGACAGAGGTCTAAGGCTTTAACAAATGGCAAACAAAGAACTACTCTAATTTGCTATGGATCTCTCACCTACTAGTTTCAATTGATGCCCCAAACTTATTCTTCCCCTACTATATTCATGGTAAACATTCAGTCCCTTCATCCATTCAGCCATCCATGACTACATCACCTTTGTCATGTGTGTCACATCTTGCCACAGTTAACTCTATTCCAGACAAAGCATCCTAGCCCACACTGCGATACCAGACACAGAAATCATTCTCAAAAAGTTTTGGTGCCCCCAGCTCCACAGCCTGACACGTCCCCCTTGTATTTATGAACCCTTTGGATTTCTCTTAGAAAAGCTGTGCTGGTTCTTTCCTACAGCCTCCGAGTGCTCACTTCATGTAATCTTTATGATAACTTCAATTTAGCCTTCAGCTTCACAGTACCGCATTTGACTCCCACAGGAGAAAGTATCTTATAAGCAAGAGATTACAAATTACCACTTACAGTTCAGCTTTCAGCCTTAAATTCCTTTGCTCTCTTTATTGGGAATATTGATGCGATTATTCCTTGCTTTTTCTCATTTTTTGGCAGGGAAAGGGGCTGCTTTGTCATGCTCTCAAATCTAAGCTGGCAGAGATTTATGAACTCCAAAGTTCAGAGTGCAAGGCCATCTTGTGTCTTCATCAATTTGCCTTACAAAAAAAAAAGTAGACCAATGTTAAGAAATCAGATACTCCTCTGATCTGAAGATAAGCCAGTCTCAGTGTTTTTGGAAGAGGTTCCCCTACACAGAGTAAATACCAAGCAACTCTAAAAGGCCACTACTTAAAAAACCCCAAACCAACCAACCCCGCCCCCTTCCATTCTCATTTTACAAAAACAAATTTAAGTCTCTCTTAACATGTCTCTGTGTTGCATCTTCAACAACCTCCCCCTAACTTATCAGGACATGGTCATCTCAGCCTTGTCACAGCTCCCTTTCTGCTTCTGAGCAGTCCCTGCTCCGTGTAAACTCTTTGGAGAAAAATCTATCTGGGTTGGATGCCAGGAAAGCCCCTTCTGCAAAATGCACATTTCTAGAAGGAGCTCCTAACCCATTTCTCTGGTTTCTGTCCTGGGTTTATGACAGGGCTCAGCAGTCCCTGCAGTATGGATACCCCCCAGGCAGACTTTCCCCTTGTAACTCCAGCCTTCCAGGAATGGCACTGGAGTGACCAAACACCTGACATGAGGCTGGCATGCCCCAGGGCACTCCAGAGTCCCTCCCGCCTGGCCAGAGCTTCCCTACCTTTCCAGCCTGGATCCACAGGGAAGGATGGCATTTCTTCCTCCTTTTCACTTATGGGATGTTGACAGTGGGGTTGTTGCTTCAAGACTACAGGTGCCCCTGCACACACAGCCCTGCAAACACTGTGAATGCCCCAGGAGCAAGAATGTACTGCTGCTAAACACTTGCCAGGTTTTCCATTGCCAGGTTGCTCCAAGCAGATATACTTCTGGGATATTCTTCTCCATCCTGAGAGATCAAGTGACCCTGCATGGCTCTGTGATTACTGCCAAATGTCAGGCACTTGCTTGAACTTTCCTTTCCCCTTTCCTTTCCCCTTTCCTTTCCCCTTTCCTTTCCCCTTTCCATTCCTTTCCTCAGATTATACCTGATTTTCTACTACACAGCTTTAACAAAGAGGATTTTAATGGCTTGATTATACAGTCCACTTTCCCCCAGCTGATTCACCTTGTAGTTTCACACATTCCCCTCAAGAAAAACATCAGGAAGTATGATGTTTACTGACCTGAGCGTGGACTTCCCACCTCCGTTGAGAAACATCAGCAAGATTTGGCCACTGAGTGACTTGTAGTCAATCCCCTCAGTTAATCACCTGGCTTGCCTGCCAAGTAAATGGCCTTACTCATCCTAATAATACTGAGACATCCATCATTTGAATTATCCAGAACTGTGGAGGTGGAATACCTCAGACTGTCACAGGAATTTATGTAACTCTATGAGGACAGAAGAAAAAGGAAAGGACAGCATGGAGGAAAGGTCATGACTCTACTACCTTGCCCAAAGCAGGTGTTGTCATTAGAGTTTGGTCCTGTCATTGATGCCAAATAAAACAGAAGGTGCTTCATGCAGTTAAGGAATAAATCACTACAAAAGTAGACACTGCCAGGGCGGGTACGTTAAGACCCACCCTGGCGGCCACCAGCCATGAAAATGCTGGCCCTGACAACTGCTATGTCACATACATCATGTTAGTCCATTCTACTTCCAGGCTGAAATGCAGGTAATCACTCTGCAGTGTCATGGCACAAAAGACCCATCAGCAATTGTAATACCACATGAGATCCATAACCATAAAGCAATCAAATAGAATGTAGTTCAAGTCCAGAAATAAGCCTTGTTCTTGGAAGTATTTTTGCAGCGTACAACAGATCAGGAGCAGACAACTGGGGCTAAGTTCGGGTGTCAAAAGATAGAATTTGTTCTAAATATTTAGAAATATTTTTGCCATCATCCTTGATAAAGGCTTGGGATATATCCTTTACAAGTGACTAAGATGTGAAAAGAACTTGATAAGGCTTAAATTAAATTAAATTATAAATTATGCATTAGCTACACTTATTTTTCATAGCTAGAGATTCAATTTTTCCAAAGCTTTGATGTCTGTCTGCTGAGACAACTGTGTGAATGGAATATATTGAAGACGCAACAAAGCATCTCAAGAATGGCCATTTACTTGTTTTAAAAAAACCATATTTTAAGAGCCATCAAAGACAATGAAACATGAAACTGTTAAAAACATTCATTCCTTTTGGCACAGATCCCTCTCTGCATTCTTTTTCTACTTTGTAAGATGACTTTTTCAATTTCTACCATTTGTGTGAGCTTGAGGCTACAGCATGCAATGTTTCTTTAAAAAACAAAGGAGAACTAATCTATTCTAACCCAAAGAACACAGTAGCTTTAGTGCTAGAAGGAATGGCTAAGATTTTTGTTCTGCATTAAAAGTAACAGAGTCATTTATAAAAGTTTTGGGGGGTTATTTGCTTTAAAAGATCCCTCCTTCTGATTCCTCTGGTTCTTCCTCCCATGCCTATTTAGTAACTTTTATATTGGCCTAAACTGACATATCTGTGGCCAGCTGGATTGTTGCACTCATAATATTTTAAAAATTTGCATTAGCAGAGCCTACTTGGAGAAGATTTCTATTGACTAGTTTAAATCTCAGTTGTGCCTCTGTGATCATCCAGAGGACAGGGGAAAAATGACCTGATGTTTCTATCCAGTTTTCACAGAAGACAAAGACAGAGGAAAAACCTGCTCTGAATCTGTGGAGCAGGGTGCACAAAAATAATGAAAAATCCCTCAGCTAT
This sequence comes from Cisticola juncidis, assembly GCA_013400215.1. Lineage (NCBI taxonomy): Eukaryota > Metazoa > Chordata > Aves > Passeriformes > Cisticolidae > Cisticola > Cisticola juncidis. The sequence goes on from VXBR01013487.1 coordinate 898,286, forward strand.
TTTATGGAGAAAATGGATTTAATCTGTTTAACAGCACACAGTAATGCTGAGCAATCAAATGTATTTTTGTTAGGCTAAGTTTGAATTCTGATGTCTACTGCCTGCCAGTAACTTGAACCCATGATCACAATGCCCTTTACCAGTCCTCAAAAATGGCAAGAGTCTGGGTTCACACTCTGGCTGCACCTCAGCAAGGCTGAGCAGCTGGTGCTGCTGAAACGCAGCTCCAAAGAAGAACAGACCTCACAAACCTGCCCTCCCTGCTCCTCTCACCAGGCTGCTTCACACAAAGGTGTAAAGGCAGGAAAAAGACACTGAGGCTGACAATCTCTCAGACCTTCATATACTGGTAAAGCTATATACTTCTGCTGGTAAAGACTTCCTGGCCTCACAAATATATATATATATATATAAAGGAAAATAGTGGACGCAGTAGATGCAAAATTACTGCTTTATTTTTGGTTTCAAACTTGAGGCATCCTCACTGAAAGAGTTTGTAAGCTTTTCTCACAGCCTGTGCCAAGGGACTGCAGTATATTTAAATGAAGTTCAACTAATTTTCTTCATGTTTCTCTTCCTACCCCAAACTTCATTCTTCACTATTTACTTCCTCTGGCCCAACTCTCCCTGCACAATCAGCCATACAAACCCACCTCTCTTAACCCCAGTCCCAGCTTCTTTGCTGAAAATCATTCAATTTCTTGTCATCTCAGTCCCAGTCCCCCTTCCCTAGGAAATCTCCTTCATCCTTCTTGTCACAGTTCTCAAAACCCCATCTTTCAACCTGCCCTGACTTTCCAGGCAGCTTCCATATAATTCAGGTCATTTCCTCCTTCACACTGCCAGAGTGATAAATGCCTCTTAGCTTTGCCAAATCTCCACCTTGCCAGACTACAAGCTCCAAAAATTCTGAGCATGTCCTTTTCTCCCTGGTTACAGAGTTGGAGATGTCCAAAGACATGTAATGCAGCTAAATTTAGGTGAAACTTACTGGGAGATCAGGAAGACACATCCTTGTCCTAGAGCTGACCTCCTGGCAAGGCTCCCACTGCCACTCTGAAGGCCTTAGAGGAGATGAAGAGCAATGGACCATTTTCAAAGGAAAGGTCACCTGGAGTTTAACATGAGCAAAATGACATTTCTTCCAGCTTTATTTACAGAACCAGATGAACCATTTCAACTAACATTTTCAAAGCCCAGCATGGGAAGTTTCAGCATGAATAGCTAAACTGACAAAATTACAGAAAACTGAGGGTAGGTTACCATCCTGGGGAACACTCGGGCAAGAGGAGCCACACACCAACGCTGTCAGAGAACTTTTCCCCTCAAAACTAACACTGGCAGCTGAGGGGCAGCCAGCCTGCAGTCCAAATAATCCCTGTGTTTCTTTTTAATAAGAGTTTGGACCCGCTTCAAGCCTAGTGCTAAAATTAGATATTTTACTAGCTTTCTAATTTTTCAGTTCAAAGTCTAGAAGTTTTGAGAAACCACACAAGCCACTACTGAAGGTTTCCGTCTGGACCACGGCTCTGAGTTCAAGACATCCAACAGAAGCTCTTCTGCATTCTGTAAGAAGCCAGATGAGCACAGCTCAAGGAAGCAAAAGTGTTGCACTTCTCATCGGTTTCATGCTGCTAATAGGAAAAATACAGTTCTACTTTTCCTAAAAGCCGAGGGAAGGATGCATACCTAGACACAGAGTTTTGGCTATAATCACAGTGATGGTAGTTTAGATGTGCCTTTCCTGAGAGATTCCTCTCTAGAGGACACAAATGATTCCAAAGACATAAACAACATGCCAGCCTGAGTGATGTGATTCATTGCTGCCTTTCTTTGATGAGATCACCATATGCTATTGCAGAGCAGAATCCTCAGTGCCTGAGCCTGAATTTTATGGTTCAAGAATCACCTATGTTTTCACTCAGGAAATTTATAGTCTTTGCTAACCCTAAACTAGAAGACACATCAGTCACACATTGCAACCTTTTCAGCAAACTCAGCTCCACATGCCTATTTCATTTCTTTCCAGAACAGTTTTTTCCAGTGTTTTCTGGTTCTGTCATTTTGGAAGTAGACATGGGAAAAAAGGTTAAAAGTCAAATCAGGCAAGCTGCATCCATAAGTTAAGTTCAAATTTTCTTGAAATAAGGAGCAGTCTCAGAGTACCAACTCAGATCATGTAAGACTATGTAATTAAAAACATTTGGCTTAAAAAAATTACCTTTATTAACTTTCTACCAGTGCCCCCTGAGAAGGGTTTCTAGAGCATTCAAAAGAAAACACTGCTCCAGTAAGTGCTCTACCCTCTCAGTCGTTCCATTTTACTTTTCTCATCAAATATGTTAACATGCCTTTAAACCAATGCAGAGGCCCTCCTGAAATTTTTATACTTGGGGGGTTTTTAATATGCTGTTTTTTTCTTTTACTTACACTTCCAGTTTCTGATTATGTTTCAGGGTCAAGGAGAACCACATGAGGAAAAACAAATTTTAAAGAGAGAGACAGGGGAAGTCATAATCCATACCAATTTTTTCCCTCTTTTAATAGTCATTCACCTACCTGATGTGTTGATATACTTAATCACCCAGTACTTTTTGAGTTTTACAAGTATTTAATATTTTCTTTTTCACTAGCAGTTAATCAGTTAGTGCAAATGACGCTGCATGCTCATCAGTTACCAATATATTGTTTTATTTCTTGGTAGCAAATTAAGGCTTTATAGTGAGATTTGTACAGTACAGGCCAATTTAAACATTAGAAACTTTAAAAACCATGTAGCACTATTCACTCAATTTAACATATCCAGAAAAGTAGGTTGTTTTTTTTTTAATAAACAATTAAATGTTACTAGTGAGGCCTTATATTTCTTGAGTGCAAATGGCTCAAATTCCCACCATCCTCAGGGCTCAACATTTAAATTCCTTGAGGCCATTATTAGATAAAGGATAAAAAGAGAGTATAGCTGGCTCGGATAAAATATACTGTATTACTTGCTGGAGACGGATCTCTTATTTTAGAAATATGGAAAGGAAAATCAAAATGAAATTAGCTGTCCAAAGGATGGTATCACTTCATATTAGTCACTGACCAGTAACAGTAGCAATGACAAATTCATTTTCCACGGCCCTCTTAGCTTTAGTATAACTTAATTTATCATTCAGAGTTGATGCCATCCTGTATTTAAAAAAAAAAATCCTAAACTGGAGAAACATCCATAAGTTACAGGACTTTTTGCAGCAGTAGGACAAGTTTCCACTCTAGGGACATGTCCAAGCCATGGCCTTTTTTAGATTTTTTTTTTCAATTTCAGAGAATATTGTTATAAGTATTTCCTCAGCAGTTACATGTTTTTCTTGAACATATTGATTTTCACTTCATACCACTGATTTTATTAGTGTTGTCTAGAGATGATGGAACTACTGCCTATGAAAACCAGACACAGCACTTCCCTTCTTATGGGACACTTACAGCGTTTGAGCTGAACGTATGAATTCACCTGTCAGTCAGACACAGGGGGCCTGCCTGAAAATATCATCACCCCTCACGTGTCTGGCTTTCAGATGTGAGCATTACATGCGAAAATGCAGAGCAAGAGCTGCCAAAAAATTGTAAAGAAAGTAACCATGCATCAACCACACACACTGGGGAAGGAGCCAACGAGACGGGGGCTTCCAAAACACTCCTGTTCATGCAAGAGCAAGAGTGACCATGAGAGTACCAGGAGCTCCCAGTGTCACAGGGCAACTCTGCTGTTTAATTATTTGTTGAATGCAGCTGTATCTCCAGCCTAAGGGAACACACACAGCCAAAGTCTCAAAAAATCTAAATCTAATGTGAGTAACACTCCAAGCCCCTCTGTCCCCAGGGGTGTTATCTAATATCAGGCTAGTGTCTTTTAAGTTTTGAGATCAGCCAACTATCCTTTGAACTGGAAGGCCACAGAAAAGGGTCAGGTTTCCAAGTGTTTTAAGGCACATACTAACTTTATCACAATGCGAGTGCCTGGTTTGCTCAGGGAGCATCCACTGTAGTGGTGCCACAGCTGCTGAAAAAGTTCAGCAAAGGGACAAAGCCAGACTTTCTGGTGACAGCTGCACAGCACAGCAATTGGGACTGCCCCATGCAAGCTGCTCCACAAAGCCTCAGAGCCTCTCCTCTCTACAGTACTATCTCAGCTTGTTGCAGAATTACAGCAGCTTCTCAGGCTGGTTTGCTGGCTTTTCTTTTTGCCAGGCCACCAATATCTCATTTATTCTCCTTCACTCAGGTGAACACATCACTGCTTATCAGAGCCAGAAGTCCCTAACTACTACCAGAGGGTGGTACTACACATGCTGGAGAGGACAAATCTCAAAATGAAGGTAAGCAGCGATGATGCACAAGTGACCTGGAGGTGGGCTTCCCAAGAGAATCCGTGCATGGGCACAATCTCTAGATTCACTCCACAGAAGTGCTCAGCAATGGCCTGCAGGTGTTAGTCTGCCTCAAGTGAGTATGTTTAAGAACATTACCCAGTATTTCCTGAGGGATTACAATGGATGACTACCAAAAAGAAACTACTTGGAGACAAGAGGATGCTTTATCAGCCGTATTGGGAAAAGCTGGGGAACACAGACACAATATTGCATAGTGAGCTCCAAGAGCACAGCTAGAATTCAGATGTATTTGACACAGCTTAGTAACATTTCCAAAGGAGGGATCATGTGCTATTTCCTTTGGAGGCAGCTACTGTAGCCTGGGACAAGATCACGGCTCTTATGGAAATGACACCCCACCGGGGATGCTGAGCACTCATTCCTTTTGCATTAAGGCAGCCTCTCTCTCCACAGAGACCCACAGCACCTTGAAAAGTGATCATACAAAAAGCAAACAAAATAGTCCTCTAGAAACCCCCTTCACCCATAAGGTACAGGAAAAACTGATTCCCGTGAGCGACAGAAAAGACAGCATTACTGAATATGGGAGCGTGTGTTTATACATCAGTGTTTTTAATACTGCATTGCAATGACAGGTGCGGGGTGTCCCCTCAGAAGAAAGCAGGGTTGGTGTGCTCTATAATACAGCGCTTGCAGTGTCGTTTAACAAATCGCAGAGCATCCACAGAGACCTCGCAGTCCTGCACGTTCAACATCTGCAGGTCAAAACAGTTGGCAGCTACAATCTGCAGGCCCTGCCCAGTGATGCTCTCGCAGGATTTCAGGCTCAGGCGCTTTAGGTTGAAGCAGTTGAGGGCCAGAAACTCCAGGCCGGCGTCCGAGACCAGAGGGCACTTGCCGATGTCCAGCGATTTGAGTTTTGTGCAATTTTTGGCGAGGTACTCCACGCCGTGGTCCGTGATGCCCTCGCAGCCCCGCGCGTTGAGGTAGCGCAGCTTGCCGCAGTACTTGGCGATGTAGCGGATGCCCACGTCCGTGATGCGGCCGCAGTGCGCGATGCTCAGGTACCGCAGGCGCGCCTCCAGCTTGGCGATCTCCCGCATGCCGAAGTCGCTGACGAAGCGGCAGTCGCTGAGGCTCAGCTCCTTGACGGACGTGCAGTAGATCATCAGGTAGCGCAGGCCCTCGTCGGTGATGCGGACGCAGCGGCGCAGGTACAGGTGCGTCAGCTGAGTGCAGTGGGCGGCGATGGTGTGCAGCCCCTCGTCCTCCAGGACGAAGCAGTCCGTCATGTCCAAGTAGCGGATGGAGATCTGCTTCCCGTGCAAGGGAGACAGCTTGATGGAGGCTTCGCGAGTCAAACTGATGCACGTTACTTTGGAGCAGCCTAAGTGGGAAAACACAGCGAGGTTAAGGAAGCAGTAAAAACAAATCACACAGCAGGACCAGAAAGGCGGGTGAGGAATGGTGTTCTGGACACGGTGAAGGCATCCTCATGTTGCAAGGGTGGAATCACCCCGACTGACTGTTGGGATTTGCTGTGCTGAGCCCCACACCAGAGGAAACAAGAAACTCCACTGCAGTCAGTGAGGTTGCTTTGAGACTGTGAGCCCTGGAAAGCAAGGGACTGATTTTGTCCATATCCCAAATGTAATATGGTGGCCCTGGGTCTATCTGGGGTCAGCCTATGATCTGTTACAGCAATATAAACCCAGTGACAGTGAGAGAAAATGACACTTCGTGACAACCAATGCAGTTTTTTGATCAGTCTCATTGCTGACTGGCTGAATTTGCAAACCAACATCAGAGGCTCTTTCACCATCCAAACTCATTATAGAAAACACAACCCCGTTGCCTTTCCCCCTCCACCCTGCCCCAAGCATTTGGAGAACAGATGTGAATCCAGCCCCAAGCCTGCAATGTGGGAAGGATGCAAAACTATGGCACAACTGTGTGCTTGCAGAAGGGTGGAGATTTGGACAACCTAAGGAGAATGGGGAGAACCAGTAAGAGCCAACAGACCGGTAGGGGTATGCGAGGACACGGACAGACAAAGAAAAGGATTGTGTCCAATGAGAAAGTCTGGCCATGAATGGAGGTAACGAGACTGGAGGAGAAACACCAGACCTTGCAAGGAAAGACGAAGAACTAGATTAAAGGGAAAAACACACACAGACTTTCCCCATTTTTAACCTCTACTTACTGCCTAGTGCAGAGCGAAAGCTTTTTTTGGAAAGTGTGGTTTCTGCTGCACTGCAAACTGGCACTCTTAGGCTTCTTAGGGAAATTCTTAAGCTGTGCCAAGTTCAGCTGGGCACTTTATATTACCATAGCTGCAAGAAGGGGGAGTTTACCCTTTACTGATTCAGGCCCAACAGTTTTAGCCATAAATGGCTACTCAGCTAGATTCTGCAGGTTATGCCCCTAGGTAGAAATAAAAAGACCTTTCCTGTATTGCTGGAGCACTGGCCAAGCAGTATGAAATGACTTATAAAAAGTGATGACCTTAGAGCTTCATATATCAGAAACCCTACAGAAATACTGTGGTGTGGAATCAAAGAGCATGATGATGTATGGAGACTGCCTAAAAAACTCACATGACCCAAAGCTATACCACTTGCTATTCAGGGGCGTAGGGGAAGGTGTGAATATGCTTCAGTTCTTAAAAGCAAAAAGGAAAAAAAATCACTTGAGATAACCATGTGGGCTCACACAAATGCTGTAAGAAGTGTGGGATATGGACTTGAAACACTTTGCCACCTGCACCTAAATTTCTACATTCATCATTTAAATTTATGCTGGATCTTTAATTTGGGTTTCAAATTTAGTTGAACAGATGCAAAATTTACCTTAGTCTCCACACAATTAAATGGGCAAATTGCCCACAGGTCATGCAGAAGCAGGACCTTGAAGTACAACATTCTGTTCAACAAACATTTTAAAACTGAATGCTATTTTCTCTTCAGACTGTTTCAGATCCATCTATGCTCTGGAGCAATACTGGAAATATTCAGGTAAGTACTATACACAGTACACAGTAACACAAAGGATTTTTCTAAAGGGAAGCAGTACAATACTAACGGTGTAAAAAATTCTCCTCAAGTATATTCTCTGAAGTAGGTGATAAAAAAAGCATGAAAGGACTGTCACAGAAGAAGCTGGCACATAGGCAGAGTTTTGTTGCACCTGATGTAGCTGCTGATGTTACATTAGGGTGAGGAGTTTGCTGGATTAAGAAGTCAGTATGGATATTTTATATTATGACCAGAATTCAAATTTAAATCCAGCTTAGTGGGAATGATGCATCCACAAGGCCAAGGAGAACGTTCTGTCTGCTGAGAGTCCAAGAAGAATGACCGTAATTAGAAAGTGAATGGGTCAGAAGTCTCACAGCAGGGTTGGAGTCACATATATCAGTTGTGCAATCAATGTTTTGTCAAGCTCAGCATTGCCATGTCTAGTTACTTTGGCCACACTGAAAAACATTTCATGGGAAGGATATTCAAAACGGTTTCACCAGAAAAGAGTCGGCGCTGATACAGAACTGACTGATTTTTAGGCAAAATGACAGGTTCCTGGGTCCGCAACAATTTTGCTGTCCTAAATAATACAAAATGTAAAAATAAAGCTCTCATAACAGGATTTTCCACAAAGTAAGTAGAACTGATTTCTAAAAGAGAGGAGAAACGTCCAAACAGACTGAAAAACATATTGGCCAGAGTGTTAGATAATAACTTGCAGTCAAGCTCAACCAACTTCTAGCAGTATCTCAGACCTGCCCACAAAGAGGCTGCTGACAGTGTCAGAACTTACATTGTGGAAAGCTCCTAAAGTTAATACAAACATCTGGTTTTGACATTAAAGATTTTGGTAAGTTTTTGCTGCCAAGTAGCCATCCAAAGGGGAAAAGGATTCAACTAGATGTACAAATGTGAACTGGGGTTTAATTAACCATCAACTAGCATCACCCCCCAATACACACCCCATGTCCTCTTGCTTAGTATGGAGCCAAACCAGTGAAACACTTCAGTCCTGAGAATTCCTTGAGCATGTGGGTGCAAGCCTCGTCCTCGTAATTTCAGAGAGAAGCAGAGGAAAATGGAATCCTCTTTCCAAAACATGCTCCAAAATTACCCACATCAGAATGAAAAAGTGGACTCAAAACAAGAGCCTGGAGACTGATCAGCCTCCATTTATAGGCAACATGCAGCAAAAGCGATATCTGAACACAAACACACTGACTTCTAAGCAGGTTCAAAACCAGGATTTTTCCTTCACATGCTCCAAATAGAAAGAACAACTTAGGAAAAAAAGAAATAAAAATTACTTTCCTATCTCACTGATGAGACAATGTTGAAGTAAAACAGATATTTTATTTTCCCCCTGCACACTCTATACAAAACTGATGAGCTTTTAGGGACAGACACTACCTTCCACATCTTGAGAGTAAGAGTGTTGGGAAAACCACAAATGACAATAGACCCCAAAAGAACCTATTTCAAGACCTGTTATCATCTTTTTTTTTCTCTGCCTTTGAAAAAGTCACCTTTGTTCTACAGCACAGCCATAAACAAGAACTGTGGACCAAATCATTTTGAACCACCTATAAGCCCCCAGGTACACTCAGGGTGTGAGCTTCAAAGCTCTACATCTTAATCACACAGGTACACATTTCCTCTTGGCTCTGGAGATGCTTTAACCTGAATGTGTGATTAGCAATCCAGAACTAATGTCAGTCAGTGTGCACCAACAATGAGTAATTAATATACAAGGTCACTGTGCAGTTCCACAGACTCCTTATTACCTTGTGGTTTCAGAAAGCAGTCACAAAAACGGCATAATTCTGATTTATTGATTTTTTTTGATGCCTTCCATGACATTCTGTCATCCTAGGAATAGGGTGACAGAGTTGGATAAATCAGCTTAAAAAAATAAAAAGGCAAAGAAAAGAATGCAAATCTGTGTACACCAGATAGGTAGCCCTGGAAAAAGCATCTGGTACCAGTGACTTGATAGCATCACTTTTTATCCCCTGTTGTTTAATCCCCTCTCTTCATCCTGCTGGTTGCCACTGGTACCTCTGCAATGGCAAATCTGGTTTGGCTGATTTATGATGGCATTAGACTGATAACAGATGAGATCACAAAGTAAATGTTGAGCAGCAAATTTACTTCAGTGCTCTGCTTGGCTGCATCCTTTCCATTAAGTGCCAACCTATTTGCAGAGAGGAAATTCTATGCAGATGACCTTGAGAAAACACATCTTGCTTCCTCAGAGCAGGCTTGAAGAAAATTGTCTAAAACATTTCTGCTGATCTAAACAGCTGCAATGGCAGTTAAAAAAACAAACAAACAAAAAAAAAAAAAAAAAGGAAGAAAAGAGCAAAAAGTTCAAACTGGCTAGGTCTTGTTAAAATAGCAACGGAAACAAGGAGACCTTAAAGTTTAGCTAGGGATGACAACTGATGTTAATACCCAGAAAAAAAGCCTAGCACTTATTCTGAGCTCCTCCTCAAGTCACTTACCAGACTACAGATGTATTCATTACCTATATATAATCTACATATATATGTGTGTATAAAAGATAAAACAAATTTTGCTGAAGTAACTAGGCTTCACCACATGACGTAGCACCGACTGCAGCATGGGCCCTTCTATGGGTGCTTCGTGCAAAACTCTGTAATAACTCCTCATGCCATTTGAACAGGCCATCTCTGCTAGCTCACTTCCTTTGGAAGATGCCTGGGCAGTCCAGATGTGCTGCTGGCATTAGGGGCACTGAGATTTTAGTGGTGCCTGTCTCACAGGTGCTCTGTTAGGGGACAGGCATTCCTGCTTTGAAAGACAACACAAAGGATGAGCGTGCAGTTATGGAGTTCAGCAAACATCAGAAGCACATGTATCGGAATGTTCCCGTTACCTGACACATCCAGGTGTTCCAGGTTCGGGCACAGTGACACGACGTCAAAGACCGCCTCATTGGAGATGTTGTAGCAGCCAGACACCTCCAGCCTGCGCAGTTCCGGACAGCACTGGGCAATGGTGTAGAGTCCTCTGTCTGTGAGCCGCCTGCAGCCACTAACAATGACCGTCTCCAACATGAGACACACGTTGGGAGTGTCCTGACAGAGCCTCCGCGTGAGCACTTTGAGGGCCCTGTCCACGTTGATTGTCTCGCCGGTCAGGCGAATAGTCCTCCAGAGCCGCGGGTCCCAGGCCAGGTTGTACCAGCGGCGGCACACGCGGGCACAGCGGCACAGCTGGTTGGTGGGCAGGAAGGAGAAGACCTGGATCATGGCCTGGTCAGGCAGCCGGTCGATGTTGGCCTGCTCCTTCTGGTGCTTGGATGCCAGCCGGATGAGAGGGTGGGTGAGACGGGTTGGAGGCGGCGAATGGACCATGGCCACGGTCTCCCCAGTGACTGAGGACGATGACGTCGACGAGCCTCTGCCATTTTGGAACCCAGGGGAATTGGGCGGAAATATTAATGCTGGGCTGGGTGTGCTGAGCGTGCGCATGCTCAGGTCGGAATCTGGAAGACAGAACACACAATTTCCATGAGCACTGGACAGACACAGAGCCCTCTGCACAGCACAGCACCCTGCTAGCCCGTTTGCTGACAGAGTATGCTGGACTTCGGGGTTTGCTAGGGGTTAAGCAGTCACTTCTGCCAGTCAGAGTGAGAAAACCTATTTCAAAAGCCATGTCAGCAAAGGAAATGATGCAGTTCTGAGTCCTGAACAGGAGACAGCAGAGGAAGCATTTTTTAAAATCTGAGGATTTTAATTCTTTATCCTATTAATTAAACACTTTAATTAATTAAACAATTATTATGTTTGAGTCACAGGCTTATCTTTTGGCAGAAAGTAAGTGTCCATAACCTTGGTAAAGCTGAGCTCTTAGGGGCAGAGAACGCTGTGGTCCTTTACCTCTCAGCTGCTTCAGCCATTCATCAGGAGGCCAAAAGAGAGCTCAAAAGGCAAATGCTGCTTCCTTCACTAGATCTGGGCAGACTGGAAAAGCTGAACTCCACACGCTTATGTTCAATGTGTCATCAGAGAAGTTAATTTTTCAGTCATGCAAAGTGAAACTCAGAAGTTCAACCGAGAGTCTAGTGACTTCATGTGCACACAGAAAACACTCCTTTGCAATTGGACTAAAAGAAACTTCAGTTGCATTGGAAAAAAAACCCCAAAAACGCCCAGAAAAGTAACCGATGAAGAAACAGCATGTCTGGAAACTTGTTGGAGAATTGTTATACAATATTTACACACTTATTGCTAGGACTATTTGTCACACTGAAAGCAGTCAACTCAACTCCCCTCCCCAAAATAATGTGCTACTTTTTCATCCTCTTTAGTTCATTTTAGTGGCAAAAAAAAGGCACAGAAAATGAGGTATTTTGCTACTAAGAAAGGCCACCTTTGCTGTAAGATTATTTCAACTGTTTTCTCTGTGTGCTGACACTGCCTACAAGTAAATTCCACTCCTGCTCCCAGTTTCTCCAAGCAAACCAAGTAAAAGACTGGAAGACAACTAAGATACAACTTTGACAGTCAAGCAAATGCCATGGACAATACATTTAGAGACTCTGAGGATATTTTTGCAGTACGCTACACAAGATACAACCACTGCATGAGAGATGCATGCTGCTGCACAGCACACCTCAGTATTGAGCTCAAGAGAAACTCTTTACAAAGGAAAGCACCACCCAGAAATGAATACAGTAACCACAATTTAGTAGTTAGAATAGCAAGTTTCACAGACAGACAATTATTTTAGAGGACCAAACTTTTCTCCACATCTCCTGCTGTCACATCAATGTTCAGGCCTTTCAGGGAAGTGTACAAAGGCAGCCCTGTAAGTAACACTAACTCTGCACCTGTGTTACTGTGACAGCACAGATAAGGGCTAAGCAAGATACAGCCAGAAATGCATTCAACAAACATACCCACACCTGGATTTGAGCAGTTTTTAAATTAAGTACGTTTTTGGTGAATTTGATTGTTACACATAAACTTCCCCGTCAAGCTTTTACTTAGCCCAGCACAGACCTGCTCTGATCTCACTACCTACAACAACAGCAACCACAGGCCTGTATTTTCACAGTGTGTCTGCAAGGGAAAGAGGCACAAATATTTAACCTAAGAAACCAAGACACAAAGTCCAATGGCTTGCACAAGATCACCTAGCTGAGTGGCAGAGAGATCAAAATTATCTTCTCACACCGTGGAGGAAAAACCTATACTACCCAGCTCCTTCCCTGTTCCTCTTCTGCATCTTGTTTTACTTAAAAACTCACTGTTTCAGCAAATGAAAGGAAAGAACATTTTCCCCAAGGCTTCTGAGTCCATTCTATGGCTATGTGGTCCTAACACAGGGATTTGTGTATTTATGAGCAAGAACAGTATCTTCATGCTGAGTGGGTTTTGCAGACACCAAGTTCCCTTTGAGACCTCCTAATGCCCCCCTCCAGCTATTGCAAATAATTGCATAGAGGAGTGTTATTTGTAAGCATCTGGTATATACTGGTATTTTAAAAATGAGATTTACAGCTGGAGAGAAAAATCCAACCAGCAGCAGCCAGGCTCCTGCAGACAAGCACTGACTCCACAGGCCTCTTAGGCAACAGTCCCTGAGATTAATTTTTGCAAGGACTTACCATATGTTTGACCTCCCTCACATTATCACCAAAACCAGTGACAGTGCCTGAAGCTAAACATGTGGAGAATTTGTGGCAAAGACTTTTTTTTGCTCCTTTTTTTAGATTTTATTAAAAGAATGTTTCTAATATAAAATAATATACACTTTTTTCCAAGTGCTGGATGTATCTTCTACTATTACATCTATTTGATATTGTCAATTCCTTTCTTTTTACTTTTTCATTTGCTTTGGGTCTTTTCCTTGGTTGATTGTTGGTTGCTTGTTTTACACAAACCACAACAAAAAGGAAAACAAAATTATGCAAATAAAAAAAAACACAGAACAAACACTTGTTTCTATCCCACAAAACAGAATTACAATCAAAAGCAAAACGTTTAAATTATTAACATAAGCTTTAAACATTTTTTTAGTCCTGTGGGCATGAGTACCTTCTGTCAGACACAGTATATTTGGAAAACATACATTTTTAGTCAGTTATAGTTAAAAACACCCTAAAATTTCTGTAGGGCTACAGTCTTCATTAGTTTCCATTTCTACTTAAGCATAATAAAGCTTTTCATAGTCCATGATTCTCCCCCCTTCCCCTGGTGAGCAATGCTCCAAGCTAATACGGCTAATCTCCACTGCTTTTGGATCAGAAGTGGCATTCCTCCATCACTCCTGGGCACCGTGAATAATCAATACCTCTGACATTCCGGGTGTGGAAGGAATTACTCATATGTGTTTTTAACTTAGACTTTGGGCTAAGAAAGGCCTGACCTTCTGTTTTATGTGTGTGCTTCGTGCTTTGTGCTCTCTTAATTCTCTCATTAGTATAGCAGTTCCAGATGTGCATCCTGTATTTCCTTTCCCTTCAGTCCTAAAGGTGCTGAAACTTCACGTGAAACTTGCTCCCTCCATCCTCGGGCATGGACTTCCAGACAGACACATATACGTGCACCCTGCCTCCTCTCCACAAAGCGCTGTGGAAAAAGACCGTGGTGTTGTCACTGTGTTTAAAAAAGGGAGCTGTGAGCACATTACTGCTCTGCTGAGCCTGTAATGCAATATGCTCTCAGACAGGAATTTTGCTGGTAGCTCAGCTGAACTCCACACAGAGGTATTCCTGCTTACTGTTTGGTGTACACCCCTAAGGGGAAAAAAAAAATAGCAGGTGAGTCCAGGAGCCTTATTGCCAGGAAAAACTTGGAAAGCTTTTTGCTAGCATTCAAAACTTCAGCAAAACACTTGGTCTACTGTACATTTTCCAGACTTTTCTGATGTTGTTGGGAGGGGCTTCCTATAGCACTATCTCAACCTCTAGAAGTTTCCTCCAAATTTTGTTTTTCACCATTTACCAAGCGCTAGCCAACAGGCTTGGGCAGTCTGAGAAAGTGCAACTTAATGACAGTGTAACATTAATAAACACAGCCCTGCATAAGTACAAATGAAGCTGCTGATTACAGTTCTCAAGACACATCTTTATACACACACATGCCCTATACAAGCATTTCTCTTGTAAACTCAACCATTTACAAGCCAGAAATGCAACTTTAATTTTGGTGATCTTAGAAAGTAAAAGCAAATTAGAAAGCAGCCCTGGATTTCCCTCCCTACAACCTCTTTTGCCCCTTTGCCTCCCATCTTCTGTGAAAGATGCTTTTCATTAAAGCTTTGATCAAGCTCTGAAAGTTGTTTGTTGATGTAAGACAAAATTTCTTAACAATCTTTAAAGAAATCTCAAAAGATGCGTGCCAGAAACAGAACCATAAAAACTGACACAGAGGGAGAAAATGCACTAGAGGGAGTTTTCTTATTCCACTCGGAATCTGGTTTATTTCAAAGGATTCTTTCACCCCAGTTTGTTTTCCAATTAATACATACATCTGGGAACAAAAAACCCTTTAAATATATAAGATTTAAGCCAAGACCCTCCATTCCTTCTGGCATCGACAGGAATATGCAGTCTCTGATTTCAGAACCAGAGAGAGAACACAACGTTGTATTTCCATTACTCCAGCAATGCACTCTAACACGGGACACTCAATGTCCAGATCCCAGCACGGACTTTTTAAGATTGAACCATTTTCCATCCTTAAGGCATGACTCCATTCATTCACATCTTCCACTATGGTATTGAGAATGAGTCTTTTTTGAAATGAATACTATACTGAGTTCTTCAGCCCAACAAAATTAAAATGAAAATTTTGCAAATATCAATCAAACTTCAGATTCTTATCTGACGATTGAAAAGGATCCTCCATGTTGATCTCCTGTCACCACTGATGTTTTTAGCAAAACTAAGGCAGGAAATAAACCAAACTGTGTTCAAGCTCTGAAAAAGTAAGTATAGCTAAGACAAATAAAAAGCAATTGTCATTTTTGTAAACATTAGCTGCAGAGTAATGTGTGCAAGAAGCATTTACACAGAGTGCCAAAACCTCACTGACTTAGCACCTCTTCAAGTGTTGTGTAGATATTACATATTTTACTAAGTGCAGTGTGGGTATAGACTTCATATTTTTACCACAGTACCATCGATCTCAGGCATGCCAAGTAGGTTCTCCTTTTACAGAGACCAGAGAAAATGGGAACTTAATGGTTGTAGCAGCTCCAGTCAACGGTGCAAAGGGGAGCACAGGCTTCTCCAGGGGATACAATGTGAGCTGATCCAAGGAAGGCCTTGTGAATTTGACAGGCAGATTTCAAATATGGCTCTGTGCTCTTAGATGAGAGTAGGAAAAGGAGTTAGCTAGGACAGCAGGCTATAACACAGCCATTTTCTTTCCAAAGCCCTGGGTATGGACAAAGTTCCAGAAACAGATACCTCAAAAAAAAAAAAAAAAGAAAAAGAAAAAAAAAAAGGCAAAAAAAAGCATGTCTTTCAAATCGCAAACATCCTCAGGCATTTCTCTCTGGATAAGTTATCCTACTGACCTGGGTTCCTCCCAGTCCCAGGGGGCTGGGAGGAACTGAAGAGTCTGAGATAGCAAAGAGGCAACTGGAACAAAACGCACATGCAAACTTGTATGGGGCTGCAGCAGTCAGGAATGCCAGAAGAACAGGGTTGCCCAGTGGAGATACCTACAGGACTTTGCAGCCTTTTACAATGAAGAGCATAGAGAATGAGTTGGATGAGCTCTCTCATCTCTCTCCAAGAACACTAAGTACACCTAAATAATTTCTGATGTGCATGTCTGCCCTGTTTTTATCTGCTGGGGTAGTTACTACTTAGCTCACTGAGATGCCTGTTCCACTAATGTCAATGTATCAAGTTTCTAAGTTTCTCTTCTTATTTGGCTCATATAAGAAGCTGTTGCTCGCCCCTCTCCTTGTGCTGTGAAGAATGAGGTCTTCACTCTCCCTGTAAGGATTTCTTACATGCATTTGCCTTCCTTTTTATTAGTCACGTTACTAATATTCCCAGATTCTTCTATCTTTTCCTTTACATTTTCTCTTATGTCTTAACGAGCAATGCTCTGAACTGAGCACCACGCACCACCCAACCTCACCAGCAGTGGTGAAAGTGGAGTCCTTTGCACCCATATTTCATGGAAATCACATCTTCAACCTTCCAGAGTTCAAGTCTCAGAAGGCTGATGTATTTTCATTACATGACTCAAAATAATGCTGGGATTCTCATGTGCCACACAGCACCTAGACATTTATTTTTCTCATCTGTGTTTATAGAATCCATTCATCTTCCCTACACCCATCTCCTTAGAGAATGCTATGCTTTCTCTCTCCTTAACCTACTTTTTCAAGAGTATTTTGAGTACTCAGCGACCTTCTCAAAGTGTGTTGTTAGTTTTCAGTTTTCCAAATACCTTGCAGCTCCAGGGCCATAAATTTTAACCCATTTCTCTGGATATTCGTAATTTTGTGTCTCAATGCAATTGAAAAAGATGGTTCCTAGAGAGAAAGTCTGGCAACCTGCTGACTATTGTAAGCCTGCTAAATATTTACCTGCTAAATATTGTAAGCCATTGCAGATGAGACCAGCTCAGTTGGTCAGATTATGGTGCTGATAACACTAAGATTGTGGGTTTAATCCCTCTATGGGCCATTCATTCAAGAGCTGGACTCAGTGGTCCTTGTGGGTCCCTTCCAAATCAGCGTACCCTGTGATTTCCAAAGGGTTCCTCCTGAAACGTCATCACAGCTGACAAACATTCAGAGTGATAACTACACAAAATACTATTCAGTGTCCACCTTATCTCACCATGATTTTGTTTACTCTGTATTTTACCAGCTTGCTTCCAATACACACATGCAAAAGTCCAAATAAACCTGAGACAGGTTACAGCTACTGCTTCCCTCTTGCGAGACAATTTCTTTTTGCCAAAACAGAAGGTTACATGCAAAACTGAGGTCAAAGGCAAAAAACCACTTTGGCAAAGGTGAAAACTAATTTTTGTCCTGTAAGATCTTGTCAGTCATGCAATTCTCATTTTGAGCAAAGACCTGTGGCAGAGCTCGATTTGTCAGTGCAAGAATAAGCAACCTCGGAGCTCACAAAGTAATCGCATCCACATGGTCTTGGAAGGAACAGCTCCACAGAACTTGAAATAACCTTTTATGGTTTTTAAAAACCTCCTTTAGATTGTAATAAGAAACTGTACCTATTGTATAAGACTAGAGGCATTGTGGAAGAGGGCTATATTAACAAAAATCTCCATTTTGGCTCCAAAATAGCCATTTCAAACCTTTTCCATTGTGACACTTTACACCTTGGATTATACTGGTGTAACTTCCCTGTGATGCTGAGCTCCAGTTTTCTTTAGCCTAGAAACTTCTCTACATACATTTGGATCTTGCATTCCTGGCATACTCACAATAGATGGTTAAAGTCAAACAGCATTGCAAGTGAAGTAATCATTACAGTTTTATTAAGCAAATAATTCTTCCTTACAATGTATTTGTCAAAAGCTGGAACTAATTTCCCCCCTACTGACTTTGTCCCCTGCCACTTGGCAGGAATTCATTTTTTCTCCATATTTTTGAACAGAGCTAAAAATACAAAGACTGAGAGGGAGGAAAAGTAAGAAAGTAATTCACTCTTAGCTTAGGAAGTCAAAGCATCTTAATTTAGCCTTCTGTACCACTGATTATACTAGCACATCAGCTTGCAATAAAGGGTTTCACGGTGTATCATTGTGGGAATTACACAGAGATGCATTGAAAGACGCATTTTTTCCATGTTCAGGAAATATGTATCCCAAAATGAATTCCACACATGCTTAAGTACAAGCTCTATTTAAATCCTTCAGGTCAGAGGCTCTCCCAACTCTTTATGGTATGCCAGGGAGCTCCTCCAGCTGAGCTAGTTTATATTTACATTAGCAAGGAGAGCAGCCCAGAAAGAGGAGTTCTGTGGAGCAAAACTAATATTGCTGAAAACCCAACATCCACAGGCCTGTGAAGTGGGTGTTACTTTTCTGCCAATATTTAATTTAATCCCCAAATCTGAATGCTCAGTAGGGGTTGCCTTTGGTGCTTCAGAACTGCCAGAACATATTTTTTTGCTTTAGTTTTGCCTGTGTATAACTGGGTTCATATACCTTGTGGTGACTACTAAAACAGAGTAAGGAAAGGCATTTCAAAAGTGAGCTTTGGACTTGAACAAAAATACTAATGTAGATAAGGGAGGGCAGAGGGAGCCCCTGTCTACCTCCTCCAAATCATGAGTTATCATCTCCCAATCTATTCCATACCACTTTGAGGAGAGGCATCCTGTGCCCTGCTGGATCTTCAGGGCTGGATTATCAAAGGACCAGACATGTTGCATTTCATCACCCCCACTTTCAGGATTATCACACCTATGGGAATCCATGCTGTTCAATGCAATGCTCTGAAATGTGTAACCCAAATATAGTTAAACTGAAAATAGACATTTTGTAAGATGCTGATAAATAAGCATCTTCAACATATTTCTATGTAAAGGTTTAAATAAGTCAACAAAAAAATAGGAAGTTTATTTAATTTCAAATCATACTAAAAATCCTGCCATCATCTCTCTCTCTTCTTCTGATAAATTTGACAGCCTTAATTAACCCAGGAACACCATCCTGTTGAATACAAAAAAACCTTTCCAATTTATTCAGAGAATGACTTGTTTCAGTGAAACAGGCTTACAGCTACAACCTGCCACTTTCTTTGAGTTACTCTAACATGCTCCAAGGTCAAAATTTTATCAGGTAAAATATTTTTACACCTGAATGGACAACATCTACATTACTGTGTTCCAATTTTTAAATCTATTGTTCTTTATTTTTCATTTAATACAAATACAAAAATATAGAGGAGTGCACACTGCTTGATAGTAGTTCTCAAGCTACACACACGGCCAGAACCAGTCACCCAGAATAACAATGAGATAGGACAAACAGATCCTACTCTGCCTTTGAATGATAAACATTCAGTTTGTGTTGATGCAAATGTACCTTTGCAATTTATACAGAAAACTGGAAGAACTGCTTAATGGCTCCCAGCTTCAAAATGCAGAAATCCAGTCAGCTGCTTCAGACAGTTGTAGCTGTTACACTATTTCACCTTTCCAAAATGGGAGAATTTGGAATAAAATATGCATCAGTTTACATTATTACAAGACTTCAAGACAAGCTGCTGGAATGAATTTATGGAAGAGAAATATTTTCAAAATCCCCAGTTGATGTGGATCAAAATGTGACCTGCACAGGGGACCCTTGTGAAATTGGGACATGCAGAACTCTGAAGTGTAGTTCAGGTAGATGTGTGTGACTCTAAACAGAAATTAATATACAAAGCAGAGGAATGTCTGCCTCTAGGAAAAGCTGACAATATAATCACTTTGTTGTGTGATGCAAGAGGACTTGTATCCAGTTTGTAGCAAATGCTGCAGTAGACAAATAATTCCCCCAAGAACGGCTGTTTCCAGCATATTCACCATAAACAAATTATTTGTGTAAAAGAACATTGTTTTTCATAATCAACTGCTGGCATTTTAAAAGCACGCCGCTCTCAGAAATTACTCACTTTCAAATTAACAGGGGATCCAGAATTTGACCTTTAAAATTGGAAAAACAAATGGTAAGCAGTATGCTAAACAGAAGAAGAAACAGTAATGAGAGGTTTAAAGCCATAACATTGTGCTTCTCTCCTATCACTCAAGTTTAGATCACAGAATCATAGAATGCTGATGGGTTGAATGGTACTTTAAAAATCATCTAGATCCAATCCTCCTGCTGTGGGAAGGATAACTTCTACTAGAACAGATTGCAATCCAACCTGGCTTTAAACACTTCCAGAGATGGAACATCTACAACTTCTCTGGGCAACCTTTTCCATTGCCTCATTCCCTCACAGTAAAGAATTTCTTCTGTATATGTAATCTAAACCTACCTTTTTTGCACTCTGAAGCCATTTCCCCTTGTCCTGTCTCTATATGATCTTGTAAATAGTCTCTCTCCAGATGCTAATGATGCATCAAATCAATGTAATGTAGAATAGTACAAATATCCTTCCCAAATTAAATTCAGGCTTTGAAAACATAGTCTTTGCTGATGATTTGGAAAAGATAAACCTGTATATTATAGGACAGAGTTGTACACAGCACAAGAAGAGCCATCTAGATTTAAAATAAGAAAACAAACTCAAAACCCAATTGGTAATGCCAATCCCAACTCAGCTGGGTTCAGCCCAAGTTGTTGGATTGTCCATGAGATATCTGCAAGCACCCACTTGGTGTCCCAGATGATGGGTTGTGTGTCAGTGTAGACACATCCCCCTACCAGCTAAACTAGCAGTAAGTTAGTGATAATGAAACAGCAACAAAAAATGCTGCCAATAGACAAGAGAACATAATCTTCATCTATAAAAACTGCTTAATAAACTACCAGTGCTTAACAGGTCACTGCTCACTCCAGGGTGAGTTTGGTGAGCTCTTTTTCAGTCCTGTAGGAGAATTCCACTGAGGCAGTAACAGTTTTCCTAACTCTACAAATGAGATGAGATGAGATCCCAGACTAATGCTTTTGCAGACTAGGAGCCCACTCTGCCTGCATCCATCTGTAGGATGCCCATGGATTACAGAAAATCAGTAAACTGTGCTAAGTGTAACTAAAGGCTGACCTGCAGCACCTGCTCCTGATCAGCTAAGATCCATTTACACTTCAGTTTTCAAAGTTTGTTTTCTCTTCCAGGAATGAGATTCCCTCAAAAGCACCTGCTAGTATCCTGGCAAGCACCCTCAGGTTTTGAGGGCAAATACCTCATTTCTTGGGTTGTATCCCTCCTCCCTTCTAACCCATGGCCAAAATGAGAAAAACAAAGCTGGTCTCCAGGGCTTTTTGAAGCAATGGTAGAAAACTTCACTTAATCCACATTTTTGCATTTCTTACAAACCCACAGTGTTGCCACTACATGTACAGACAAAGGAATGCACTCAGCAAAGAGCTTGCCAGAGCCAATTCCCCAACAAATCACCTTTGGGACCTGGGTGACAGGAACACTCTGGAGAGGATGAAAGAAAAGAAACATAGCCCTCCAAAGCAGAAATCCACAACACTATCTCAGTCTAACTTATCCAGCATCTCTCCAACAAAGATACATAAACCAAAGCTCTTTCATAATAAACACGTCACATTACGAGAGCCCTTGAGTGACAGTGAGCAGTCCCCTCTTGTCACAAACACACACAACAACGCACTGAGCAAGCACGTAGTGCTTACTCAGAACCACAAGGATTAAAACTTTGTTTATGGGAAATTTGGGAGTTAAGCTGGGAAAGAGACATGGCCACTGGCAGCTTTCTTCTACTAGAAAAATGTAACTGGCTCAAGCCCAACTGCACTAAGTTACATGGATTCCTGACCACCAGTGTGAAGCAGTCCCAGACTGTGTCAAAACAAATGGTACTTATGACTGCAAAAGCATTCAGAGGGCATTAGGCACTCTCTGAAACCCAGCCCTGCCGTCTGAGGTCCCAATTGCTGTGTCTGTGACTTGTGCTGCATAAATTGCAGATCACTTTTTCTACGCAACAGCATATGGTACTCTGACATTTGAGGAGTATCAGATGTGCATACATGCACGTAAATCAAGAATTCAGCACTCAGTATTTATGGCAACTTCAATAACTTCCCAGTCTACTGAACGCCACAATAAATAACTGCTTTATTGTGCATAAAATGTGAACTGACTGTAATTACTCCTTTCCAATTCATTATGATTTCAATTTACCGAAATAAGATAAACAAAATTATTCACTGACTCTTTCAATGTCACTTTGATTTCATTAATTCAAAATCAATGTGCATAAAAAGAAAATGTGATGTTTATGTCTACACAATTGCTGAGTTATTATTCAAAGCAAGAACTCTGGCACTATCTAAGTCTTTCAGTCTGTTTCATGTTAACCTAAGCTAATTATTTAAAACATCATCACTAGCTCTATATCAAATTTTACATTCATCTTCAGATTTTATTATCACCAGCTTATGGTAGTATCTCAGGGAGTAGATTTAAAGGCAGGACAGCAGCAAAAGCAGCATTTGGAATCAAGAAATATTGGAAATTTTGACAAATTAAGAGGAAGATGAAGAGAAAGGACCTAATCTTCACAAAGCCCGAGGAAAATGGGACCCTGTCTGGTGGTCCCCTCTCTCCCATGAGAGCAGGGTGGTCTCACGAATATCTATATACACTTGATGGGAAGGTGTACAGGAGTCCCTTCTAAATATAATTATTCTGTGTTTACACAGTCAATCAAACTTAACAATGCTCCTTCTTTTGAGGCCTTGCACAGAAGAACAAATAGTGCCTAATTAAAGCAAATCAAACCCTTGCAAAAATGTCATAACAAATGTGCTAATTCCCAAACTCTGGGTGGAAAGATTAAGTGATCTTGACCTGTGCAGCTGAAGATCAAAAAGGACATGCTAATATGTACCATGACCTCCAATGCCTGTCAATAGAGGACAGAGATGATGGAAAGGTTTCTGTACTTGCAGAGCTACGTAAGAAGGAGCCGTAGCCAAGTTTGACCAAGAGACAACATTGTACTTGAGGGTTAAAAATTATGACACAGTAAACAAATAGGTCAAGGCATAGGCTGAGTGGGTTATGATTGACATCTAGAGCTTTCTAGGAAGCAGCAAATTAAAAAAAAAAAAAAAACAAACCAAAACACAACAACAGGGGAATTAATCTATGAAGAAAATTCTGCTTCAAGATGTTGTTTACACAGAATGACCCAAGAACTTTCCCACCTTTTATCATCAGCCAGCTCTGATTTGTTAGCCATCCTGGTCTTTCTAAAACAGAGAAGTAAAACCCTTACTGGAAGAATTTGTCAGAGCAGTGAAAAAATGAAGGAGTAACTGATACTTATTTTTATCATAGGCATGGATACATATTTGGGGCTGAGAACAATGCCCTTGCTACAGCTTTTTCAAAGATGCTTCAGTACACACTTTTACAGACTTTGTGCTCTATTCATAAAATACATACCATTATCCATTTTGAGAGGAAAGAGGATGAAGTTCACTGCAATGCACACAATCCACAGGAGCATATTAAACCCTACTCATGTAGACTTTGATAAGTGTCCTGAATTTCAGTGAAATTCCTCAAGATTTTTTCCCCCCACAATACATGAACATACCAAAGATCCTTGTAACTTACAACTTTGAGACTCAGCATTCACTGGCCTCAGTTCTGAGACTCCTGAGCAGCACTCTCCAATGCCAGTCTTCCTTCTTGCTGTAGAAAAATTAGCATGGGCTCTCCTTTTAAAAGAGTTGAGGCCACAGATTTCTCAGTGGGATGCACTATGCTAAGCTATGGAGACCAGGATTACCAGAACTACTAAACTGGTACTGAAATCCTGGTGAATCCACCCTCACACCACTTCCAGTTGAACTGATGCGTATCCTTATAAGATCTGCTTCAGAAGAGAGGCTGATGGACACAAAGCACGGGGGAAAGCTATAATCTTTCAGAGAGAGAAGCACTATCCAAGTGCTCTACTACCATTATATTTAAGGAGTGATGACAACCTTGTGTTTACAGGATGTGTGCTGTAAATTAAAGTAGATATAATGAGGCTCTGGGATCTAGAAAAGACATTTAACACTGTGCTATAGTTCCACTAGGTACTGAAGCTTCAGGTGGAGAAATTATAGTAATGACTTACTTCATCGTCTCCCTCCTAATTGCACAAAACTTCAAGCAGAACACTAATGCAAAAAAAAAAAAAAAAAAGTATTCCTAGCATTCTTCAGTATAACTTGGAAACATGGAACACAGCCAATGAAGAGAGATCACAAAGTGGCATTTAAAAGCTTTTAATGAGAAAGTAAAAATAATTTTTATTAGGAAACATTTAGAAGCACATCGTGACTTCACATTTTCCAGCTCACTGAATTTACAAGTGAAGAGGCTGATGCTGTAATACCTAGAAGCCAAGTAGTTCCTAGGATGTTCAGAGTACCAGAGACTACTGTAAGTTCAGAGCAGCCAGCATCTCACAGTATCCCAATTCCTCTTACTACACACTAAATCTGAAACACTGCCAGGTTAGTTCACTTTCTCTTTCCTACTTGTGGCAAGGAGACTTTTATAACTTCAGTAACTGGCTAGAAGGTATTGCCCTCATTTCATCATACTACATTACACTCCACTCATACTGTACTCATGACTATTTATAGCATGAACCATGTATAGGAACATGACACTGCAAAAGTGTCACTATGAGAAATGCTGAAGTAAGAAGTGAGATGGGATTACAAACACTAGGCCACTAACCTGCTATAATCCAGTTATACATTTACTTGCTCCATCATTTTAATTCCATTTACAGAACACATGAACCATGTGCAAGGCACTGATACTACTAGTATTACACACAATTCAGGAAAATACTTTTGTAGCCCTGAGGGTGATTCAAAAACTAGTACAAAATGTTGACATTTTCTCTATTTAATATCTTATCCAGCCTGTGAGACAGCAAAATCTGTTGCCAATTCCTGATCGCCCTGTAGTTTGTGGGAATAGGTGTCTATCACAAGACATGATTGTTTTGACATGATACAAGGAAGGAAACAGAGGTAGTAAAAGCACTGAAGTAGAATATTTTCAATGCATTTCAAGTGCTTGTGGCTGGTTATATCTACAGAGGTATCTCAATACAAGGGCACTGAAGTCCTTCCATTTGTATCTCAGGAATTAAAATCCTCCCTAGGACCATCTCCATAATGCATGAAATGGGTCTTTTGTTCACTACCTGCTGAAATGGGATGTCTGTACATCAGCCTGGAGATGGAAAACAAATCTTCCACCAGCCTGCTTCTCATGGGATTTTTGCAGTACTCGAATTCTGCCACTGCAGAGTCAGGCTGGGACTGAACTCATCAAATCCTGGCACACACCTTAAGGAAAGGTGTCTGTCAGCAAGGGCTGAAGGGCAGAGCCCAAGGACAGACTGTACAGTTCACACGGAACATCACCTCTTATTGAACAAACCCTGGCCTTCACCATCCCACCTTTTGAAGGAAAAACCTTACAAAGCTTTGAGTTTACTGAAATGACGTAACAAACACATATGCTGCTGAAGTGACACTCGACTCACAAGGCTTTTATGTTGAATGGCCTCTGTTGATTTAGCAATTTCTATTTCATAAGCTCTGGAAGGCAACAATACATCCCCAAGTGTTGTGCTCTGTTATAAACCAGCCAGAAACCATTTGAACACCACAACAAGAAAAGGCTTCAGAGAGACCACAATGCCTCCAGCCATCAGGCATGGCCATCCAGCTCTTTCTTGCTCCAAAACACAGATGGGATGCCTGCCTTGGGACTGAGCCACGGCTCCTGCACACTTCGTTGAAGAAGTCACTTCTCTTCCTTACTTTCTAAATCTATAGCACTCACCAGTGATGCCACTGAGTCTTCTTTATTGACTTTAATGAGTTTCATGCAAGTGAAGCCATTTCTGGGGAACAATTCAGGCAGAGTAAGTTATTTTAGCTGAGACTATAGCTGGCAGAGCCTGCCCCTTAGGCAAATTGCCTTGTAACACAACAAAGCCTCATCTGTCTGCAGTACATTGCAGCAAGCTTGCCAGCCTTTCTCTGAACAGATATTTGCTCCTTGAAGGGAATTCAGATTCTTGTTTATAGAAAAACTCCAAACTCTCAAGAGCAAAAAGCAATCTTGTCACACTTGAACTGCATTTAGCAGCCTTGCTGTACACAAAGGTAGAGTGGAGGGTGTGTTTCTGTGCCCTACCAATGCACCAGAAAACTACTGAGGATAACAAAGTGAGATCTAGGAACAGATGGGGATGGAATGGCCCAGCCTTGGCAAGTGGTCTGGGACACCACCTTTTAAGACAGAAATGTGAGTCAATCATTGGTGTGCAGGTGTGGGAAGCACATAAAATCAACATGTGCTTCCCCATACTGATCATCTCTAAATGCACAAAAACCATCATCTCTGATCAGTCACCTTAACAATGAAGAAAATCATCATCATCAGACAGAGCAGCTGCCTTGTCAGAGGCCAGGAGCTGCCTGCTTTCAGGCAAAGACTCACAGTCATAGGGTGCACCCAAGCTCGTGGGTGCTGCCTCACCATCCAGCAGCACGGGATCCCAGGAGGTGAGAGCACCCACATCTCCTGCAGGGTATGGGTGCACTTCAGATGGGGAAAGGGGGGAGACTGTAACCCACACATGCTGGTAGAGTATGTGAGTGTACTTGTGGAAGAGAGTCTATAACTTTTGGGGATTAGTTAAATCTGTTTTCTGTAAGTGCTTATTAACATTAATTCAGTGTTCAGAGTTGTAATTTATCTGTGGCATTACTGGTACTGATCCCAAATGAGCAGTTCATTGACTACTGATTAAATTCATGCCATTATTAAACTGCTTTGATCCTAGTTTTAGTTTAAGCTATGTGAACTGAATAGCACTCCACTGCAGCACGTGATTCATCACTCGCTGCTGTTTGTTTCTATTTTACTTTTAAGGATGAGAAAACTGATTTATATCAGGTGTTGACAAGAATTTCAAAATAAAGCTAGGGATTAAAGAGTGTTGTTTAACCAGCTGCAACAAGCCATTGCCTAGAAAAGGTGTGGACAAACTCCAAAAGCAACCTAGATGTCACTGTGGATTTGTGGAGCACTGGCAGTGCAGCACAGTGGAGCAACAGGGAGATGCTGAACACCTGCAATGAGGGATCATGTTCTGCCTTGGCAAGGACTGCAGCTGATTCAGACTCTGGTTTCTCCTGCAGGGAATCACAACCTTGGTATAATCTAATTATTTCTCCATACATATATGTGCATTATTTCCACATATAGCTGCATTTGCCTGTACCCATAGGCAGTTTACTATAATTACAGATGGCCAGAAATGAAACAGCAGCTTTGACTTCTCTTACAAAGTATGGAAAGTAATGGAAACCACAGAAGTGCTACAACTGAATAAAAAGCTCACCTTTCACTTATAAAAGTGTGTGCCAGGGAAAACTTAATAATATACACCTAATATAATTAGAGAACCAAATTAAAGGCAATTAAATAATTTAAAACATTTTTCTAGGAAAAGGTATCAAATTCCTTATGAGTAATATTCTAAACACACAATTAAACCATAATGATTTTACCCCATTAACTTCTCTTTTTTCTTCTTTTTTGTGTTAAAGTATGTAGGATCAGGAATTGGCATATTACTGTAGATGAGTATGAAATAAAGCCAAGCACCCAGAGGCACAGTGGTAAGGACTATTTTTAAGCTGGGTTAAATTTAGCTTTATTATGTTTAAATTAAATTAAAATTAAATTAAAAAAATAATCAGGCAAGCCACAGAATAAAGCTTTACAATAAGGGGCACTTGCAGAGGGTTCATCTGCTTTGTTTAAAACAGAGACACTTCACGGCAGCACTGCTCAGGAAACAGATGGACACTGTTGGATGGAGCTGTAAACTTTAGGACAAGCTACCAAGATATTGTAACTTTAGTTAAGTTTACACTGAAAGGAAAACAGCTTTTAGTGTGTGTCCAGCACATCCTTGGAACTCAACCAGGCAATGACTCTTCTCACTTTCCTGGGAGTAATTTTACTTTGAGCTGTAGTAATTTAAGAGAGACACAACTGCAGCACTACAGTTTTCTTCAGGCTTGTACCAATTTTTAAATCAAATTCTCCCTTATTAAACACTTACTCTCCCCTTCCAGCAGAGTGGCAAAAGAATAGACATGATAGACGATGAGAATGACTTTGGGTTGTACAGGTCTTCAGGTGAGCTCCAGTGCAGCCCATGAGACCATGCAACCTGGGGATGCACCAATGCAGGACCAGAACTCCCAGCTGTGGAAAACATGGAGCACGGCCCAGGGCTGGGGACAGCTGCAGTTGTGAGAGACATGCTGGGGAAATGAGACCCTTTCCCAAATCATGGGAAGC
The DNA here is from genome assembly GCA_013400215.1 of Cisticola juncidis. Classification (NCBI taxonomy): domain Eukaryota; kingdom Metazoa; phylum Chordata; class Aves; order Passeriformes; family Cisticolidae; genus Cisticola; species Cisticola juncidis. The sequence goes on from VXBR01013487.1 coordinate 926,754, forward strand.
ACCGTGGTTTCAGAGGATACGAGCACTGAGCTGTTGTCAGCTACAATGGTGTAAAAAGTGCTGCTGTTTCACTCTTTTCCCTTTTTTGCACCCTCTGTTAAAACCATAACTCCACTACACAATATGATGTCAAAAATGTCATACAGATAATGATGAGTGGAGCCAGAGGATGAAGCCAGACATTTATTCTTATGTTGTAACCAATATAAACTGGATTAGGAAATTCAGTTTATATTTAATTGTGTATTTTAAAATAAGCCGTAATAACCATTGCACTAACATACAAGGAATTCAGAAGCTGTTGGATGTCTTGGCAACCTTGATGTAAATTCTATTCTGCTTCTTTTAAAAGATTGTATCCAAAAGAAACACTGCATCAAATGTATTGTTGAGACTTTCCTCAGCATATGTTTTGACATCTAGGCAAGTCTTATGAGTCAGGGTGGTTGAGAAGCTCAAGCAGCAGACCTGACGCTGCTAAATCTGACATTCACCACTGGGAGAAAGTAAATTGCCTGTCTTCTTTTGACAGCTGAACGGGAGATCTCAGCCACTTGGCTTCATGCTCCCCATCAGTACCCTCCAAGCTCTCCAGCTTTAGCACAGGCCAGCCAGGCATGCAGCAGGGCTGAGCAGCCTCCTCTACAGCTGGCTCTGAGGTGTTCCTGGTGACATGCACAGACCTCCAAAGGAGCTTCAGGGCACTTTGAGACACCCATGCTCAAAGCAGCTGACAGGTACATGAACTACATCAGTCACCTGTGAGCATGCCACAGTATTGCCTGTCCTCTGGGCTCCTCACCAAAGCACTGGCAGCTCCCTTCTATCACATCTAATTAGTCAGCCGGAGTCATTTAGCAACCTGAGAGCAAGCCCAATCTGGTCACAGAATGTCTGCTTCCTTGCAATTGCACATTCTGCTACCAGAGCATTAAAGGCAAGTGAAGTTCACAGAAAGGCAGAAAAATTTATTTTTTCACAGGAAAATTACACATTGGCATGACCACATGGTGCCACCAAACTGTGCTAGGCATTCCATGAAGATCATGCAGAATATGACATACTGCAACACATCTCTTATTTGTGCTCACCCAGCCATGCATCTTTCTTTGCCCCAAGGTCCCTCTACTACTCTGAGTGTTCAGATCCAGTTGCTGAAATGCAATCGGGTTTTTTTTCCCAGTACCAGTGGTAAAGCCCATGCAGCCAGAGCCAGGTGTAACTTCTTCACCATCACAGGCAGTAGCTGCAGCAGACAAAATCAGAATACCCAGGCACAAAGTGTTCTAGTTTAATAGGAAAAAAAGTAAAGCAAAAGCAAGCAGATTACAGGAGCTCAGGAAAGAGGCTAATGCATCATACAGCAAAAGCTTCATTAACATCTCAAGTTAGAGGTGGTAGCAGGCTTGAAATATAACTCTCTGTACACACCACCATGCACAATGTGGAATAACCGTATTCTTGCATGCAACTGTGAAAAACCTGGCAACCCTCAGGTTCATTATATGAAACAGTTTAAATTTTCAGTTCAAGTTTTGTTCACCTGTATGACAGAATACATCAGCTGAGACATGCTGTGAAGCTTCTTCTAGTAAGTCAATATTCACAACACAAAAGTCTGTTTAACAGGAATACAGTTTCACATTCATTCATTAACTGTTTTTAAATCTATGGAAAATGTTAAAAAAAAAAAAAGAGAGTGAGAGAGAGAGAGAAATCAAAACAGGTAAATTAACCAGCCTTCCTTAAGCCAATAGAGGCTTAAGCCTCTATTTTTAGAGGCTGTGGTGAGATTAAAGCCTTTATCACTGGTTTCAACCATCTGGCCAGTACATGACACGTTTAAATTTTCCATATACTGTACTACAAACACACTCTAGATGTAGGCTTTTTACATGAACCTTCTACCTGCCAACCCCAAAATATCATGTTGCCCACCACAACAGAGAGTTGCCATCCACAGGATGGTTTGGTTTTGCTTCTAACTGCTCTCAGTCACGGCACCCTCCCACTCCCAGGACACCGCAGAGGAACTCCCAGGGCTTGCTCCCTTGTGCAGATATCAGCACTCAGCACAGCCCTGCTAGCAAGGAAACTTGGCAGAGGCTCACAAAATACACAACTTAACAATCAAGGGCCTTGTTGAGTTGGACCTTTTATTGAACACAACTCTGGCCCTTGTCTTCTCTCTCTGTTTATAAGGCTTACCAAGTATATAAACTATTGCTCTTAAATTATGAGGACCCACATTTATGAGAGCAATTATCCTTTGTTTGTTTAGAAAGGCTATTTGTCTTTCTCCTGTCTTTTACATGCCTCCCTGCCTCCTTTGCCCAAAACAAAGACAAATGTTTGGATTTTTATTTGAGGGTGGGCTCCATCTGAAGTTCACTTAATGAGAGGAAATCTCTGCTATAATCATTGGATGGGGGGAGGAGCTGGAGGAGGAGATCAAACCTTGCTTCAATTCAAATGAAAGTTAGGCAAGGGAATTGTCTGGAGGAATAGATAAAGTTTTTGCTTTTATACATCTATAAAATCAATTATGAAGTTGAAGTGACTTGGCTTTAAAAAAATAATTCAAAAATCACATTACACATCAGATGGTAAGTACCTCACTGTCACTGTGCACTAGAGCAGGGTAAGGCTTGAACATTGGACTGGCCCTTCTGCAGTCTGCTCAGATGAGATGGAAAGTAAAAACCCACTGCTGGGGCTTTAAGAAGACCATGCTATCTCTGGAAAATGGATTAAACTGTATCTTCCAAAAGACTAAAATATGTCTTTGTAAGACTGCTCTATTCAGAATTAATACTGTCAACATGAGACACATTTGAGCTCTGCAAGTGAGCACACTTGGCTGTCCAACAGAGCTTCCCAGAGAGGCGTCAAGTGCCAAGCATAGATGGACTTCCTTTAACAGTCTTGGTAAAATGATCCCACTTATTATCTCTGACATTCCTGTAGATCCAACAAGAATCTAAGACCTGAACACCCCTGTGGCCTGCAGCCAGACAGCTATTACCCTGAGGACCTCTGTTCTTCCTTCCTCTCCAGAATTTGCAACACATGCCCTGTGTTACCAAAGGCATCACCAAGACTGAGCCTTTGAAATCATGGAAAAGAAAGCTTTCTTGCCTGGAAAACCACAGCAGCAGTAGGGAAAGGAAACAGGCACGTGATCCAGCTCCTCCTTTCCTCAGGCACCCGTCTCCTCACTGTGAGCAGCACTGACTCTGCAGCAGTTCTGCTGCAAGAAATGCCCCAGGCAGGGGAAACCCTCCAGCGTCCTTTCAAGTGTGAAACCATACAGGTCCTTCTGAGAGATGAGCATGGGACAGATCGAAAGTGGCTGAGCTTCATCTTGGAAAAGAATTTAAAAAAAATGAAAAGGAAGATGCTTTTGAGACAAGTGCTGCAGAACTGTCAACAGAAGAGAACACAGGGCTGGCAGGTGCAAAGAAGGGTGCAGGAGGGCAGGGGCATTGCACAAGCAACAGCCACTACAGAACAGAAGAGCAGAACAGAAAAACCTTCCAGGAATGTGGCTGTTGTTTTGTGCAACAAAGCTGATCAGAAGGTACTTCAGATGTGAAATTCATTTTCTAAATTAGGGATTCTAAACACTCTGATAGGAAAAGGACTTCGACTAAAGTTCAGCGGTTGTTCTGGTCTCCAGGTACCAGGAACCCATCCCCTTATGTGACTTTTATTACCTGAAATTCAGTGTTTCAGTGCAGAAAGCAGAAGCACCAGATACTTGCTGAAAGCACATTTTTCTGTTTATAAGTCAAAGTCACTAACAGTCCCCAATACATACAGCTTCCATATCCAGATATGATTAGAAGGAATCTTTTAATGGGACTCACTGACAAAGTTACAATAGGAGGTTATCTTTCATGCTGCAGGATGTATTACAGTCTCTGCAATGCAGCTCTGAAATAAAATCACAAGTTTCCCTTCTTGTAGAACATGCTTTCAAGGTTAAATGAACACAGTTATCTTTAGGCAGAAATACGAAGTACTATAGAATCACAGAACCATTTAGGTTGGAAAAGACCTCTAGGATCATCAAGTTCAAGCATAAACCTAACACTGTCAAGTCCACTATAAACTACATCTCCAAGTACCACATCTACATGTCTTTTAAATTTAAATTATTTCGATGAAGAATTTTTTTCTAAACCTCCCCTGGTGCAACTTCAGACTGTTTCCTCTTGTCCATTCAGTGGTTGCTTGAGACTGTCGTGGTTGAGGGGGAGGTGAGTTTTCCAGGGGGCTGTGGGCAGGCCAGTCAGTGGTCGGGTTTTGTGCTGGCATTTGGAGTGGCCACTGGGAGGTTTGGACACGCCTCTGAGGACACAAGGGGTTAAAAGCAGGGACTCCCAGAGGGTCGGCCTCTTTCGGAGAAACATCTCTGCCTCTCTCTCTCCTGCCCCGCCAGGAGGCTGGGTGGGGGAGGGGAACC
>VXBR01013487.1:931696-955418 GCA_013400215.1 Cisticola juncidis
CTGAGGAGCAGTCTGTGGTGCAAGAGAGACTCCTCTCTACCTTGCTGAATTGAAGATTAGTTTTTTTGAGTGGTGATTGTTTGATTGAAAACCCAAGGTTTTGATCCATAAAGGGTAACGTGTAAGGGGTGGAAACTGGGGGAGGAGAAGAAATGTTCTGGGAAGTTTTCATTTCTGTTTTTGTGTGTGTTTAGAGTTTTCTTTTCTATTTCTGTTCTTATGTAATGTAATAAAGTTTTGTTTTCTGTTTTCAGATTTTGGGCCTGCTCTGCTCTGTTCCTGATCACATCCCACAGTAGTTGTTAGGGAAAAAACATATATTCAGGGGTGCATTAACATCTGGCCAGTGCTAACCCATGACAGAGACCAATCCCCACCTGGCTACAACCTCCTTTCAGGCAGTTGCAGAGAGCAATAAGAGAACAATGAGATTCCCTTTCTCCAGGCTAGACACTCCCAGCTCCCTCAGCCACTTGCAAGACCCATTCTCTTAATTAATCATAAAAAGCATAAATATGAGCTCATGGAAGAGCGAAATGACATTCTACTTTACAGGAGTAGACTTTTTCTTCCTCAATTCTTTTTTGTTTTGTTTTTTTAATTTTCGTGGTTGTTGTTTTAAACCATCAACAGCCATTTTTCCAGAGTAAGGTTATGCCATGTCCTATATATGAATTTTATAGAAAGCTTTTGCTGTAAAAGAGTTGTTTGATTAATAGTCATCTTGAACAGGAAATACTTGCATTATGCGAATACATCTTGGATACAGATCTGGCTCACAGTAGGTCTTTTGTGCTGCAGAGACTAACCTGGAACTGTTCCCACTGATACTGCTTTAAACAATCTGGCTGGACTGCAAAGTGTGGATACCAGCATCTCTTTCTGCAGGTTTTAAGCTATCCAGCTGGAGAATGGAATTCACCCTAGTTTCACCAGATACAGATGAAGAAGAGAAACCACCCCATTACTGAGCTGTATAACTTGGCCTTTTGGTCAGAAAGCCTCTAAACCCTATTATATGGCTCAGCACTGCACACTTAGAGAGCTTGGAACAGAGGGCCAAAAATATGGAAGAACCTAAGGTTACTTTTTAGCTGGCAAACAAAACCACTGCAAGCAGCAGTCTCAACCAAAAAGAAAAGTACCAAAGGACAGAGGAAGATCTGGTGGCTATAGCTCACTCATGTTTCCAGAAGATATTCAGGTAATGTCTACATTGAAGGTCTTGAAAGAAACCCTGCAGGCAAAACAGGTGGGAAGGTCTCAAAGGTGAACTCCTTATTTTTGAGAACAGGAGGAATAAAAGTAGAAGTTGTCAGTCATGTCATTCAGGGAAGAATCCAGACAGTTTGACAGGCTCACATGTAATCTAGACAATGTGTTTAATTGGAAAACAATATGTAGGATTGTTGACAGATTAAATTATTCTAGGAGGTGAAGAAGAGGACTTGCTCTGGAGAACTGCAAAAAAGTCTTAATTGCACTCAGTTATTGGTCATCACATTGTCAAATAGTTTCATGTAGGTATGAATAAAACTCATTTGGACAAACTTTCAGGCATGCACACAAAAATAGGTAATTTTCTATATAAAGTGAAAGAGTATGAGCTGACAATAACTATCTTCAAGTATGATCTTGGGATTGCAATACACAGTTACATGCCATAGTTCCAAGTATACACAGCCTCGAACAAACAAAGAAGGGCAAAATCAAAACTCTCACAAAGGAATAAAGAACAGAAAAAGAGCAATCATCACCACAGAGGAAAAGAGCAACTCAAGTTCTGCATGCACTCCTGGTCCTCTCTTCTCACAACACTTTAGAATAAGCAGAAGCAGTTCAGAAGAGGACGCTGAGGATAAACCAAAAAAAGAAAGAGCTTTTAAATGACAAACATTCTTCAGTCAGAAAAAGAGACAACATAAAAGGAATATGATGGAGACTTGCACAGTCACAAGAGGCAGTAAAACCTATACCTCACTTATTTTCTTGCACTAGAGAACAGATGATAGAAATCAAACTAATCACTGACAGGACAAGAGAGCGCAACAATCTGTAGCTGGAGGAGAGCAGCATTTGCAGAAATCACCTCCTATCATATTCATAATGCTTACAGTTCTTATCCAGCTTCATCACTATTTAAAATCTCACTCCTTCTTCTCCCATGTGGATTTTTAAATCCTGTAAGAATGCTGTATAAGCACTTCCAATAAATATAGGACTGAAAACACATTATAGTGCAAAGTGTTAAGAGCCGCTCTCTCTCCCATATAGAGTATTGCAAACATGATTGAAACTGATGAGTGTTTTCAAGCCCTAAGGCTGACTGGAAGGTGCAATTAAATGCCTCCTTTTATAAGAACAGCTGGAGCCAAATGGTGGTGAAAAACTGGTGAAGGCCATAAGTCAAGAAAGTAAGCTGTGAACCAGGTCAAGAAAAGGTTAAGTTGTAAACAGGCAATCTGGCACTAAGGACTGAAAAAAAATTATGTGCGGCCAACTGCTTAAGTATGTAAATATTGGACTTCCAAATAAACATGTCTGAATATAAGGGTAAGAAAAAACATAGCAGGAGATGAGCATTTTCTGCCAACAGCCTTGGGTAAGGTAGACCCAGGTAACACACTGGAACAGCAATTTAACTCAAAAGACTGGTGGGTGCAGTGCACAAGCAAGCCCCTCAGCTTGCTAATACCATAACACTCTACAAATCTCTCTACAACTCCCTGATAAGACCTGATGATCTCAGAGATCATTCTAAGTGGTTCTGTGATAACTGCCTTCCTGCAGTTCAGAGAACTGTGAGAGTAATTCTCAGTCTAATTCTTGAAATCTTGAAAACAACCTTCCCAGTTCCCATACACTGGCCAATGGCTCAAGCCAGCACTACTGCAAGTAAACTTTGAGTTTTGAAAAGTTTGACAGAGTTTTCTCATTAGATTTTTTTTACATTTCAGTCGAATACCACCTGTAAAAACTCATAGTGAAGAGCTGTGATCTATGTCTGACCACCTGCAGTATTATACAAGAATTCTGGTGATAAAAAGAAAAATTTTATTTCCCCAGAAGGTCCTGCAGGACGAAAACATCCAGAAAATGGTTGGTATTTGGCAATACTTCTATTAAAATGTAGTCAAGGAAGAAAGGAGAATACTTTCCTAGCTATCCAAATCTCAACATGAGTGAACAGAATCATACTAGGTACGTGACAAGAAAAGACAAAGTTTAATACTATCAGGATCTAAAGGTTATTTGTTTTTGTCAGAGATTAAAAAAGTAATACAAAAGAAACAGCTCCCCTCTTCAGGGCATGAGAGGCAACACAAGCTGAGGATCAGGCTCACACAAGTAGATCATGTACAGAAATACCATCCTGGGGAATGCCTGACGTGGATAAAGCAATTCATTTTCAGTGAATGAAGCAGCAAAAGCTGCTGCTGTCTCCTAAGGAAAAGGGAACAGGGTACCGGTGAGGGAAGGAAGAGCGATCCTCAGTGTTTGTGCACAGTTCAGAGATAACCATGCAGTGGCATTTTCCCCCTTCAGCATCTCTCCACTCATGCACACACTGAGCTTCTGCAGTAATGAGAGATGCCCCTGCAGGGCCCAGAATCCCAGGGAAAGGCTCCCAGGCCGTTCAGTGGCTGGAAGTGATCTGTATTGCACACCCCAAACAGTATCCAGCCAAAGTGTGATTAATGTTCCTTGAGCATTCTTCTGTCACTGGGCCTTTATTCACATGTAGTTACGACATCAAGCAGCCCCAAGCAGGGCCCAAGTGCAGCAGCAAGCAGCTTCTTCTGCCCCACAGCCCTGAGTGCTGCTTTGGATTAGAGCTGGAGTGCCAATAAAGCAGCATGAGCGGCGGAGGGTGTGCCGAGAGCCGGGGAGTGCACGCCTGCAGAAACGCTTTAATCCCAGGAAGGAAGAACTCAGCTTGAAGTGAAGCTTCAGTGAATTGTTCCTGCCGACCTTCCAGACTGCCCTAATTTTGCCAGTGCAGAAAGGTCACCTTTGCAACAACGAGCAACTCTATCAAAAACATTATTTTAACAGCAGTGCTGAGAACACAGCAGGTCTGTAATTAATAAAACAAGGAAACTCCACCAAGGGTTTTTTAAAGGGTTTGGTTAGAGGAAGAAGGTAAGAAAGCAACTTAATGAAAAAGCAGCAAAACAAAAGACATAATGCAGAAGAGTTCACTGGAGTTCAGTTTTCATATATTTAACTCATTTTTTTCAACACTATTGCTATTTCTAAAATCGTCTGCTGCACTTCAGGAACAATGAAGAAGCATATAAATAAGCTAAGAGCTAGGTTCCCTTAGGCTATTTGAAAAGAACAGGTATCATCTGACAACTTTATTACAGGTTTTTAAATGTAATAAACACCTGTAGGGAACAGCAAGAGCATTAGGAAACAGAGAAGTGAACTACGCAGGAACAGACACATTCATGACAGCATCAGGACAGGAATTACAAATATATGTGAATGCTCACTCTGAATTAGTATCTGCAGTAAGGGGGATACTGCTGCAACATGGGGAAAAACAGCCAAAACCCATTCCCATCAATGATTTGTATAATAAATTATCAGTGAGGCAAACCACCATGGTTAGGCTGACAGCTACAGTATTATCAACACTCAAAGAACAGCTGTACATTGAAGGAAAACCTATGCTACTTTCAGGGGAGGTATATTGAGCATGAAAATATTAATCAATTTATCTGCAGTAAAAAAACAAAAGTAGCTTTACTGAATCCTCATTTTTTCTCATGCAAACCTTCAGAAGAAAAGCTTCTCCACTGTGTTTTTAAGAGCTGTGGTGGTCAGCCTGCAGAGGCATTCAGCTGCCTAGCAAAGCAGGCAGAACCTGGCCAGCCCCATCCTATAGGGTGGCCCTGCTCAGTTGCAAGGGTGGTTATAACCCATGCAGTCCTACCTGTGATAGCCAAGATCACTGCCCATGCACCAGAAGTATAAGCACAAAAGGACCTAGTGTATATCTATATTGACCTCAGGGAAGAATATCACAAGTTTACCTGCCCTTAATTAATTCCAGAAAAAAAAGTCAATACTGGTAAGTTCCCTCTCATCTCTGAGTCACACTTTTCCTTTGGCCTCACCCCTTCAGTTTAAGGCACTAGTCATCTTTATTCTGTACAGCTATTTATAAATAGTTTCCCATTTAGTCTGTTTATTGTGGCTTGCTTAATTTGACTAGTTTCATCTTCTGAGCTTCGTGCCACTTCTGGCAGTTCTGAAAGACTGTTGTCCACTTGACCACCCAGTTTACATTCCTATGCAAGAGAGTACCCTAATGGCATGCTTGTTAATCAAACTCTGCTCCGTACCATTTAATTTCCATCCCTTCTTCTCCATGACCACCCCTTCTTCTCCAGTACATCTTTTGAAAGATCTCACATTAAGCAGTTCTTGCCCATTGTCTTAATCTGTAGAGTTTTCCACAATATTCCTCACTTTTCAAAGCTCCACTAAGACCTCTGCTTCAGAATATGTATGTGAGACACTTACCATACCTTTAGGTCCTGGTGGGAATGGATTGTGGAATAGCAAACAGCACTGTCTGATTTCTTTTGAGGGTAACAGATGCTGAATGCCATTGTTACTGCTGTAGTCTTATCAGTGACACACCTCTTTTTCTTTCTTTGTGCAGCAAGAAGGTCATCAAGATTCTTTCATGCACTCCCCCAATTTCTCCTACGTCATGTAAAATCCTGTCTTCTTTTTAGCATTTATAATTTTAATTTTTCTCTGAACGCAGGCCTAGCTCCACTGGAGACTAACCAATTCACTATTCAGGGAAATGTTACTCTCCATCCTTAGCAATCCCTCAGACTGAAAGGAGATCTGTACTGCTGGTTTATATTCCCCCTTCTTCACACTCTAACAGGCTTTTTATAGCCTCCATCACCTTTGTACATTCAGGAAGGAAACAGCACGTAACAGACTGGAGAAACAAAATTATTGAAGAAAAAAGCAGATGCTTCCCCAGCTTATGCAGTAAATATTTTTAACAGCTTTACAAACTCTGGGATGGCTTGAGTCAAATTATGAGCCGGTTTTAAATGAATGAAAAATGAAAAAAAATTAAAAAGGGGGAAGAAAGCCACCCTAAAACATTCTCAGTCTGGAAAACCTTTTCCTTGTCAGACAAAAAAAGAAGGAAAACAAGCCACAAGGTGGGCGATCTGAAGTGCTGGATTCAAAATCAAAAGCTGGATCTAACCAAAACACTCCACACAATGCCATGTGAGCTCTTGGAGTTTGACTCTTCTGCGTACATCTCAGCAGTAAGAGGTGGTGAGACACAGCAGTTCTAGTCAGCTCTATTCTTGTTAAAACAACATTTTTAAAGAGGCATGCTTAGAGTTTTAGTTGTCAGCATCAAAAGGTTTTTTTTTAACAAGTCATATTAAAGATGGAAAATATAGAAGAATCAAGAGTTTAAAGTTGAGTAGAGCTAAAAAAAATATATTTTTTAAGAACAAAAGCCAGGGACTTTGAAGTAGAAGCTCACAAACTTATCAAGAGCTTAAAATTTAGACATGGTGTTGCTTTATATGATATATCTTCAAATAATTCAGACTCAAGCTTTATGTGATAACCTAAAATTATAGAGAAGTATTTAATAAGATTGTAAAATTTTTATATGTTTCCACAAGAGCCACCTAATGCCAATGTAAATATGTTTTAATCTGGATTTCAATATTTATACTTGCAAATACTTCAAATTCTGTTATTTACATTCATACTGCAGAGCATTCTGAAAGAATTGCTTGTACTAAAGAGGGGCAAAACTATTCCATTTTCACTCCATTTTGATATGACTATGAGGTTTTCCTGAACTTAGGCCTTTGCTCCAAGACAGGAAATTTTCATCTTCATAAAAATGCATTTGAGGAGAGTAAAGGACTCTAACCCATAACTGCCTTAATCCAGCCAGACCAGGATTTAACTTCTTATGTATTTTACTTAAACAAAATATAAGTGACTCTAGGGAAAGCAACATTAATAAACATAATCATATAAACTTTGCAGAGAAAATTCAATTTTACCTTTAATAGCATCTCTCAAACAGTAAATTTTATTATAAGACAAACAACTTAATCAGATCCTAGCACCAAAATCAGGTGTTTCATTTTCAATTTTTAATGTTTGCTCAATTGCTTCTTGGAATATTTCATGCCCAAAATAAGATAGAAAATGCCAATGAAAATGTCAGATTCTGCTCAAACTGGACTGATGCCTCCACTCTCCTCAGTTCCAGGAAAATTTTTCTTGACCAAGAAAAGCATTCCTCTTTGGTTGCTGCAAGATTCCATATCTGAATGGAATAGATGAAATACTAAAATTTGTCCAGGACGCTATTCTAAAACTTGGGTTTAGTGGCAATTTCAGAGTCACACTGCTCTGAGATGATGGCACAAATTACGTCCAATGGCAAAAAGAAAACAATTGTGATACAAGCTGATCACAGATCTTTACGTTTCTTTTGTTGCTTTAAGTCTCCATAATGCTCTACAGGGTCTCCTACACACTATCACCCTCAGCACCTCTTCCTAGTGTTTCCACTGGAATTTCCAGAAATGCCCTGGGGCATTTTCCTCTCTGCCCTCATCACAGCATTTGCAGCACACAAATATGCACAGCCTGGCTTGTCCCTTAAGTACACTTTCTGTTTTAAGACACTATTGTTCTTTACATGCAAACATATCATTTGCAAGACACTAATTTCTTTCTCAAGCCATAATGTCTGCAGCATATTTAAAGGCAACTCCACAAACTTTATATGCTAGACTAGCGCATCATTAGCTTTTTCAGGATGCTATTTACATCTCTTTCCTAAGAACACATGGAAGAGCTTTTGCCCATTTGGAAATTCTGTGTGCAGCCGAGCTTTCCACATTTAGTGGAAGCTCTCAGGTTTCTGGGAGCCTCTAGTTCTGCATGCTCAGTTTGAGTGATTACACCCAGACTTGCCATAAATAGTTGCTTCAGCTTCTGCAGTGGGGCACAGGGAAGAGAATGACGGTTCACCCATAATCTGTTCTGATATTGTAACATTTCCACCAAAGTGTGGGAAAAAACCCCACACCCTTGACTTTCAACTGCAACTTTGTGTGGTGAGGAGTGTAATGACAGACGGCAGCTTATGGTCTGCAAGTGCAGTTTGAGGACAACTTTGGTGCAAAAGCAAAAAGAACTCCCCTGTCCCTGCAGAGTCCAGGCTGATCATGAGCAGTACGTATAAAGCACAAGAGAGAAGAGGTGCTCCAGTTCTGTTTGGGTAAGATTTTGCCAAAATACATAAATATTGGAAAGGAAGTAAAAGCTGTCATTTATATACAAGGTTAATATTTGCAGTTCTATAGATTGTCACTAAATAAGGGTGGACAAGGAATCCACAGGAAACATAATTTTGTTACTGAATCTTCTGCACTTTTGTCTCGCTACTTGTTCTAAAAGTGTTGGAAAGGAGTTTTACAGACTGCCATTGGTGTAGCTGCCCCCATGAGCCTACCCTAAACTCTACACCTATCCCATGGAAAATCTAATTTATGTGCAAAAATGCATGGTGGCTATAAAATACATAAATTTTTGTAACATCATAAAATTATCCTTTCATGTACATTCCACCTAAGCACAACAACTATTGAAAATTTTTAATTACTACAATGAATTTTGTACCTATAAAGGGGAAAAATGCAAAGCAATTGCATCCTTCTTCTCTAGAAGCCTAACAGTTCTAAAAGCAGACAAAACTTGTGCACAAAGTATTGTATTGATGGACATGTCTCCCAAGTATACTGCATCATGCATAGGCACAAACCAACTCCTTGCACATCCTCTGGAAAGAAAAACATGAAACTACTCCACTCCATTACCTGAGTTTCTGGATGACTCAGACATATGTTTCCAAGTGCTTCCAATAACTTGACAGGCTCACAGGTTTCTGCATTCTTTTAATATTATGGAAACTATATGACAAGTTGAAGGAACTACAACAGCATTGCTTTGGCACACACGGGGACAGAAAGGCTCTCCAGAAGCAGGAGCATTAAGGAACAGAAGGAAATTACTCCTAGAGAAAGCAACTCTGTAGGATTCAAGGCAAGCTCCAAGGGACAGATGAGGTGAAATGTTCCAGGGGATTTCTTGCTATTTGCAGAACACTTAATTACTTCAAGAACAGCTTGTTTCTGCTCTTCTGGATGCTTTGAACCTGTCACACCAGAGGACAGATGTAGAAGCTGCACTTCCTTCAGTGCCCAGCCAGAAGCAGGAGGTCCCACCCTGCCAGCTGGGCTGATTTGACTCCTGACGTAGCCGCATCTTTCCCTGGAGTGCTGGAAGGTGCTGTAGAGCACCCCGTGGTGCCACAGCCCTGCATGGCTCCGCAGCCTGGCACTGCTCGGGGCAGGCAGCACCACAGCCCCTGCTCCTGCATGCCATGAGAAATGCACCAGGGAGCCCCGGGTGGGCTCTGCAGCAGCCAGAGTGGGGCCAGTTTAAAGAGGCCACAAGCAGCCCTTTAAAGTGGCAATGGCTGTAATGCTCTGCATCATGTCACAGAGTTTTCTGCCATGCATCACAGGGAAGCCCCTTGCTGCAGAAAGATATAATCTGTAACTCTGCTGTCATGAGCTCAAGCAAGCTATGACAGCCACTGTGCCCTCCTCACCAGTGAGACTTGGTTGAGTTGGGATACATGAAGGAAGAATGAGAAAGGACACAAGACACAAATCAAGTACCTAAAGAGACCTTTGGAAAGCCAGCTTATGACAGTGAAACTGTTAACATGAGGGTACTTACAGACATCTGGCAAAGGATTTTCAGTGTTTAACCTCTGCTTTCAAAAACACAACATGCAGACACTGGGAAAGAGTTGAAGGTATATGTTTTGAACCACTCTCAGCCTCTGCAGGCTTGTTAGATATACGAAATAATACATTTTTGTTCCCTGGCAAATGTATTTTAAATGAATAATGTAGAACCACTGCAAACTATCCACAGGGAGAAATACCTAAGTAGTCATTCTGTTGCCATGTATCTACTCCAGACTCCTTGCTACTCACAGAAAAATTCAATTGTTTAGTGAGTTTAGATGACTGTTAGAAGGAATAATTTCTGCCATCTTTTTCTTAATTTTAATAAAGTCTTTTCCCCTCTTGCCTCCTTCTCATTTTAGTGTAAACTATGCTCCCATATTAAATGTGACTGCAAAGAAAATTACATGGTTTACAACAGAATTCAAGTTACACTCATAATCTTTCAATTCTGTTTCTTGAAACTCGGTATATAAAATCCCAATTGCTTCTGAGAATTAAGGGAGAAAATGTACATAAAAAGCTTACCACAAAATGCTTAAATCCAGTCTTATTTAGCAAACACATGTCCTACACTGTTGAATGGGTTCCAGAATGAAGCTTCACATTATTTCCAAATAATCTTTACTGTCCCATAAAGCAGTCCATTGTATGAACTTTTTGGATTGGACACATAAGCAGATAACACATACACATTTATTTAATGCTCTAACTGAAATCAGGCATATATTTAGTATAAAACTTAGCCCAAGGACCGAGGACTGACAAATGCCTAGGCCAATTAAGTGAGAAAATGGGGCAAAATATTGGGAATCCTGGTAAACTAGACCTGAAGGCTCTCACCCTGTAAGGCCCAGGATGTACCAAACTATGTCTTAACACCACCTCTTCCAACACTGAATGGGGCTTCAAGACATGAAGTCACATTTTGTCCTGCTACTGAGAGGTCATCTCACCAGCCTTTCTTAAAGATGCTGCAGAATAATGCAGCACCTGTTCCAAATAGCTCTGCATGTTTGATGCTGTGAAGAAGGCTCTGTTGCCATCCATTGTCCTTCTCTCGGTCAATAGGACCAGCTAACTTTATACAGCATTGTCAGGCCCAAAAAGCAGAAAGCACAATGCAGGTGTGCCACCCTCAAGTCCATCAAACAACTGAACAACTTTTTGTGTGCAAAAATGGGGGCTCCAACCCTGTCATTGAAGTGCTCAATCACTCTTCTGGCTAGAGTACAGTGCAAGGCACAACCCACCCGGGCCAGATTGGTTCCCATTCTTTATGAGAGGTTAGTCACATGCTTGATACTGCTAAGGGGTACCTGAAATGGTACTTTATAAACCAAAGTACCCAGCTTGCTTATTTATCACAGTGACATTTTACCTTCCTGTTGCACAGAAAACAACAAAAAAGCAACTATGTAGCATTGCATTGCTAAAAACCGGCTTAAGTTTGCTGCTCAAGGTACTGGCACAATCCCTGTACAACACAAAGGAGGTGGTGGCCAAGCAGAAGCAGATTGGACATTTGACCCCTGACTGGCAAAGTAATGATGTATCACCAGTTCACCTCAGCTAAGTCCAACTACAACAAACCATCCTGGCCTCAAACCTTTCCCCATCTCTAACAACACTTTGAATCAAGCCTTTGGTCTGCTAAATTCATGCAACATCAGAAATATATTAATGATTTTAAACGCTATGTGTCAAAAAGGAACTAAACACCTCTTGGGCTAACATTTTTTCCAAAACACGTTCACAACCATGATGGTAAATCCCACTTGTAACAATCAGAAACATGACAGAAGCAGAGACTTGCACCTCCCAATAAGCAGTACATGTCATCTGGTGGGCAAAATGCCCTCTGGGAAACCTGGATAAGAAACCCCAGTCAGCAGATGCCTGAATGAATAGTTGATAAATGTCAAAAATATCCAATTACCAGAGGGGAAAAAACCCAAACAACCCAGTGATTGCTCACTCTGGAGAGAAGCTGGAAATAAAAATTCCTATATGTTCCACTGGACACAAAAAAAAAAAAAAAAAAAAAAAAAAAAAAAAAAAAAAAAAAGTACAGACTCAACAGGAATAATGATCCTAAGGTACTTCCAACCTCCCCTCCCTCTCCCAGACAGCCTCGCCACAATCCACAGGCAGTATAAGTTTCAGGTCATGCTGTTTTACACACAGCTCTGTATTTTTCCACCTCTTCTCCTACTTTATAGTCACCCATCACTCCTGCTGTCAGGTGGCTGGACCAACAAGCTCTATCTACACTCCAAACAGTTGATAAACTGTTAATGAACTGTGAAGACTGCTACAGGCTATTTTGGATCTACAGAACAGCTTGTGCATCCAGAAACATGTATTCCTCCCACCCGTTATTATTATTTGCTCCAAAAAATAAATTACCTCTCCTCACGAATTCCTCTTGTGAAACTTTGAGCACACTGCCCATGGAAAAGTGGGTGTTGCAAAGCTGCTTCAGAAAGACAGTGCTCAGTGTTGCCCTCCAAGGCAGCAGCAGCCTCACCTCCATCTGCTGACAGTCCCTTCTAATTGTTTTCCACCCCTGACTACTTAATGCTGCCAGGCAGGCCCTCCTCAACTCCATGTAATTTACTTAAGCAATGCTGTGATTCATCCTGCACAAGGTCTTTAAGCAATGTGGGTTATTTTGCACACTTGTATTGACATAAAAAATTTCTCAATTGTATTTCCTTTCACAGACCCCAGACTGTTTATTAAGGCATCAAATATCATCAGTGTTCTCCGGGCTGGTGGTGTTCTTGGCTAACCATACTGATCAGACCATGGCCAAACTGTGACTGAACTGTCAAATAAGTCAGTGGTAAGAAAGATTTTAAATCCTGTTGGGAGATATAGCTTATCCAAAAATGCAATAAATATGGGTTTTATTTTTATTTTTTAAAAATATATTATGTGGTTGCTTAGCTTCACATAACCTTTTTAAAAAACCATTTGGTGGTTTAAGGAAAGGAAAACTGGTGTATTCTGCCAATTCTCTCTCATTTACCTATTTCCTTGTTCTATTGTGCTCCAAGTGTCTGTTTCACTTGTTAACAATTAAGTTCAGAATTTCTGTGTTTTTAGATGCTTATGTACTGAGGTAGAATTCACATACAGCAGGAGAGAGTGAATTGTCCTGTGACAGCAACTGAGGCAGTTTCCACCTGGCATAGCTCATATAACCCATTTCTCTGGGTTACATGCAAGTCTTTGGGTCATGTGCAAGGTGCTGCAAGTCCTTCAAGGCCCAAGTGAGGGTAAAGCTGAGGTGCTGCTACTGATCCAGCTCAGGAATCTGTGATCTGATCTCTGCCCACCTCTGTCCTGGAGACTGTGCAGTATAGATGCAAGTGAGGGCAACTCTCTGTTCCAGCTGGTCAAAACCAAAACTGTTTCTAAAAGTGTGTAAATTAAATTAAGTTCTGCCTGCATTTGCCTTCACATGGGGTATGACAACATCATATACCAGCATACTCTCTGATAGGTAGGAAAAAACACTGATTTTAATTCTGAAAGTTCCCTGTCTCTGTCATCAAACAAGGTAGCAGGTGTTGGAAGTGGCCTCATAAGGATTCAAGATACCTTACCTATCATATACTGTAAGACCTTTCTTGGGATGCCAATGGAATACAATCCTGTAAGGAAGCCCTACAAATATCTTTACATGACACATATAAGACAAGCATGTTTTACACACACAAATGCAGGGGATCTGCTGTTCAACCAGAAGGCAATTGCAAAGGTACTAGATTTTTATCCCTGCTTTGTGGGGGGAAAAGTACACAGTCCATTATTAGCATCTTCCATGAATAACCACAACAGAGTTGTGGTTTGGTGTGCAGATAAGGAAATACCAGGCAGGAAGAATACACTGTCTCTTTTGGCACTAACATAAGCTCAGCTAGCATACCACTCTGTTCTGCAGTGCACAGAACAAATTGGATGGAAAAACTGGAGAGAGATCAATAAGACCCACAAGAGTGACTAAAACATATTTCAGAATACTAGGAAATTCAAGCAGCTGAGGATATTTATCTTACAGAGAAGGTCCAGGATAACCATTTGTAAGCGCCAGTAGGAAAAGACAGATTTGATAGAGGACCATTCACCTTTGGATATAAAACATATAATTATGTATAACATTTGGAAATTGCAGTAGACATTCTTATTGGGAAAAAAAATTATTAAAAAAACCCCCAAAAATCCAATTAAGCTCTGGAACAACTTATGAGATTGATTTCCTGTACCCATTTCTTTAAGCTGATTTTAAGAGTTCTAAAAACACTATGCTGTTACATAAGGAAGTAAAAGTCTGTGTTTCCTGTCCATACAAGAGTTAATACCCACTCATTATAGAGCCTTCTGCGTTAAGAAATTACTAAATTGATAGAAACTTGAAAGTTATTTTGCAACCTCTTAAAAGAGTTTATTAGTCTTTTAGAATCACTACCAGTTAGATCTGGAAGTAATGAACACTACACTGATATTTTGTTTCAACTTTTAAAGAAAAGTTATTCTGCCACCATCTTTGCAATCACTTAAGCAATGTTCCTGAGCAAGTACAAAGAATGAAAGAGGAATGATAGAGAGGGGAAAAGAAAGTAGTATATTACCTTATTATTCAACTGCCAAATGCACCAAATGCAAGAGCTAGCATACAAGGAGGGCATCTCCCATTAAATCCTTTCATTTGCTAGCTTTTTTAAAAAAGGAATGAGTGCTATTTAATTTGCATTATAGTTCTGTAATACTTGGAGCATTTGGTTGCAGGAACCAAAACATTCCCAATACAGTTCAGAGCATCATAGAATCATTTAAACTGGAAAAGGCCTCCGAGATCATCCGAAGTCCAACCTGTGACCAGATACCACCACGTCCACTAAACCATATCATGGAATGCAATGTCTGTCTGTTTTTCGAACACTTCCAGGGATGGTGGGTTCATGACTTCCCTGGGCAGCCTGTTCCACTGCTTAACCACACTTTCAGTGAAGAAACTTTTCAGAATATTAAATCTAAGTCTCCTCTGGCACAGACTGAGCCCATCTCCCCTTGTCCTATCACTTAGCTGCCTGGGAGAAGAGACTGACCCCCACCTCAGCACAGCATCTATTCAGGTACTTGTAGAGAGCAACAATGCTTCCCCTGAGAGCCTCTCGTTCTGCAGACAGAAATAACCCCACTACCTTCAGCTGCTCCTCATAGGACTTATGTTCCAGACCCTTCACCAGCTCTGTTGCCCTTCTCTGGACAGGCTCCAGCACCAAAAACAGAGGGACAATCACTGCCCTGGTCCTTCTGGCCACACCATTGCTGACACAGGCCAGGATGCCCTTGGTCTTCTTTGCCATCTGGGTACACGTGGATCATGTTCAGCTGCTGTCAGCCAGCAACCTCAGGTCCTTTTCCACTGAGCTACTTTCCAGCCACTCTTCTCCCAGCCTGTAGTGCTGCCTGGGGTTGCTGTGACAGAAACCAGCATCCACCTTGTTCAGTCTCATACCACTGGCCTCAGCCCATCACTCCAGCTTGTTCAGATCTCCTCAGGGCTTTCCTGCTGTCCAGCAGATCAACACTCCCATCCAACTTGGTGTTTGTGATCTTACTGAAGGTGCAACTCTATACCCGGGTCCAGATCATGGATAAAGGTATCAGACAGGACTGGCCCCAGAAGTGGGGAACACCTTTGGTGACCAGCCACCAGCTGGATGTCATTCCACTGACCCCAAGTCTCTGAGCTCGGCCATCCAACCAGATTTTTACCCAGTTTTACCAGCTGCTCTTCAGCCAATGTCCATCCTCTCATCTCATGGTGCAGAGCTCTGCCTTCCCCTCTGTGAGCGCAGTTGCCATTCTGGAGTATCTGAAGAGCTGTGGCTGCTCACACATGCAGCACTCACCCAGTGCCATGACTCACGCACAGAAAAGGAGGCTGCTCTTCGGGATTGTCCTCCTTTGACCTCACCGCAGCCTGCCAAGGGGCTCCCTCCTCCCTGGCCTGAGATGTCAGTATGTGTGAGGCACAGGAGCCAGCTCACCACAGCCTCTGGCAGGGAAGGCAGTCACACTGCTAAGAGGCTGCCTAGGGACTGGGGGGCTGTGAGCCCCAGAGGCAGCCTGCTGCCCCTGCCACAGCACAAACCCTCGAGCAAATGCAGCAACTCCATCTCCTTCAGCTAGTGACAGTGAAAGGAAGCTGTTGTCACACGGTGCCTCATCAGTCTCATGTCAGATCTTAACAGAATATCCTGGCAAAACCCAGAGAAGTCATCAACAGCCTGGAGAGATGATTTTTATTATATTTGTTTATATGTATTTATATTGTTAAATTATTAAACACACGCATATGTTATTATGTGACTGTAAAACATGTTTCATTAATCGTTATCACAAAAGTTACTGAAATGGAATAGACAAATACATAACTACCTCCAAGGCTTGAACTATTTGCCTCTAAATCTAGATTGCATGAGGTTTTGCTGGCTTTTTATTCAAGCATAAAGTCTGATTATAAATTATATTTATAACATGCAATGCATGATAAAATTATATATAATAAACATATTAAATACTATATTTACAGTATTATAGAAAACATATTTCTTATAAAATGTAAAAATAATATCCGTAAGACTTTCTTTACAGCAACAAATTTATTACTTACAGTACCCAAGATATCAAACTGACGCAATGAAAATTTGGAAATCTAATTATGACAGAAAGGAGCACGGGGAAGAAAATGCTTTGCACTATGCAGGTTCCCTGATAGGCTGCAGCTGCTGCCTCCATTCTTCCCAACACCGCGGGAAAGCACCCAGCTTGGCACCCCTTTCCACCCTGGGGAGCTCTGCTCAAGCACAAGAAAGGACAGCAGCACTCAGCGAGGCTGGGCTGTGTCAGAAGGCACACACAGCTGCATGAGCTCAAAGGAGACTCCACTCATGCCGTGCAAAGGCAGAAGGAGCCATGTGAAGCCAGCTCCCCGCCAGCACAACGTGGAGCACAACCCAACACCACTGACTGAGCAAAGCAGGAGTCTGGAAGAGACTAGAGAGGCTGAGCATACTGCTGGCTAGTCACTGGCTTACAGTTCCACTTGTTAATTTACTTGTAGGAATCCAGAAGGGAAAAGCAGGCTCATGTATAAAGGCATGAACCGTCTGCATGTGGAAATTACTTCACCTATTCAGAATCCAGGGGACAGATTGAAGAATCCAAACTTAAAAAAAAAAAGAAAAAATAGGACTATGAAATAATCTGGCAACTTTCTGCTCAGGAAAGAGCTGGGGGAAACATATCCCTGCTGATTATGTGTCTAATAGTTCCAAAAGCTGTGTTCTATATCAAACAAATCTGTACAGCACAAGCCTGTTTGCAAAAGAGAGGGAGGGTCTTTAATTGACTACTTTCAGAATGATGTAAGAGTTCTACAAAGGAGCAAGGAAAAAGAAAAAAACACACAGCCTGATTCATGAAATTAAGACACTGCAACTCGTAATATAAAAATATACATGCTGTTAAAGCCTAGGCCCATTCCTGCACCACAGAACTTACATGTTCCAAGTGTGAGACAGTATGTGATACTGTTGAGCCATGTGAGGAAAAAAAATCATGCCACCAAACCCAAAAATATCACAAGAACAATGGATGTTGCCCTATTATTGCCCAAGAGACTGCTATGTTAAGGAAATCGCTGACTAAAGTCAAAGGCATCAGAATTTACTTTGATGGGATAATCAGCAAAAAGCCAGAAACTTTTATTCTAATCCCAGATCTGACAAAGCCCACTTTATAATTTGGCTTGGCATTTAAATGGCTTGTCTAGCATTACACTATCTAAAGCCTGAATGAATCAGAATTTAACCCACATATACATATATCTAGATTTGCCCTAGAAGTCAGGTATAAACACCTAGCCTTTGAAAATATAATAGGCTAATTTTTTTATCCCACTGACTTTTAAAATACTGTAAAATACAGAAACTCCACGTCTCTAAGAAATACGCAGTAAAAGAAAGACAAGTTTTTGTAAGTTTAAACTTCAGCATTTTTCATATTATAACAAGATGTAAAAATATTTTCTAAATATAGCAGGTTGAAAAGAATTTTTATGTTTTCTAGTTTTGATAATGTATTAGAGCATAGAGCAACAAAAGCCATACAGATTTTTCCAGAACAAAACAAGAAGATTTTCATCTGGATCCCTAATTCATCTGGCAAGGAAGCACAACCCAAAGTGTTAAAACAACCAGGGTCATATTCTTTCCTTGGTGCTACTAATGAGTAGCAAGAAAAAAAAAAAAAAGGATCAAAGTAAAAGCTGTATTTTTGTGGCCTGCTGCTGATGTGCCCTTTTTGATGTTGGTAACTACAGACTTGGCCCAGGGACTGTCCAAGCCATGTGGTGGAATGGTGCATTTGGTGCAGTGCAGCAGTATAGGCAAGTACGTAAGAGGAGTAAATGTCTATTCCCAGCTCCCCTCACCTCTGTGGCTCCAACCAGTTTTGGATGTGTTTTGGGAGACCAGGTGTATCAAACAAATTTCAGAAGCAGCCTGATGAGTAGCAGTAGCCAGCTGGATCAAATGTGAGCATCTACCTGCGTGTGGGCACTGCTGCAGAGACAGGGCACTCTGATGGAACAAAACAAAGGAACTCCAGCAGGAAGGCTCCTGACTAAAACTGAAATAATGAGCAGCCCTAAGAAAGATTTCTGTGTCTGTTCATCATCAGATACTGGATGAATGAGGACAAAGATCTCCATGTTTTCAATATTTCCATGATCAAGCCTGCAGTTAAACTATGCTAAATGCAGTGACTCCAGTTAAGAGTTCTATTAAATATTTTTTGTCTACTGTATTTTAAGCAAGTACTGAAGACAACAGGAAAAATCCTGTTCTTTTCATACTTAATGTTAAAGACATTTTGAATGACATCTAGAAAAAAAACCTTAAAAGCCTTGTAACAACCAGCACAATTTTTCATTTAACAACTTTCTGTAGTGTTGGCTACAACTGTTTCTAAAACCAGATGAACAAAGGGGGTTTAATCCTTTATTTTAAGAACAAAGGCAGTGTAATCTAGTCATTAAATATCTGATGATGTAGTTTAATGACATGTGAAGAAGTGCCTTGGCACAGCCTGGGGGACATGTGCTAGCAAGAGCACAGATTCCCATGTTGCTGTGATGGAAATAAAAGCCATGGCAGGCCACTGAGGCACTTGCAAAAATTAAGCCTTTAGCAACGGAGATCAGATAGCTGGATATCCTAAATTACAAAATCTACTTTAGCAATAATAACATTTGTGATCAGTTTCTAGAGAGGAAAAAATATAAGGTAAAGATACATCTTAAGTGCACAGCAATCTCACAGACCTTTCCTTCCAACTGAGTGTTAACTGAAGTTAATGAAAATAGGGGATATATGGGGAAAAAAAGTTCTTGTTCGCCTAATACACAGAGTGGTACCTACAGGCTCAATTCCACAATAGTGTATTATGTAACACTTGAAATGCTAATACTTTGATAGTAAAAAATGTGAGCAAGAAAACAAGAAAAGCAAGAAAAAAAGTAGGTACTGGCCACTGAACCAGAGGTGAAGCTTCTGCTTCGTTAGAAAAATCTGAAGGAAATCTTCTAATCACTGACCATGCAGTTATACTTTCTATTGCAGTTCAGAGAGCATGGAAGTGAAAATTTTGGTGATGTACTAAAAACATGATCAGAAATGCAGGCAGCTGCCTTCTCTAACTCTGTACGTGCATACACACAGAGGTATGTATGTTTGGTAAATGTGGAAACACTGAAATGCTGAAATATTTTGATGATGAAGCAGGAGTAAGAACTATTGGCTTGCTAAGAACCAGCATTCCCCAGAAGACTGGTTTCCTGCACTGAAACCTGCATAAACACAAATGATGACCTGTACCTGAAATAAACTGTTACCATCTAAATGCAGCCTTTTATTACATTCTGCTTCCCCTCTCTGTGTTAAATATTTAAAGCAAATCCAAGGGAAGTGCTTGGAAAGGTTTTAGATACAGAAAAATCACTGCATCCAACAGGCATTTAAACCATGACAGTAAAATTACCCCCTAATACTAGAACTGTCACTGATGTAGTTTTCACTTTNAGCCACAAGAGGGAGTCAATAGTACTTGAATGCCAACACCACACCCTCCCCCCCCAACAGAAACAAGACATGGTATTTTAAAAAAGAGTTTAAACAAAACACAGTCTAAAGAGCCCAGTGAGATATTTTGTATGCACTTTTGGGGAAATTATGAGCCCTAGCTAGAGTGTGAATGAGAAGGTTCAGTTTCTTCATACGTGAATTCATATGCACTTATTGTCCATGAATTTGAGGATGAAAAGAATGTCTATAATGCATAACACAATGATCCAGACAGCATCTGATGGGATGTTCCAATCCCTTCACAGCACCATCCCACTCACAGTGGTGCCAATGGTTTGGCTTAGCCCACTCCGAGCTCTCGTGGCCCCTTCCAGTGACTCCCAGGACCCCGCACACAAGAGCCACCCCTACCTTGGGGACGCCCAGCACCTGGCACGTGAAGGAAGGTGCCTTTGTCAGCCCCTGCCGTGGAAAAGCTGGGTGTGCCTGTCTGGGCATGACCAGGCAGACACAGGCAGGCCCGAGCAGGAAATTCTGCTTTTTGAATTGCATAAAGAGCAGGGGGCCTTTCTAAAAGGCAGGCTGGGACAGCTCAAAAAACTTTACAGTCCACCCTCTCCACACCTTGACAACCTGAGTAACCTGGAAACCAACTACAAGCCGTAGATCCAGGATCCACCTCTATAAAATAGCAATATGTTGGAAAAAATTAAAATAAAATTAACTGAAGACTCTGAATGAAAATCAGATCTGTTCTTTTTCTGCAGGTAAGGTCAGGACAGAAGTATTTGACTTTTTAGCCTCTTTTCCACCTCTTTTTTGTATTTTGCCTTACAAATCATTCCTAATTAGGCCTTATGAAAATAATTTTAATCCTCGCTAAGAGGAGTTGAATTCTGTGGATAGCTGCTTTAAGCTGGAAACAATACTCAAACTAAGCTCAAAGACACAGCATATTCTTCTCTTCATAATTTGCATATGTAAACAAAGATTTGTTCTGTCCATTCATTTACTTAGGAGCTCATAAAACAGAGAACCAAATTAGAACCAGCCTTTGTTTCAGTGACCCTTCATGTCCTACACTTTTCTCTTCCCATATTCCATCTCCCCCACTGCATTTGTGAGACAAGTAAAAAAACCCACCACTCTTATTATGAAGTGTATTTATATCTGTCTGATAAAAACCCCTGCTATCTCAAGATGTCTTGTAAGCTCATTTCATGTTGATGTTCTGCATTTCTATTCAGGTGTTCATTGTGTCCTATGAGCATGCAAATGACTACTACTGACACAAGCACTGAAGATGAGTTTGCTTTAAATGTACCAAAAAAACCCAAACGGAGAAACTCAACAGCCTCTCATGCACACAAAACAAATAAAAACCTGTTGAGAGTTTCTGCTGGCTGAGGCAATAGAGGAATTTCATCACTAATAATGTTCACAGTACCCAAAATAATACTGGACATAATTAGTAATTTGAATTGTCTACTAGCCTGGTGATTTATGATACCGGATGCTTTTAACTCCAGACCCCATTGAAAGACTGCTTTTATAATCGTGATTTTTGTTGTGAAACTTCATAAATTCTCCCAGCTACAATGAGGCTCCAATAGAAGCCTTTAAAAAGAAAAGATTTATCATCACTAAGATGTTGCCACAGAAGATCTGCACAGAAGGCCACATGACAAAGCCCACGAGCCTTAGAAGGCCAGTGAAGAGAGAATAGCTGCATACCCCCACTGGAACATCCACTGCATTTAGAAAGCTCATGACATCCTATTCAAACAGGAGAGGACCAAACAGGTGTGAGGCAAGGTGCAGGCAGCACCCTGTCCACCTTTATTTTTCCCACTAGGCTTGTTTCACATTTGATTAGCATTTGAACTAGGAAACAGGCTACCAGCACTAAAAAGGTTCTCTAACACCAGAGTTTAGCCCTTCTGGGAATGAACTTACCTAACCATTAATGCATTCCTAACACTTAAAGATGAAGACTACAGGAAGGACTACCAAGTCTTATGCCTGATGGCATCAAATATTCCACTGCCTCAGCTAGGAACAGCTTTTGCCCCAGATCACAGCCAGGTATACATACTGGGCACATTCTCCCTCTCCTCAGAGCCACTGGAACATGTCAAGGCTGGGGATAAACCAGCACTCCTTGCTGGGGACAGAAAATCCTTTTACTCATGTGCCTGGATAGTGCTTTCTGCTTATACAGTCATTATAGCTCAATTCCACTCACATATCCTGTGATCCTGGAGAGCACATACTGCAACAGACAGCACAACCAGTGGGAGAGTCAACTCTTTGTACTCTCCTGGAAAATCTGCCTGTAGTTCTCTCTCCCATTTTCTCATGACCTGAACTAATGCCCCAAATGACTACAATCACAGATGTCTTTGTGTGCCATATAGAAGATGAGTGATGAGAATTGTCGTCTTCTTCAGGGACCCAATGCAAGGCAGTAGAACCTAAATCAGCTTAGACAAGGGGTAGGACCATGCAGACACAAGGTATTGATTTTAGCTGCCCAGCTCACTTGGAGCTCAACACAACTTTGAATTTTTGCATGGCTAAGAAGCTGAAACCACATAAGCCCATCATGTTTTACATGTTTCCATCCACAAAGAAAAAAATGACCTAGATTCTCTCATTCTTAGATTCCCTCACAGTCCTGGCCAGGTTTTCAGAGGGTTGCTAACCTTGGCTGAGTTAAGGGTTTATAATGAAACACTAAAACACAAGTACGTTTGAGTTGGTTTGGATTTTATTATGGATGTTTTGGATGGCTGTAATGCTACAGTCAATTCAGACATTCTGGATACCTTTCATCCAAAAATTGCTGCTTGGAAAAAAATTCCCATGTTTACAATAAATTAAAATCAATCATTATTTTGGGCTTGATCCTCCACTTCACCATTCCAGGACAGCATCTGGTTCAAAACCAGGCTCCTGAACTTGCAGTGAATGTACCTTGGTTTTACATCTTCTTACTACAATAATAAAAATAAACCATTTGTGAAAACATTTACTAGCAACTTCAAAAGAAGGAAAAATTTAAGGTGACAGACATGAGGATGAGTAAGGAAGTAAAATAATAAGAGAAAAGTCAGAAAAAATAAAGCCAGAATTTCAAAATATATCGAAAGTAGTGAAATAAGACTAACAGTATGAGAGACAGCATCTTCAAGCCTGTGAGATGATCCATTGCCTTGAGAGGCATATGAAGATACAGCATTAAAGTGAGGCTCAATGGCTTCTTAATTAATTTGGTAATTTAACTAAGAACTTCATCCTCAAAGTGTTTAAGCAATGACATACCTCCACTGTCAATCCACAGCTCTGGAAGAAGTTGAAACACTTATCTGAGGTACTGGTTCTGCAAAGCAGCACTTTTAACATGCTGCTAAAGCAGTACAGGCCCTCCTCAGAGGCTCAGAGTAACTTGACATTGAGAGTATGAAGGCAAATGAAAGTTACCATGCCACAGGCTAAGTAACAAAGGAAGTATTTTGAACACTTGAAGTTTTTTCATACTTTGTTTGATGGGCTGTCAGTTGTGCCAGCATGTAGCACAGACTGATTTTTGCCTTTCAGCCAGAACAGTGACTTCAGGTAAGGATGCAGTAGGACAGAGGGAGAAAAAGGAAAAGGAAAGGGAAAGGGAAAGGGAAAGGGAAAGGGAAAGGGAAAGGGAAAGGGAAA
>VXBR01013487.1:955688-1016286 GCA_013400215.1 Cisticola juncidis
GGAAAGGAAAGGAAAGGAAAGGAAAGGAAAGGAAAGGAAAGGAGTGAATGATGCTGACAAAACACTCTAACTCTGGAGTTCTTCAGAAATCAGACTGATGTCTGATACTATCTTCAAAGCCTTTTTGTGCTTACTTTAATTCTTCTTAAGAAAGCAATATTCTTTCTCCCAAAGAAAAACCTAAACCCAGTTTTCCACGTTAATATCCCCCAAAATGAGGTTGCAAAAAGTAGTTCTATAGCAGGATTAAAATACTATATACAATGCAAATACTGTGCATACCTTAACAATAGAGAGCTCAGAGATGCCTGTTTTCACTTACAAACAGGGACAGGGTAATTCTTTGTTAATTTTGTCTGCACTTTATTGAAATAGTTATGAAAGGAGGAAGAAGAAACATGCCTCAAGCTTTGCCAATATCCAAACAAAACAAACAGCAGCAGGGTTTGTTTTCACTTAAGTTTCATTATAGTTCATATATAGAGAATTAGTGCAACTTAAAACTGGTTTGTATTTAAACCCATGTGTATGATAAGACTAGCCAACATGCTCATTTGCTAGTGGAAAAGTTTTATTCCTGCCATTGTTTCCTCGTGTAATGTGTATTCATATATTCTGGGAATCTTTTTCCTAAAGAAAAGTATATCTTAACAAATTAGCAGAGCAGAACCAAAATCCCAGTCAAGAAATCTGAACTTCCAGGAGTTTGCCACTGATTTTACAATTCTATGGCTAATGTTCCTCCACTTTGACAACTGAACTTGGATAAATGTGGCAAAAGAACACCAGTCACCCAATGACCAAGCAAAGCAACCTTGACAAGGCTTTGGCAGCACCAAAAGCCAAAGACACAGCCAGGAGGAAGTTATGTTTTTCCCTCAAGTCAGTAGAGGTCACTCAACTGAAAGCTCTTGCTATTCCTCTTGCTGCTTTGTGCAGTTTGGCAGCTGAGCCATTTCCTATTTATTTGTGTTATGGCTCACTGCAAGCCACCACCATATACAACCCTAAGGACAATCAGCTAGAGAAAATGTCTAAATTCAGCAGGAGACCCCAGCTGTAGGTATGCCAGATGCAAACAACTCCCAGCCCATAAGTGACTGGTGCACCACACAACACACCTGTGAGAGCTTGGAAGTCATCTAGAAACCCAGCCAGGCAGAGAGATTAACTTTGTAACTCCTAGTACCTACATGAGGGTTCAAGATGTTCAGTCATTTAAGGGTGGTGTTCAGCACCTCAAAAAAGCAGCTTAGAAAGAAATGGCATTACATCTAGCAGCTAATTAACACATTTGAGACAATTCATGCTCAAACACTACATTTCAGTTCTTTGTTACCTGCTCTAGTTGCATGATCATTCTGGTTTTACATTATCCAGAGGAAAATGCTAAGGAGTAAGGTGTATGGAAGGGCAATTAGGCTGTCAATTAGCAGAGGGAGTGACAGATTTTCTTACTGAAGTGAAAAATAGAGGGGAGCTCTCCTGAGTCAGTTTTCTATACTGTGCACATGTTGTGGTTTAGGAATGGTATTCCCCAATTTAGTGTTCCCACTGAAACTCTCCAAAGCACGTGCTGTTTGCTTGTTTCTTGCTTCCCCTTCCCCCTCCCACTATGGCAGGATGGAGAGGAAAACTGGAGGCACAAAAAGTAAAGATTGTGGATTGAGATAAGAACAATTTCCTGGAAACAGCAATGAGATAAGAAATGTACACTAACAGCAAAAACTTTAATAACAGAGAATACAAGATAAACAAGGACAGTGTATTAAAAATTACTCAAGAACTTTTAAGACCAAATCAAGTCAAAAACTTCTATAAATCAACCATGACCTCAGGTAACCTGACTTAGCAAGGAATCAGAGGACAGCTCACAACAATTTAACTTAGAAGTGTTCAATGGTATTTATATTATAAATTCATTGTTGACCCATCCAGCAAACATTAGATCTCTGTCCCCATGGTTTTCATGCCAATTTTCAAAACAAGAAAAATACTCCTCCATCTTTATCCAGACTCTGGTCATCTTTCCACCAGAAATCAGACATCAGACAGCCAACTAATACAGTAGGCAACACATGACAATAATTGTCACCTGCTGGTTGTGATGAAGTTATGACTGGAAGCAAAACACTGTGAAAATATTGCTTTTCTATATAAAATACATATAAGAGCCCTGCCACTTAAAACATTAAGAAAAAGAACAAAACCATCACTTTCAAGATACTAATAAAACCTTAAGAGAAAGCAAACGTCAACTAAAGAAACATGCAGGTGATGTTCTCTAGATCAGCATATGCCATTACAGCCTATAAACATTTGGGAAAAGCAATTTGGTCAAATTTGTACCAGTTCATGTAATCTCTAAACAGAGAAGCTTATCTTTTCAAGCCAAGAGTAATGAAAAAAGAGTATCTTCAACTTAATAGGTCACATATAAACAGATTTAAAATTAAACCCCTTCTAAGATATTAGAAATGACACTATCCACATGACTCTTCAAACTCCTCTTCCTCATATGGAAGAGGAAGTCCAGACCTGCCTCCAAGTCTCCTGCTCTAGTTTTGTTTCTACCCAAAGCAACCATGCATACATGTAATGAATTCACTTGGGGTTAATAACAGTGCTATCACTGTGTCTGAAAAAGAAGCTGACAGCTGTGTGTTGTTTGGAGAGCCTTAGATAGCAAGCTTCTTTCTTGGGAACTGAATGATTAGTCCGCTGCTAATACTGTTTCCAGCCTTACTCCAGCTGCTCCTTTAACATTCAATTTTCTTCTACAAGTGTCTGCAGTTTTACCAGTGGCTGCATAAAAAGCTGTCCTGGTTGAAGGTCCTCCAGATATTTTTATTTATATGTTGTTTCTTGCCCTGAGTCTCCTTCATTAAAATCTAGAATACCCCCACCCCAGCCCACACCAAACCCCAAACCAAACAAACACAACCCCTCTAACCAAAAATCTCACAAGCCCCTCCCTGTTCCCTGCCACGTGCTCAGATAGTTACTACAATAAATACTGAATCAGAATCAAAGCACATGAGCTACTGGTGACAGGAACTAAAAAAGTATTTCACAAAGAAATTTACTGATCTGAATGACAGCAGAAACAAGCTAATTTTTTGATTAAATTTTAGCCAGAAACTTTCTCTCTGTAATTTTGTACAGCCTGATATACAAGTACGTGGATCATACTATTGCTCCCAGAGATTCAAAGCTGCAATTTCATGGCCACTGAACTCATTGAACAGCACAAGCCATGAGACGCCAAATCCCTTCTGTGAAGCAATGAAGGATCTCAGATTTTTCCTTGAATGGTCACTGTACCCTCAGTGTATTGCTGGGTAAGACCTTCTATTGCCCCTTCATTAACAAATGGTATGACTTGGCATGCCAGCAAATCTGCTGGCTTCAGCAAGCTACAAGAATGCAAGCTGTATGCAAATAGCCCAGTTATTTTCCTCTATCCATTATATCTAACCTGAATAAGTACTGATCAACTACAATTTATTTCAGTGTTTTCTGAATTTTTTTATTTCAGACCACTTCTTCTGTTTCCAATCAAGATTTTATATTAGAGCTATCCTTTCATACCACAAATACACTAGTGTAAAACTTTTTCTTCATTTAACTTCAGAGAGTTGAAAGCTTACTAGGAATTATCTAGACCATCAACTGAATCTGTAAACTTCCATTTGAATTGTGTGAAAATATCAGATGATGTTAAACTGCAGCTACTTTTATGACTATATCACTGAGTGCACCTTTTGGTAGAGCTGAAAGTACTTCTGGGGTTGTCAGTACTACACAAGTGTTGGAAATAGTGATGGCAAGTTGGGCAGTAGGACTTCTGCTACTGAGGAAACAGCAGCAAGGCCCAGCATGCTCATCAAACAGCCAGTTCAAAGGCACAAACTGAGGTTAAACCACATTACTCAGTATGGCCTGAAGAGTCCATCTCTATCTCCTCTTTACTCTTCCATTAAAACAGCTGTAGGCAGCAATATGATCTCCCCCAGACTGTTCTGCAAGCAAAACAAGCCCTGTCCTCTCAGCTTCTGGTTACAGGTAAGTGCTGTCCTCGAGTCCTTGATCTTCTTTAATGATGTTTCATTTGACTGACTTCACTAGGCCAATATCTTTCATGCTCTGGGGAGCTCAAACCAAACACAGTAGAGTGGGTGTGGTTTCACAGGTGCCAAAGAGAAAGGACTGCTTCCCTCAATTTTACTAACACAGCCCAGCCTCAGGCCGTTTTTTCCAGCTAGTTGATATTCCCCTGCCATCAAGTCATTCCACTTAGTTTGGTATTATCCATAAACTTGCTGAGAACACACTCCACACTATCCACCTGTGTTATTAATTTGGATTTTAACAGTGTTGGCCCAGTATCAGTGCCCTAGGGATACCAGTGGTAATTGGCTGCTAGTTGAAATTTGTGCAGCTGTTAACCTGCTTATTCATATTGTAACCAATAATCTTACTTCTGAAATCCATTTTACAGCATCAAAAAATAATTTTAAAAAAAGTTAATTAAAAACCTTCTTTATGAAAACATTCCCAAGCATTTATCTTCAGAGGCTTGTTCCCTTGAAGTACAAATCCATGTGGCTGAAGTTCAGGACTTTATGCTGCTGTACCAGGAAGCACCTCATGCTCTCAGTGATGTCACAGTTCAGGGAAATATTTACATCAAGAGCTTCTTGGAGCTGCTTTGTTGGAAGTGCAAGCTTTAGGAGTCTGTCAAGTTCACCAGTGAGAGATGGACAGCTTGTCCTAGCTTCAGCTGTGATAAGAGTTCATTTTCTTCCAGGCAACTGATAAAACGATGTATTTTGGATTAAGGGTGAGAATAATGCTGATAACACACTGATGTTCAGTTGTTGCTGAGTACTCCTCACCCTAAGTCAAGGGGTTCTCAGTGTCTCAGGCTCTGCCAGTGAGCAGGTGCACAAGAAGCCAGGAGGGAGCATGGCCAGGACAGCTGAACTGAAGTGGCCAAAAGGATATTCATACCACAGAACATTGTGTCCAGTGTATACACTGGGGGATTCAGCTGGCTATGGGATGGGAATCTGTCAGTGGGTGGTGAGCAATACTATTCTGNAGTGAGCAGGTGCACAAGAAGCCAGGAGGGAGCATGGCCAGGACAGCTGAACTGAAGTGGCCAAAAGGATATTCATACCACAGAACATTGTGTCCAGTGTATACACTGGGGGATTCAGCTGGCTATGGGATGGGAATCTGTCAGTGGGTGGTGAGCAATACTATTCTGCATCAATTGTCTTTCTTTGGTTATATTACCTTTTTTTTTTCTTTTTTTTTTTACTTCAATTATTAAACTGTTCTTAACCCACAGGTTGTATCTTTTTCTCATCCTCTTCCCCAGTCCACCATGGAGGATGGGGGAGCATTGTGAGGAGCTGTGTGGTACCTAGCTCCCTTCTGGGCTTAAACGAGACACCAGCTCCACAGTCATCCCTCAAAATCATTGCAGTATGTAAGGCAGGTGTCCTGACTGACCAGATTCCCAAACGAAGCTTGCTTTTTCTCCACAAGCAGAATGCTGCATATGCAAAATTTCAGCTCTCAGTTCCATTTGCCATGGAAGATTGCTTGGGAGACCTGTAAGTGATGTCAAGTATGAGAATTCTTCCTGAGAATAAACTGATTTAATAATGCTTGAGTTTTTAATAGTCAAAAATTGATAGACCATGCCTGCAGGGAGTAGAGAGAGGTTATGAATTTCCTGGTTAGAATGCAAAGCTGTTCCACTTCAGCATTAAATTAAATTTTCTAATCTAACCCCTCATATACCTATCCTGCTTGAGAGCTTCTTGATGGGATCAAAAGCTATTAACTTTATTATCTGTAGTGAATGTTTCTACAGAAATAGCCTTCTACCATGTACAAACAACATTGGTTTCAGAAACTGTGCTATTAGCAAACACTGCTTCAAAGTGCAAAGAACAACTTCTTTGCAGGCCTTCTTTAAGAGGCCTGTGCCTCCAGCAGCAGGAGCACATGAAATGTGTTTGTCTCTGTGGTTCTGAGGGCTATGAAAGGGCAGAAGGAAGCTGCAAAGAAGACAGCTGTCCCTGCAGAGCCTGTCACCTTTCGGCAGGCAGCACCCATTGTTTTGATCTGTCAAATGGACATGGGCAAAGCCAAAGCTCATGGTGGCACTGAAACAGCTCAAGGCTCAGCTCTGCTGTGCAGAGCTGCAGCTTCCAGCACCACAGAGCACCATGGCTCAGCTCCACTGCGGCTCCACGGCTGCAGCCCCACTGCAAACCCCTGAATGCCAAACACACACAACGTGCCCCTGCCCAGGCACTTCGAGATGGCCTTCCTGCAAGCTGCTCCTTCTGTTCTGAATACTGATTAGTCACAGAAAACTTGATAGTCAGCAGAATATTCTTCTTCACCCACACTGGGAGAAAAACACATTTCTTCAAAGTTTTCCTGAAAACCGAGACTGGCCTTACTCAAGGAGAGATTGAATTTGGGTTCATGTCTCCCTTGTCTAAGACAAACCTTAGGAACTGAACTTCCGGCCATTTCAAAAACAGATGCTCTGCTGTACCTCTGCTTCCCAAGACACATGCAAACCTATTAAAAGTTTTGATTCCAACAAGTCAGCATTTTTCAAAGGAAAAAACTGATCAGAAAGATGCTCAGTTTCAACAGACAGAATAGTGCCTCTGACATCTATCTCTGAAAATATTAGACTATTTAAGTGCACTATCATCCCTCATGAAACTTCAAGTGATTAAAGGGAATGGAAAAACTAGAACCTGATCCAGCTTGCTGACATGTCTCTCCAGACATCCTCTCTGGAATCAAGATGCTCGGTTTTACCTTCATCCATGCTTTTGAGTTAAGCCCTAGGATCAAGTACCATAACTTTGCATCCAAATCTTGTATTGTTAAGCCCATCCAGAAGGCAAATGTCATTTCAGTGTGAACCATCTGGTCTCTCTCATCTCCAGTTCCACAGTATATCACTGACAAGTCTTATTGATGAAATTTCATAGCATAGGGAATTAACATATACAATGTGTGTGCATGTAGTATTTATTTTAAACATACATACGTGTTCGCACACAGTTTAAAAAAAATCACTGCAGAAACAGGAAGAGAGGAAAGCAGAACACACAACATTTTTAAAGGGCATGGACTCCAGCAGTGTGAGACTGGATTATACAGAAGACTTTGAATTCATTACCTCTGTTAGTCTGTGCTATGGCAGGTGTGGAGAGGGGAATGGAAATACTCTGTGCAAGCAGCTTAAGCCCACTGCCTGCTGAAAACAGATGGTTGCTGTGGCAACCACCTGACTTTCATGAAAATAGTGACTGACAGAAAAATAGAACTTAGAAAAAAATTAAAATGAAAGCTAAAAATAAAAAAGCCCCACACCTCTGAAGCACTGTAGGAAGACCTGGGCCAAGCAAACACCAGCCCAAACTTCCTGGATAACTCAAGCAAACTGGAGACTTTCAGATGTAGGTGCAGATGCATTACAGGCTCTGTGAAGCCAGAGGGAAGGCAGAGCAATGCATGCTTCACAACAGCAGTGCCCAAAATGCTGGGGAAAGAGGCAAGCATTAAGGATCAGTTTTAGATATAGTCCTACTTTCTCTTCTCACTCATGACTATCTTATAGGCAAGTGTTCTTACACTCATCTGTCACTACATTAAGTTCGTATCTTTCCCCACAAACATTTTTATTC
The DNA here is from genome assembly GCA_013400215.1 of Cisticola juncidis. Classification (NCBI taxonomy): domain Eukaryota; kingdom Metazoa; phylum Chordata; class Aves; order Passeriformes; family Cisticolidae; genus Cisticola; species Cisticola juncidis. The sequence goes on from VXBR01013487.1 coordinate 963,422, forward strand.
ATTCCTCTATTTTCACCCTACCTGCTGGTAGGTGACACTTAAAATACACTAAGTTGATAAACCTATTTGCTGCACATTTAGCTAAAAGAAGTTTGCAAGCGCTTTGTACAGCCTTGAAGGAGATATGAGCATATTTCTGCACTCACAGGAAAATACAGGATCTGTAATAAGTTGCCAGCTGTTTCTATGGCCTCAACTGTCCCTTTCATCATCTGTGAGAATTAACTACCAGGCTTCTGTAATAAGTTACACTAACAGCACACCTTGGAAGAACCATTCAGTGGAAGAACCTTCCCTCCCTTGTGTACCAGATTTCTAATTAAAGAGAATCAATTTTCTGCTTTGCTTAAAATATGCATTTAGCATGCAATAGTCACATGAACATTGTTACTTGACTTAATAAATACACCAGTGTCTAATTCCCTCATCTCCTCAGATCCTTTTTTTCTCCTTCAAGCAACACCTGCTGTGACTCCCCATGACTTCCACAGCAGTGCACATCATCAGGCATCTCACAGGCTCGAGCCTTTTACAGAGCTTAACAAGGTTTTATATAACGAGGTTATTGAGGAATGCTCTTTCCATGAAGAGAAGTTATTCCTCATCTGAAAGCAGCTTGGTGCTGTTACTTAATGTTTTCTTGCCTCTGAGGGTCATCTCACATTCTTTTCTATTCATTCACATGAGAGAAGGAGCTGCCGTGGCTCTGAATGCCAAGGTGTCTCTAGACCTGAGGTGGGGAAAAGGCCCTGTGAGGATCTAGGAATGGAAAGGGCACATCCAGCACCACTAGCAGAAGGATGTGACAAACTACATGTGGCCTTTCTACACAAATCTGCACATGGATGCAAATTATAGCCACACGAAACACACGCTCCTATGCGCTATCTAAGATCAGTCACCCAGTGAGGACCACACTGCAGGCATATTCAGAGGTGACTGCATCTCAGGGAATGCAGCATGGGACCAGCACACCATGCCCACAAAATGAAGAGACATAGCAGGCTAGGGGTCAGGGTGCTTTGCTTTTATTTTGGGATGTTGAAGATTTTTCTTAGAAACTGTTGACAGAAGTTGCAGAAGAGAAGCAGGATCCTGTAACAGACTTTACAGAAGATTAGAAGGAAAGAACAATAGCTTAGGGAGAACAGAAGAACTGTTTTGTCTGATGCTCTGCCAAGCTTGTGTTAAATAACAAAACAGTGTCCTAAAGGAATTTGTTAATATGGCAACAAGTCTCTCCTGGACTGATGAAAGATAAGGCTATGTAAAGGATTGCTAATCTATTTGAGCACCAGTTTCTGCTATTCAAGTTAAAGCTATAGATCTTGGCTGTTGGAAGACCTGCTCATTTGCCAGTGAGCTGGCAGCAGTCCTTGATGTACTGTAAGTTCAGCCAAGCAACTTTCACATCTTTTCAGAGGACCAGCTCTTTGTAGAGTCACAAATAATTATTTCCAGTAGTTTCAGCTTCCCAAACAAAGAAACAAAAAATTACTAACAACCCACAGAAGCCAAGATACATCTTATTAAGAAGTATCATTTTTTTCAAAAGAGCTCTCAACTTGTTCTGATCCCACTAAAACCCAAGCAAGCAATTACACATATTCCTTTATTAAAGTCCCCTTTGTCCCATAAGTCATCCATCCATACCTATCCTTCAGATATTTATGTTACTTTATGGCACCTCCTAGTGCAGTAGATTAACACGGACCCTGGCCCAGAGAATTTATGCTCTTATTTTAGCCAAGAAACAATGAAGGGAGAATGGGAAGAATAATTGGGAATGTGAGAATGAAATTATATGATTATGAAAAGGAGTAAGGTCAGGAATGGTAGAAGACTGGCAAATAATTTGGAGAGGAATGCTGCTTTACACAATATATTGTGATACTCTAGATTGAGAAGATGAACACCATTTGGATATGCCACAGATGAGAAATAAGCAATTTACATTACTTAGCTGGATTACAGCAACTTGATGGATCAAAACAAAGAGAAAGTCATAGCTTGAGTGAAGCTACACAGTTAAATCAGTGCCATGCAAAGATGTATTCTAAGTTTCCATGAACTGTCAAGAAAATGGATTAAATACAACTTCAGAGCAGTGCCTAATGAAGGATTTTTACATGCAATTGCTTTCCATGATCTTCAACATATGGTTACTGAAAATCCAATTGCTTTGTTCCTTTCTTATAACACAGATTTATGATTATGTTTGTTTTCCTTTCTCTTCTAGAACAGAACTTTTAATGCAAAAAGTCATGAAAAAAGAATCTTGCCATTAGGGTATTACATGCTCCAAGCAGCAACTCCCTCCTGTCCTGCAAACATCTCAGGACAGCTTGTACTTATCTCAGTCACTAGTGTACATTTGCAGCTCAAACCAAGGCTGTGAGGAACTTGGCAGCATTTACCTTCACAAGCTTGCCACTCCCAGAATTTTGTTGCTTTCTAACCTGCATTACAACACAAAAGAAGCCGCCAGAAATGCCTAATTTTGACTTAGGGCGCACAAAGATGTGAAAATCACAAGTTTGCATGGTTAAGGTGGAAACCAGAGCCTGACTGAGACATATATCCTGTAAAATCATTTTGGAGAAATGGGGATCTTCTGTTCCTAGGCCAAGTTTCAGGTTAGGATTGGGTACCAGACTGAAGTCTGTATTCAGTCCCCTAACTGTAGCTCCTTTCCAGTGCAAGGAGAGACAGAAACACCCAACACTACCACACTTAAATAACCTTAGCAGATTTTGGATTTTTAGAGTTTATAGCTTATGAAATGAAGCTAGAAACTGAAAAAGCTTTTTTATTATTATTCCTTTTTTCCCCTATCACATTTCATTTTCTGATTGTTTCTTCTTTCACAGAGTATTCTGAGTTGGGAGAGAGTCAGGACAAAGATAAATATAGGATTTCAGTTCTTATACTTGTAAACTTTCAGTGCTGTTGCACAACCTTCAAAATTCTAACAAACCAAAGAAATTAAATAAAGAAAAAGGAATATAAAATTGCAGTCAGCATTTTACAGAGCCACTCCTATCACAGGTCACTAAATGATCTTAAAACTTTCCAAGAAAGCAGAGATGCTGGGAAAACATTAAGACATACCAAACCTGGCCCCCAAATAAAAACAAGAGTACTTGATTAAGATTAATCAATGTAGAGATTGCAATGTTTGTCGTCTGCACACAAAAGAACAGGGAGCTATAAACAGGGCTAGGAAAGGACTATGATAGGATGAAAAGAAGCATAAAACCAAGGAGCTCCAATCCTCAACTGTCCCTCTATGAAAAGAGAGAAAGTGCTTTAATGCAGAAGTGTGTGTATGTGAATTCTTGCTACATCTGCTGCCTTGTGCTGCAGTAGGATCTGCACTTGGGGATCTGCCATCAAAAATAAAATGAGAAGTTTGCCAGCAACATACCGAACATGAGTGGTCTTTTACATAGCTACAGGTTGTGCTCAGGACAGCGCTGCCAAGTGACAGCAGGGTTTTGTTCAAACACTTGCTTCACTTTCACAGTGCAGAACAACTGCCTGCAGAGCTATTGAAAATTACACTGATAAATATCTGATAAATACATCTGTTACAGGCATACAGAAAACCCACAGGGTTTCAGTCATTACTGTGTCACTACAGGGCCTTTAATCACACAATCACTTGTCAAAACAGTTACTGTGTCAAAAGTAGAAAGCAAACGCTATGGTTTCTTGCAACATAATCCTAACCAACCCAAACCTGGAGTAAAGAGTTCCACAGTAACACTCAAAGTGTGCTGAAAAGGAAACTCCAAATCTAGAAGCTCATTAACTTCATTGGCTTGCTTTGGTTATCCTTTTACGAGTCACAAACTCTTAGATTAAGTATGATCTGTTTGTTTCCATATGGTCAAGCTTTACACAGGATCACTTGAAAATACTAAAAATTGGGAAAGTAAAAATGCCTGGAGCTACTGCTAGCTTAAGAGGAATAAAATACCACCCCTTACCTATCCATGACTATATCACAGTTCAAGTGAAAGCAGTTGAACTTTGCCATTAATACACACAAAGCAGAAAAACAGGTGCCTTCTGCAGTTAGTCAAACCACACTATAACCTTGTTAAATTTTGATTAGGAGCATGGCATGGTCAGAAGAGGGGGCAGGAGATGAGCATCCATGTGAAGCCTGTTCAACCACAAAATGTTAATGGTCTTCTGAAAACCACTAACAAAGAAAACTCAAGGCAAATTCAGCCTGTAGACAAAGTTCATAAGTCCACATCCAAACTAAAAGAACTTGGCAGGATAAAATATCATCATCTTGCCCTTGTCATTTCTAAGACAGTTGGAAGTAAAATCTTTGCCATAAAGCAGTGTAAAATGATCCAAACAACTATTCTTTCCAACTACTGGTCAGACCAGTTAGTTATCAAAAACTGACTCAAAACAAAATCAGTAACAAAGCCCCTCCCAAGAAAATCTAGATATTCTTCAGAATTACTAGAAAGTTTAGAAAGTGTTTGCTTGTGTAGTAACAACTTTTCTCTTACCCAGACAAGGCTGCAACTGCCTGTTACATCTGAATTTCAACAGGTAAGGTAACCTCTGATAAGTCACAGAACTTTGCTATCCTTGAAATAAAATTTAACTGTGTCTGGACAAGTAAAGGATTAAAAAGGGAAAGTTAAAAGAAAAAAAAACCCACAACTTTGAAAACTTGGAAACAAATAGCAGTGATATTTGACAGCTGGTTCACTGCTCTTAGACTGACTAAGTTGGGTTTTTTGGACTGTGTCCTCAGGACCATTCTCACCACTCTGTGCATCTCTTCCAGACATCTGGATCTCTGATGAAAATGACAGTGCCTGTCTGTACTGGAGCTGAATTCACGAGTGCCTGTGACCGCCCCATCAAGTCTCAGTCACTTCCCATGCTTTTGCCAAAACAGCAGCCACTTACACAGCAGTGCTGAGGGCCCTGCTGTTTTGTGCATCGCTTTTCCCACCAACCACTTCAGGAGAACATGCACATGCTGCATGTCTGGCCTCATGTTCCCACTGCATAGCCCATGCTGAAGGTGTTTCTGGACTAGATTAAAAATTGGCATTGGAAAACCCAGATCCCTCCTGCCACCCTCCCAGTTTACACACTGGGCATACTGTTCTGTGGTATGGAGTATCTCTTCAGCCAGTTTGGGCCAGCTGTCCTGGCCATGCTCTCTCACAGCTTTTTGTACACTTCTCACGGGCAGAGCCTGAGACACTGAGAAGTCCTTGACTCAGAGAAAACACTGCTCAGTGACAACTAAAACATCAGTGATATTAGTGATAATATTGATCTTATCACTGGTAATATCAGTGTTATCAATATTTCTCTCTTTCTAAATCTAAAACACAACATTGTACCCAGTTACTAAGAAAAAATGAAGTCTATCCCAGCTGAAATGAGGACAGTGTCAAGTTAAGTCACCTAAATTCACATTTCTGTTTCAAACAGGAATTCAGCATTGCTGAAAGGTTACCCCAGAGAGTAAAAGAGCCAGACAAGGGGAGGACTGTCCTGTTGTCTCCTCCAGTGTATAGGGAAACTGCCAAGAACTCAAACCACAAAGTGGCTCTGCCTCTCTCAAACAGTCAGCAGGGTTGATGGCATGGACCAGCCCGTATTAAGCTAAGGGGAAAAGTGACATCAGAACTTTCTATTTGTCTGCATCTCCAGCAGTCCAGCAAAGCAACAGCTGACATATGAGATATTAGACAATTTGGCCTTCTGCTTTTGAAGGGAAGTTAATCAATACCTCATGACTTCTTCTTCCAGAAAACAGCACCAACAGGTAGAAGCACCATCACTTGGGTTATCACAACCCAAGAGAGACTGACTAGGACTCTCTGGCAGTCTGGGCATAAGCCAGCCACAGCACCCTTCATTTGCCTTGCCAGCTGGGCTGCAGATTACATCTCAGCAAGATGAGAAGCCATCCTGGTTCCTACTCTTCCTTCTGATACATATTTTATTTCAGAAGACCTTTCCTTTCTTTCCTTCACTATCCCAAGGATAGATTAGTGAATCTCTACCTCAAATTCCTTTCACAAGAGAAAAAAAAAAAAATCCTTCTGGGTTTTCAGACTACTTCCTAGAAGGGGTCCAACTCTTCTGTTTACAGGTTTACAGTGTTCAAATATAAATTTCAACATATTTTTTCTCCCTATCTTGGCTACTTTTTTCCTTCTGGAGCCTGCCATCAATTACCTAAAAAGACTCCCAGCTTTATTGCATTTGCCAGGAATATTCAAGTAAAGCTGCATGTAAGGGTTAGGGAGCCCAAGCTCCAAAACCTAGGAAGAAGAGCTTACCTTAATTGATATGGGGGCAGGAAAGAGAAAATTGGAACAGGGGAATCGGAACATTGGAAAAAATGTTCTGAGAGGTTTCACATTTAAAAAAGCTAATTTTTTTCAGTGTAGCAGGCATGTCAGACAATACAATTCTATTTCAAGGCATAGCACTGATCAGCTGCAGCTCCCATAAAACACAGAGTTGCCAGAAGTTATTCTCTAGTTATTGTTTCAATTTCCAAAGACCTTGTCCCTCTGCAAACCGCAGGAGCTGTTTGTGACACCAGAACAAAGTGTGTTGGTAAAACTTTTTTACATACAATGGGCTAAGTTATTGATGCTCTCAATCAAGTTCTTCTTTGAATACTTATTTGATGAAGTATTATCACCACCATCATTGTGTGTAATGAGGCATATCCACTTGGCAGGTTTTCCTCTGGAAATTCTAATGTCTCCATTATTATGCCATTATAACATATGCTATTATGTCTATTATGCCCATTTCTGGGTCGTGTGGATATAATTCTCATTCACCCACCATCAAAATGAATATTTTCTATTTTTACTGTTAGAGAAACGAACAAAGGAAAACAACCAACAGGTTTCTAGCTTACTTGGCAATGCAAGACCACTTGCAATAGCCAGTATTTTTGATAACATTTACAAGAAAAAAGTCACCCTTATTTCCTAAACCTACTAGGCAATATTTTCTATCTGGTAATTAAATATTTTTCATTTTTCTCACTGTAGAAGCAGTAAAGTCCAGTTTCACAAAAAAAAATAACCTGATGACTGTGGACTGCCCATAAAGTTCTTACATAATGTTCCCATAAATTTCCCCATGAAATAATATTTTTCTTATGCTTTCAAAGTAGTACATCTCCAGGAACAAGACATCTCTTACCAAGCTGTTGCAAACCATTCAATAAAATTTAGTTTGTGCCAGAAGGCCGACTCCTAACAGCTTTTAAATACAGGCTCTGCTGAGAATCATATTATCTGTTGGGCAGTTGCCTAAAGCCACAAGTGATCTCATCTAGAAGGGGAAGTGTCTATATGCAAATAACACAAGTGTTTGCACAAGAAGCTACAGAACAATTATTTCATCATTTATATCATATGTTATATATGTGTGTGTAATGTACCTGTCAATATGTATATTAAGATTTAAATTTTGCTATTACAAGCTCTAGCTCAGCACCACACAATGCTACTGACAGCAGAATAGGGCACAGTAAGAGTCCAAACTGGCCATGGTAGGAGGTCAGATGTAGGAATGTAGTTTCTGTAAAATGCTTCCTCCAACATGTACATCAAAAGTGAAGCTGCAATCCCACTGCCTGGAGGTGATCCTAGAAACCACAATTTTCACAAAACAAATTACATATCTCCACACATAGCACTGCTCAAGCCTGTTACACAGCCCCTTTGAACAGAGATGGGGTGAGGGAGGATATGCTAGTCTCATAAGAAGTGGAATTTAAAAACAAAAAAAAAAGTGTCTAGTCGCTCCTTTTCTGAGTTGTGCTGACCCAATAAAATTAGATTTGACATCTGAGGTATTTTGTTCCATTGATACCTTTCAAGAGTGGATTTTCCAAGAAAAGGCTTCATAACTTAATTTACTTAAGCAGAGCCTGCCTCCCAGAAAGGACTAATGTGTATTATTTAGTCTAGTTTGGCAATCATTAAGTATTTTTAACAATGTATTCTGTTCCTAGCAAGTGACTAAAGGGCTCTCAGTCTGCCAGGAGAATGTACAAGCACAAAAGCATGGTTGCTCCTCTACTAAGATTTAATTGTTCTAAAAACTGAACTGTTAATACCCTGAAAAAAACAAAAGTTTCCAGTGCTAGATTACTCATATCATCAGCTACCAGTCAGATATCTACCCCAACTGATTTTGCAGTTTTAGCATTAAGTATCTTCTCCAGCCATCAGTAAAACAAGATGAAACAAAAATGCAAACTGCATAAACCATTTCCAGCAGATAAACTCCTTGCTAGTTCTCTCCTGCCTGCTGCTAAGTCAGCCTTCTATCTAGAGGAAAGACCTTTGTGATTTTTTTCCTGCTTTAGTATTATGCTGGAAACAATGGCCTTTTTGTTCCACAGCAAGACTACAGGAGCCGAAGCAGCGTGCACAATTGTGTGATCATCGCGCGGCCCCGTGTCCCAACCTTAGTGAAACACGGCAGGCACAAAGCTACCCAGCTGACTAATGAGAAGATCCATGGGAAACAATGAACAAAACTGTCACTTCCAAGGAGGCAGAAGGCCACTTCAGTATTCCCACAACCTCTTGCCAAGTTTTCTTTCCTTGTGCGATTTCCTACATCAAATACCTACTGTCAGTTTTGACTGCTTAAATGATTAATTATTCTGACCATAAATATTCTTAAGAGAAATGAGAACAGTGACCTAGACCTGGAACATTTATTTGCCATAATAATCACAACTTAATGTCCCTGAAAATGAAGGAGGGTCTGAGACACAGAGCAGTTTATTCCCAAGGCTCCAAAGCCCAGATGCTGCCCTGCTTGGCATCTCTGAGGTAGGTCCAAAGGCAGATCATATCATTACATGGAGGACACCCATGTAACAAAACTACTCTATAAGCCAGGGCAGAAGTATTATTCCAGAAATGGAGACACTTTTCTGGAGGTCTTTTTGCCTGGTTACATTACACCTAGAGCCTTCTGGGTGCACAGCAGTAGTGGCTGTGCAGATTTTCAACTGGTTTACAGCTGTGCCTCTTGTCTGCAGCACTGAAGAATTTCAGTGTGCTGTCTCACCCTGCCACACCAGCAGATATAATGGCTATGTGCTGTGCTTGTGTGTCCTGTTTTCAGTGGGTCAGAGACACACAAGCAAGGAGGGAATTCTCTCATTCATAAGAGCAAATTGTTTCCACTTGGCAAACAGTAAAGGGAGAACAAGATGATGTCCACCCTTTGACAACTTTTCACTATCTCCGCAATTTGGCAGCCAATGGAGGAAATGCAGGAGCAGGGCTGCAAAGTGCTGCGAGGAGCCCTGCTCCTTCACTTTGCAAGAGTAACCTCCTCGCCGCACTTAGTGGTAAAACCCTTGACCACAATTACAAGCCTTATCCAATAAATGCATCTGTTATTCAGAGATAATTCCATGACTCAGTCATGGTCTGTTTTGCACATGGCTACCAGTCATGCTAAACCCTACATATTCCATTCAGCAAAGCCATACAGATTAAATGGCCAGTGAGAAATCCCAATTTACTATGAAAAGAAGTGGCTTGTTTCAAGTCACACTGCTCAAACTAGATAGCTCAGGTCCTTGGGATCCAAAGCAGTCGCTGAATCAAATGCTGAGGAAGAGAAGATTCATCCTAAACTTAGTACAGCTTTCACCCAACCTCAGTCGCACTGTCCTTTAAACTCCACAGTGTACTCATCATTTCTGGGAGGGCTAAGGAGGTGGGTGTGCCTCCTCTATCATTCTTGGGAAAAAAAAAAAAAAAAAAGCTAGTATTCTAGTACTTCCTTTGAAACTCATCTCTTTCCATTGCAATGCTCCTGCCCTGCAAGATATAAGACAGTGGCAAATTTTTTTCAGGTAAAAAAACCTCATTTCATAGTCAGGAAGAGTTCCTTAATTTTCTTCAGATTATAATAGAATGATAGAAAGTGTTCTGTTATGCATTTACTCAGCTAAAAATAGACTTTGACCCACCTGGAAAAACTAACAAACATACAGAATAAAATACCCAAATACTGTTAAAGAAAAAAATAGTAATATAATGTACTCTAAGTTATTCTAGAATACTGCACAATGCATTTTAATGAGTTAGAATAATAGATATTGTGATAATATAATGTTATATCAGGACAATATGGAAATTGAAAAATACTTTGGTTTTAAAATTTAACATCTAGTTATTCTCCGGAGCCCCATCCAACCTGAGCTTTAATGTTTCCAGGGATGGGGCATCCACCACCTCTTTGTGATAACTATGACAGTGTTTCACCACCCTCACAGTAAACAACTTCTTTCTATCTAGTCTAAATCTACCCATCTTTAGTTTGAAACCATTAGCCCTTGTCCCAACACAGCAGGCCCTTCTAAAAAGTCTGTTCCCATCAGAGAAGAAGATGGATGTGACAGGAAGCAGGAGGCGCCCACATGCACTGAATCCTGAGCCTAAGGATGTCCATTTGCAGAGTCCGTCACTCACCACACAGGTATCAGACATCTTTACTTTATGTCACTATTTTAATGAAGTCTAAACACAACACTGTTGGAGTTGGCAGTGGAAGCTGCAGTGTCCTTTGTACAAGGACTATTAAGTCAGTTTAACTGCTGCCTGCTAAAGAAAAAATTTAGATTCCTTATATCTTCCTGCGTAAGTCAAATGCCAACCTGTCAAAAAAAGCTAGAAAGGCTTCCCCATTTCACCAAAACTTCATGTTCCATACCCACATGCAAGGATGATAGAAAGGTTTACCAAAACCCAGAAGCTGTATTGTTAGAGAAAGAATATTAAAAAAAAAAATGGAGTATACTAAACATGATCTTTCACTTCAGGCTCTTCTCCCCATCTGACTATCCCTGGTAAACTCATTTTATGAGGCTGTGACTGCTAGAGATGTGCTGCAAAGTATTTGTAGTGCTTGTGATGTTAGCCTGTGCTGATACCATGGGATACACAATGACGATGTATCCAAACAGCATAAAGCAGTCCTGACAATTTATGACATATTTTTAATTGTACTATCAAATTGCAGGAGTTTCTCTCCGGCTTATCAGCCTAAAATTTAGTGGTTTAACTGTTCTCCATTGAATCCCTGAGCACACCAGCTGTAGCACTTACCACTGTAGCCTAATAGACAAAGCAATAGAAGGGAGTTGGCAGGCAAAAACAAAAAAGTGATTTTATGGGCTAGCATATACCCACAAAACAGTGGTGGAACACAAGCCCAATCAGTATAGGACCACTGGGACCCCTGTTTATGTAACGTGAAGCCAGAACACATTAAACTTTTAAGTTCTTTCCAGTGTTAGAGGTTTGCAGCATGCTTTGTACAGACTTTGGAACAGCATCTCATTTACTTTGCCAGCAAAAACATTGCAGATGGAACTGTCAGATCTTCTTGTTTAGTGGCGCCTGCTTTTCTAACACGTGACTTTTTTAAATAACAACTGTCACACATCTGATAAGCTCAATGTGTTTTCCAGCACCTGCAAAAATGCTTTGAGGACAAAGAATAGATTTCAACACCTGACAAATTACAAACTGCCTTTCAAAAAGCCCTTCTAGGATGTTTTAAACTTCATCTTTCTCACTACTATAATTCTGGTTTATTGTGTATTTGTAGGGTCTGCCACTACAAGGATCTGTCGTAGATTTGCTGGTTACTTGCACTTATTTTGCTATTTCTTCATTTTTTCACAGTTAAGCAAACAGTGGGCATGTAGGTAAGATCATCCTAGAGATTGGTGTATATATAGTGTAAAAATGGCTAACAGCAAGCTTAACACTCCTGTCCTACAAGTCTCACTCATAATTTATTTCTTCATACCAATCAAGACTCAGAGAAGGCTTAAGGGTACTCTCAGTCATGTCAGTTGGAATAGAAGAAAGCCAACACAAGGTGTTTTTGAAAGGCAGCCTTGGAAGCAGGACAACATGAATTTTCTCTGGGATCAAATCCCAAAACCAAATGCTGAAAAGGAGTTCAGAGTTCAAACTCAGAGTCTGGCTCCTGCTACTTTTCTCACTTGCCCTTAGGAGTGATGACTAAAAATCATTATTATAGAGTATTGCATAAAGCAGTCCTTTTGTTTAAGTAAAATGTCATTAAAAAGAAAAAAAAAAAAGGACCAAACTCAAAAAAGCAACAAAAACCAAACCCCAAACAAATTTCATAAAAAAAGAACACTTTATGTTTTTGTAATAAAGAAACCATAAAAGAATACTGCAGCCATACATGCAGAGAAGGAATTAATAAATACAGTACAACCAAGTTTTTAGCAGTCTCCCAAAATTGCCCAGGAGGTCACAAAAAATCACTGCTACCAAATAAAATCAGCTAACAATTAGTTTTAGACCATAAACTTTCCATTACAAAAACATCAGCAACAAACACTATAAAAAATCCCTCTCAAGAAAACTTAGCAAAGCTGTAGTTTATCAGAATACCAGGAAGGAAAAAAGCAAACTTGGAAGACTGACACTGGCCCAACCCTTGCTGATAAAAAGGAAGAAGCAGGAAGCAGACAGCTCGTGTGATGTGGCTTAAGCCATACATATGCAAAGACCTAAAGATCTACAAGCAGAAAAGCTAGTATGAAGAAGATACAACACACAAGCAAAACAGCAGCATTTAGAGAAGGACTTGATCACGACAAGTATTTTTGGGGTTTTGTGTTTTAGTTGGTTGTTTCTGTGGAAGGCATGTTTTTGCTAATTTTTGCTGGTTGAACTACTATTTCACAGCTCCTGCTTCACTGCAGGTGCAGAATCAAGACGGGAAACTATATTTTTCTTGTAAACCTAGAAGCATTAAAGAAGGCCATTAAAAAAAAGTAAGTATTCCAAGGTAATTCCTTTAAAAAGCTTCTCTAATGCCAAGCTACATTGACTGTCCATATTAAATTTAGGGAAGGATATTAAAAAGATGATGTTACTTACTCAGGCATTTCAGTCTCTCCATGTTCAGTCTAGACTTTGATGCATAAGGGAAAACACTACCATTTGCCAAAACCCCCAATGGCAATTGCTATAGCCTTTATCAGAAGCAACTAAACAAATTTAATACTATCCACTTCTCTCAAAAGAGATAGGGTTTAGCAACATGGACCTGAAATTTACTCAACAAATGTAATTTTCATACATCTATTCTAACACTAGTATTGAAAGAAAACTGTATTAACGTGTTTCTGTAACAGATAATGATTTAATAGGAAGCAACTGCTGACAGGGTTTGTTAGATGCTTACATCTAATTAACTACACACACTAGTCAACACTTTGCTCAAGCACTCAGTATTAATCTGAGTTACTGGCTAATAAGGTCCTATATGCATATATATCCACATTTATATAAACATGTGGTGTTAAATATGATACTGTCAGTCTCCTTTAAGAGAAGAGTTTAAGTTTGGCAGTTCACTCCATGTTTCTTGCAGATGTCTCTGAATAAGTGGTTTCTACCATATTGTTGGGGGGAACCTTCTTTCCTAGGGGTGGTTGTTTGTTCATTCATTCATTCAACAGTCATAAGACTGTTCATTCCATCAAGACAATGTTGAGAACTGTTCTGTGGAAAATATGCATGACAACCTGTCTTGGGTTATGTAACCAAAAAAATATGTACTGTATTTCATCTGTTAAAAGCAGTTGGGAAGATGGTTTTTTTCCTTTATCTCCTGTAACTCCAGCGGGGAGGGGCGTGGATGCCTTCTGATAACAGACCATCTGTTCAAACCAGGTGGGGCAATGTTTCTTATCTCTTTCATCACTGTCTACCCTCCAATGGGAATATCTTCTGTTAATGGGCCATTAAGGGTCCCCAATGACATGACACATTACATCATCTCATTGTGAGATGCTCTACCCAGTGTGGGGGGAGCCAGCCATTCCTACCAAGATAAAAACTGAGATATAAGAACACCAAGTAGCCTGTTTTGCACTGGATTTTCAGAGGAAGACCAGACTCATCTCACCGCCACTACAGGATCATCTCTACTCCAACAGAAGCACATCTGTCACTCCAGGAGGACTCATTTGGACTGCTTCCAACACCCTGGCCAACACGGTGTCAGCTCGTATTCATGACTCTGTCAGGGTTTTCTAGGACTTTTGTTTGTTTGCTTGCGTGATTGTTTTTTTTTGTTGTTGTTGTTGTTTTTGTGTGGTTTTTTTTTAATTGCTGCATTTGCATTTTTAAAAAATATTCTTAGTAAAGAACAGTTACTGCTATTCCCATATTTTTTGCCTGAAAGCTCCTAATTGCAAAATTGTAATAGTTTGGAGGGAGGGGGTTTCTACATTCTGCATTCCAAGGGAAACCCCAGTTTTCCCTGACAGGTATTTGTCTTTCCAAACCAAGACACAACCTAAACAGAAAGAGACTGATCTCCCATCTATTCTACAGCAAAAAGGCAGCAACAGCTTAATCATAAATCACCTGTTACTCAGGCCAAATGATGGTTTTTTTATTCTAATCTTTAACCAGCAACACAAAATATTTGTTTTTTTGCAATACTGCATTGCATGAACTCTTAGAGCATCCTTGCTTCTCCTGCGGTTAAATGTAACATGTAACTGGTTGGCAAAAGATAGGCAGAGGAGATTCCTGTAACATTTCCATTTCAACTAACTGAATTTAAAATGTTAAACTATGGTGCCTTTACTTTTTGTAATCAAAACTGGAAAGTTTCAGCAACCTACAAAGCATTTCCTGAAAGCCCAAAACACTGAAGCTTTATCAATTACAAGATCTGTCAGATCTACACTATTCATGAACACTGCAGTTTGACAGTGTGGCAAAGTGAGTGATTATATGTCCAAGAAGGCACTACAGCAACTCCTAAGGTCCTAAAAGTATTACTCACAATGCCATGGGAAAGTGATGCTCTTAGGCAACATAGTGCCCATTTTGCTGTAAGGACGCAAACACAGAGGAGGAAGGATGGACAGCACAAACTTGTTCCTTTAGCTGCACAAAAGACAGCAGAGGCGGTGAAAATGGGGAAAACACCCAAAGCTATGGCTGAAATCTGTCAGCCAAGAGGCTCAGTGTCTGTCTTGCTTATCTTGCTGAAGACTGGAGTAGGAATTACCCATGAATATTGGCTAGCTTCTGCAATTGCCTTCCTAAAAGAATACCAGATTTCTAACATGCTCCTGTGCCAAGGCTCCTCTGATAGAAGTAGGGGTTTGAGAGTGGGCTTTATATGTGGGGTTTTTGCTTATTGGGATTGTTTTTTCTTCAGTATGAGGGGAGACGTATTGTTTGTTTTCAGCTCGTTTAGTAGGTTTGGTGGGGATTTCTTTGTTGTTGTTGTGAGTCTTGGAACACAGACCTATAGTTAGGAACGAAAGTAAGGAGCCTTAGGGTCAGTCTAGATAATATAATACTTCATAAAAAAATACTGAGAAAGCCCCATTATTTTGTAAGAAAACAAAAATTAAAGTGGTGTTTGCAATTTGTCATCACAGCACACATATCTGTGGGTATGAACAAAGCCTAACATCCTATGACAGATGTAAATTTTCATCCTCTTTCCTATGTGAAAGGCAGTAGCAAAGTTGTCCTTTTAAGTACAGAGATCATTCTTGGGGTATGGGTATGTTTTTATATATGTAAATAATAGATTTTTCACCTACAGAAAAGGACACACGTAGTACTCAATTTTTGCTTCATTAGTTTTTCCTTCTTCTCTCCTGTTCTCATATGAATCAGCTCCTGACTGTTTCCACTGAGTCAAAAGAAGATAGGCAGATATGTTAATCATCTGACTACCAGAAAACTAGTTTGGTTTGGGTTTTTTTTAGTTATGTTTGGTTTGGGGTTTGGTTTTTTTTCCCTTTATAAATGGTTTGAGAACCACTGAACCACAGATACCTGGGTTACTCTGTTCTGTGTCAAAGGAAGGACAGAAAACTGTCTTTTCAACATGTGTGTTTACATGAGACATTGGCAAGACAGAGATGCTCTAAATCCTCTCCCCTCCCTTTTTGGTCTCAAAGTCTTGGCCACTGCCTGATAAAAAACATATGAAAGAAGCAATGCAACAAGAAAAAAATTTTCACATTCCAAGCATTAACATCACATATGCTGAGCACCAGACTCAATTATAGTTTTAAAATTCATTACAGATGTTGCTTAAACCAAATGGGTGCAAGATGTACAGTCAGATATGAATTTACAGACAAGTGTTAGGAAATAGCTGGCAGAGGACAGGCAATGTTGCTTGCATTTTGCCAGCCCAAAATCTTCTCTCCTCTCCCTCCATCCCTCACTCCCTTTAGGAGTTTTGGCAGCTATGTCTCTATCTCTTCAAATTACTCTTCTAATTGGATGTTTCTAAGTAAACAGACTAGAAGACACAGTTCTCCTCCATTAAAGAACTATAAAAACAAGAGGTATACCAAGAGAAAACAAAAAAAAGGATGAAGAATAATGTAATGGAAAAAGTTCTTACCAACAATAAGAAACCGTACAGCCTTCAGACAAACCAGGACCACACTGATGCTGCCAAGTTACCACATAACCAGCCGTGACTGTGCAAGGATAGCTTTTGACTGGAACTGCAAGCATTGTGCTGTTTTTCACATAAAATCTCTCCAGGCCTCAAGAGCCTGTGCCAGTGGCCTGATATAGCCTGTGTCTGATCATATTTCTCTATAACCCAAGATAAATTTCTCTTGCAACTTCATCCGCTGGGACCACGTACTTTGACAGCCAGTGCATTTAGTGTGATCTCAGAAGGGAGATTTCCTGACACAGCAAAGCATTCCAAGGGTAAGAGCAGAGAATGCCAGTGTACCTAGACTGTGCACCATTCCTTAATAAGGTTGCATAGATTAGCTCTTTGATTGGTGTATTTTGTATACTCAGGTGGGTTTTGTAAATTGTTGGAAGAGCTTACTGAATCCCACCCCCAACCAGAACTGGCTGAGTACGCTCTGGTGACGACCACCAAGAAGCTCCAGCATCACACCAAACAAGAGGGGCTGATATCCAACAAGGGAGTAAAAGATGGAGCAGGTGTGCTCCATCCCATGCCTGCCTCCTGCAGGGGCAAGACCTGGCATTGTTCAATCTCTTAAGGAATGCAGTGAGTTGACCCTGGCTGCATGCCAGGTGCTCACAAAAGCCACTCTGTCATTTGTCCTTAATAGGGCAAGGGAGAGAAAATCCAGTGAAAGGCTCATGGGTTGAGATAAGGGCAGGGAGAAGACCTCACTCACCAATGACAGTCATGGGCAAAACAGACTTGGAGAAATTAGCTACCAATCAGAGTAGGATAATGCCAAATGTAACCAAATCTTAAAAAACACCTTTCCCTCAAGCCCTCCTTTTCCTGGGCTCAACTTCACTCCTGATTTTTCTGCTTCCATATCTCCAGCAGCACAAGTGGATGGGTAATGGGGGTTTCAGTCATCATTTATTGTCTCTGTGATTGCTTTCTCCTCATGGGGAGGACTTCTCATACTCCTCCTCTGCATCACTGTGGGCTCCCTTCCATGGGAAACATCCTCCACAAAGTTTTGGAACACTTTCTCCCTTTCCTTTACTGGTGTCTGCAGGGCTGTTCCTCTCACATCTCATTCCTCTCCTCTGGCTGATGTTGTGCTGTAACTTCTCCCCCTTTGTAAATAAGTTATCTCAGGGGTGCTTCCCTGATGCCACTGATGTGCTCAGCCTTGGCCAGTGGTGGGTCTGTTTTGAAGCCAGCCAGCATAGGCTCTGTCGAACACGGCAGCAGCTTCTCAAAGAAGCCACCCCAATAGCCACTGGCTGCCAAAACCTGGCCACACAAACCCAGTACAGGCAGGGAGTAATCACTTCACAAAATTTAGACTTAATTTATCTGTCCTGTCCTTGATACAGGAAAAAAAATTAAGTCTGTTACAACACCCTACATCTCAGCAGCATCAGGTCACTGAGTCTGATCGACCAGCCCACCACTTTAGCCCATGATGAGTGGGGGAAATTAGCAACAGACTTTCCATCACTTCAGATGCTGAATTTATTGTGAATCAATTAAAAGGCACTGCCTACTCGTGAAAGAATTTCACAGCAGCCTCAACTGCAAAAGAAAGTACATTCAAGATTTAATTAATTTACATTTAGTTTTAGACTAACTTTTTCAAAAGTGCTGCTAGAAATACAGGGCACCACCAGCAGCTGCTACTCAGCTGTGTGAGGCAACAGAACTCTGTAACTGCACTGGAATAACAAAGCAGAATTTGTCAATATATTTTGGGAGGGTTAATGGAGAATTACACTCGTATTCCAAGCAAGTTAGTAATTTTTGGTACCTTCTTAAAAAGGAACATATTCACTTCCAGCAATCAACAAATAAAGACAGAATGTACTAAATCCTTGACATTAACAAGTGGTGCTTAGCACTAATCAGAGATTTTTAACCTCAAAAAATAAATCTGAAATAAAGTGATAGTTCTATGATATGGCAGAAGCAAGGAGTGAAACAATGAAGTACTTTTGTTCAGGATCATGTTTCAGGTTGGTTTCTGGTTGAAAATCTTATTAGAAAGCTCCACTGAAGACTTCTGTACTTATCAGCCAACCGGTTTTTAAACAATATAATATTTAACCTAATCTGATCTCTCTGTTGCCAAGGCCTAAGAGCTGAAACAGAGGTCAGGGCAGATTACAATAGGTCATGAAGGAAATAAAACATTAAAAAAGGTGGCCAGCTGTCAACTGTGCTTTGGCATGAGGAGCTTATTCTTCACCCCCATGCTACTCCACCTTTCCCAAACAATTCCCTTAAGGAGGACAGTTAAATTTGACATGTGGTCAGAGTTGATAAGTCATCCCATAATTACAGTGCTGTCCACACCAGTTTTCCTCTCAACTATAACCTACACCTCCTTCCATCCCCACAGAGTCTCTCTGCTACATTCAATAATATAGCAGCATGGGTATTTGCTAGTTTTTTCTGGGATCTCCCCACTTAAATTACTTAGATGAAACCAGTTTGTCTCCCTGAAGGGATGCTTACCCTTGTCTACCTGAGATACAAAATATTGTCACAGTTGCCCTGGCAGCAGAAAGCAGCATCCTGTAAATGCATCTGGCAAACAGAAAACCCATGTGAGAGGTATGTAAACCTAGGAACATGTGAAAGAAAAAAATATATATTTTAAAGCTCCTTTTGGAGCACATATGAGCATAAATCCATGCATAAACAAAGGTACTTATAGGAACACAAATCTGCTACCTCAGCCCTTCAGCCACTCTTGATTGGGGAGAGGCTTAATTATATGGCCTTTTGATGAAGAAATGCAGAGAGTGGTTAGGGGAACAAAAATGACTTAAGTGATCTTTTACAGAGGCCAGAATACTCACCAATCATATTAGGAAAAAGATTCATTGAATTTCAAGACAGAAAGAACTTTCAAAATCAGGAAAGATTTCATTCATTCCCCAACTAAACGCATTATGTGTGACCAGACAAGTTCATCATTTGTAACAGTGCTACAAGGAGCCCCTATTTTCAGCAGTTTCTTGATCACTCGTCTTAATTTCCCCAGTGTACTGAGAACTCGAAGTTCCTAACACCTGGAATTTTTGTGTTCATACTGCAATCTATCTGGAAAGAAAAAAGCTGAAAACAAAACCCCATATAGGACATCTAATTATTCATTTTTAAAGTAATTATATTATTCCTTTAGGTCTGATAATGTTCTCCTTCCATGCTCAGGAAAATCAGTGGCAAAAAAGTATGCATCAAGGAAAAATCTTCTGGTTCTCATTAACATGAGGAAAAACACCTGGAATTTCAATAGAATTAAGAAAAATATCCATTTCCTTTTAACAGATATGAAAAAACCATGTTATTTAAGGAGACTGATGCAGACTGATTCCCTACTTGAAATGACTTTTAATAGCCTGTAAGCTCACTGCTGAGGAGGGCAGCATGATTTCATGAAGCTTTGTGCAGTCTCACAAAGATGAGAGAAACAACAGGAGCTCACAATGCTCCGAGCACACATAAAGTGAAGCCTTCCAGGACTCCCACTCAGGCAGAGGGCCAAAATCGTACCTAGATACAACACTGAGTAGGCTACTGATTTACTACAAAGTCAACTGGGTTCACTGTCTAGAAAAATGAATGTTTGCATGCAGGTTCCAGAAAATATGAGCTATTTCCAATGTAGAAAACAGTTCCCATATTACCCAAGTCTCATTTACACACAATAGAAGTAAATTTTGCTGCCCCATGATGGACAGCTGCAGTATATCATTGCCATTTTCCATCTCAACCCTAGATGGAAAGCAGAAATACTTCTGGTGCACACTCTGTTGCACTTATTTTAAAAGGAGAGAAAAGAAAATCACCTACATAATAAATTAATGTTACTCAGCAGCACACTGGAACAAAGGAGAGGAAATTGAGGAATCATGTTCCTTCCAACACTGCTGCAAAACTCTACTTGTCATAACACTCCTTCCATGTGCACCTTCTGCTGTTCCTGCCCAAAACAATATGCAAAGTGGGACAGTTTTCAAGTCCATAATTTTGAAGGAGATCTATAGCTACATAGAGACTGGCCCTATTTCCCTGCTTCCACCATTTGCAGTTATGTACTTTACATTTTCTTGTGACATCTCTGCACATCTTCTCACTTCCTTGGAAAAAAAAAGAATGGGAGGAACAAGCAACAGAAAGGAAAAAGTTCCATTTGTCCAGGTTACTTCTCATTAAGCCAACCACAGGCAGCCCCTTGGACAATGGCAAATCTGGAATAGGATTTGAGACCACTTGGTGCATCTTCACAATATTCCAAACAAGTAATTAATTCTGGTTTACAACACAGTTAATATTCTTAGACATCTTGCAAGAGGTCAGATGTTTTTAACAAATATTTAATAAACAGGTTAACAGAGAAATTAGATGAATATATGCAAAATTTAAACACTGAACATTATTATTTATTGAATGTTGTTTGATTCATCAGTTCTACCAAATCATCAGGGCTGCTTTTAAACTGCCACAAAGTTTGACAGCCCCTGCCTTGCTAAGTGCCAAAAGTAATCTGCTTAACAACTCTCGTGCGCTGAGATGTGTTATATTTACACAAGAGAACTGAGGAGCACTGGAAATGCTACACAGTATGTTTATTCCTTCTTAAAATGCAAACTTGACATACTGTGTGCATTCCAAGCCCTATATAATATCAGAACAGAAAATTCAGAACAATGTGATAATCCAGCCTGGCTAAGATCAGAAGAATTCGGGCTCTATAGTAAGGTTTGGCTATTGCTGAGGCAATGCAAATGAAGAGCAGTAAATACCATGTATTACCATTTCAGATTTCAGGTCAGATATGTACCATTGCATTTCTTTTATGCCAACTGATGTAACTCATCAATAACAAACTTCTAAGGAAGCTTTTTTTATCCCATGAAATTGAAGCTAAGGTGATATTAAAAAATAATAAAAATCTCACTGTAACTGTTCCATGGGTTTATAATGCCTGGAGTTATTGTGGACGCATCAAACCAGACAGGGCACCATCCATGGACCATTTTTCCATCACTACAAATGCAGGCATATTCCTACTGAGATATGGCAGCCTACACTCCTCAAATCGCACACTTGAGCAATCCTGGATACATGCAAGAAAAATCTACCCACAGTTCTACTCAGCATTTAGTATTTCCCTCTGGAAAAAAGAATCCTTTGCTCTCCTAAACTGTATTGGAATTGTTTTTCATATTTTGATAATCTCAGGAGTAGAATGGTAAAAAAAAAAGGTATTATTGAAGAAGTAAATAAAACCCATTATTACCTGCAGTATTTCTATCAACTTCTTTGATTTTCATTATTTCCTTTCATTGCTGACCTTTTGATTCCTTCTTTTCTGGCCAACCCATGACAGTTTTAGCCATACACTTATCCCACTCTTCTGTTAAGCTAAAAACACAAATCAGTACTTCACCACAGTGGGAAGAATAGAGAACAAAACAAAAACACCTGTACATAAGCAGGTTAAGGAGAATCTGCCATTTAAAAATTAATTCCCAGTTTCATATACATTTTCCTTGTTGGTGGCAAAACTCGCCCACAAGAATGGGTAAACAGCTGGGTAGGTATTTTACCTTGGACTCCTGTAGGCATGACCACTGGTGCTGGCAATGCTACTAAGTTTTCTCAGCAGAGGGTTGTTTGATGGCATTTAATAATTATTTGCTTTACAGAAAGAAAGCAAAGCCTATCACCAGGGAACAACATACCAAAACCTTAGATAGGCCACAAAGTGTCACTGAACCCATCTGGTTTATCCTAAGTCATAATAAAACGGCCTAGATTTCACTAGGATTTTTATAGGAGGAATTGTTCCTACAGGCAGAATGAACACTGAGGTTGGACAGGGCTTAATCAGCAGCATCCCTGGAAAAAAGGTTGTGAGAACAGTTGCAGCTGCATTTGTATTCAAAGATAAATATCAAGCTTGAAGCTTATATAAATAATTGATGGAAATGGGTGGAGGGATTTCCTATTAGAGAATTTTACAGAGAACAAGAGTATTTGCTTAAAACAATTGCATTTTTAAAGCCTGCAATTATTGTGTGTGTGTGGAACAGTGTCATTTC
The DNA here is from genome assembly GCA_013400215.1 of Cisticola juncidis. NCBI lineage: Eukaryota > Metazoa > Chordata > Aves > Passeriformes > Cisticolidae > Cisticola > Cisticola juncidis. The sequence continues at coordinate 986,077 of VXBR01013487.1, forward strand.
AACGCTCTAAGCAACTTTGAATGATTCAGCCTGGTACTTTATGCAGCAAGTTGTTGCCTAACATCTGAAAGGACTATGTGCTTTCAAAGAGAAAGAAAAATGGCTGAGCAGGGTGGGGATGAACAGACTCCTTCATTTCCCCAGAAAGAACTGAAGAACCACCTCAAGCATATGGTGCCTCATCAAATCCAATTTCATATTTTTCTAGTAAGGAAGGTGTCCATTCATCTGACATAACAGCAAATATAAACAAGCACCTGCCACACTTCACTTCAGGTGATTCCTCCAAGACTTGCACAGGCAGAAGTATCTTTTGTTCACTCCTCATAAACACTTATTTCTGCAGTGTCACTGAAAATGTCATAATATTTTGAAAGTTGGCTTTGTGTGACTGATGGCATCACACAGTTTAATTGCTGAGTTTATCTTTATCTCATGCTTCATCTTTACTTATGTGGAGCATATAGATTTTTCATTTTAAACCAGCTAGAGAATTTAGGATTAAAACTCTCAGGGGTTAATACTAAGATCAATGCCGTTGAACATCTTCACTAATGACTTGGATGATGGGAGTGAGTCTGCTTTGTAGTAGTGCTGGTCAAGGCCCAACTCTAGCCAAGTCTGGAAGAACTGAACATCTGTACTTGGTATGTAAATATGACTATGATTCATTCACCTTTCTCCATAAATTCTGGACACCCTATGGCCAGCTGAGCTTGAAACTCATGCCCAGTCTAAGGTAAGACTGCTGAAAACTCCAGTGAGTCTGCACCTGCTCACACAGCTCTCTGGCAGTATAGATACATGGAAAAGTGATACTCCATCTACACTAGAGCCAACAAGCTCCTACAGCCACCCCAGGAGAAGTGGCATGGGATGAGTCAGCCTGGAAGGAGAGCGCTGAGTTTGAAAAGGCACAAACAGTGACACAGTAAGGGAACCACTTAAAGACAGTGAACGGAGCAGGAGGGCTGGCTCCATTTCAGGAGTGCTTAAACTCAGGAAGCCATCCCACATGAGGAGTACCCTGGAGGGAAGGAAGTCTCTAAGAAAGGACCACAGATTTCCTTGAAAGATGACATCTAGGCATCTGCTTGGAATACAGAAAGGTGCCATTAAGAAATAAGAAAACATCAAAGGAGAAAACACCAGTCTAGAAGGAATAAGATAGAAATGGCCCAAAATCAAGTGTAACTAGACATTGAAAGGTTAAAGCATCTAAGTAAGAAGTCCTTCAGTTATAATAAAAATTTTAAAAAAGGAAAAAAGTAGTATCATAAGTAAGTAGTAGAAGCATTATCCAGAATAAATGTAGATGAATATCATTTGGGAGCAGTCTGATAACAAACATACAACAGTAAGAGAAGAGCTGTTCTAATGACAGAGTTCTGCTGAAGAACAAAGAGGCACTTTGCCTAGAATACTCCTAGGCTTTGACTGAAAGAAATATTCTGGGTCCTTAGAGACATAAAGCTTCAAAATAATTTCCCACAGAAATGAAGGGGAGGGGACAAAGTGCTTACAGAAGGGCTCAGCAAGTTAATAAAAAGGAGTGCATGAGGCAGTTGCTCCCAGAGCAGAGCAGTTGGTCCCAGTGTCCTGAGACATCTCTTCAATTCTTTCATTGTCCTTCAAAAAAAGCCAGTAAAATCCTTGCCCACCTTTATCACAAGAGTCAGTAAAACATTCACACACTGCAATAATTTGCAAACCTTTTTTAACCTTTTAGGTGTTATTTCATCACCAAATGAAAAAAAAAAATCCATCTGAAGAAGTCAGTGTTGGTGCTACAGAACAAAAGCCTTAACACATTGTTCTACAAAGCCTTTTTGCTTCCAAATATAGTTAATCCATCTCCAAGAATGGAATGAACTGTATGGGAATAAATCAAGGTTTTAGAAGCCCAAATTACTATACAAGTGAAGAGATGCTGAAAGCATTTCCTCCATCCCTAATGACTTGGGTCCCAGTTATGAGATGTGATCAGGGCACAGTTTGGTAAAGTGTATCAATGTTAACTCAGTTCTAGAGAAAAATGGTTGAAAAAGCTTCTGGGCAAGTACTTTATCAATATGTGTTTTTCTTGAAATTAGTGTCTTTCAGAAAACTGTATAATGGCAAATCATTTGTTCAGCTTTAGGAAGAAGTCAGCACAACAGCTGAACATTTGCAGAAATAAATGTGACTTTTTTCACTGTGAAATGAATGCATTCTCTTGCATCATGTAATAGGAAAAAAGTTAAAAGTGAAAACTGAAAGTTTCAAATCACAGGAAACAACTGAAAATTCTGACAATCAGATGAAAATATTTTCCTGTTTGGAGTAGTCTTATAATGTAAACTATTGTTTTATGTACAGTAGATATAGATCCCTGTCTCACTCTATCATCTATATTTCCAGACTTAATAAAATCCCACATTTTCTAAACTTGTATTATGCCTCATCTCTGCAAAAAGTTATGTTTGCTTTTATAAAAAAGCTTATTAGCTGTATTAGAATGGGAATATAAATTCAACAAAGGGAAGACCTCTCCCCTCAGTAAAAGAACAAATTTTACTTTCTTAGTCAGTTCAACACAGACTTAAATTAGTAAACTCAATACAGAATATAGAGGAAAAAAAAAACAAAAAAAAACCAGAAATCGAGTAAGTCTTCAGGAATGTATCACTTTTTCTTTGCTACAAGGTGTATGTAGTTATGATGCAAGTTTAGGGGCAGGAGAAGCTGGGTTTAAGGACTTGCAGCATGTATGTACAGGGTTTTCTTTCCAACTGCTGGGGTGTCAAGTAAAAAAAGAGAACAACGTAACTGAAGTCTCCATAAATTAAACACTGTTCTAAACTGCAATTAAACTGTTCCCTGCTACCAGTTTAATAGTCCCTCCTCGGCTTCATCTTCAGCTTTCTGTGGCTTACATTCCTGGCCGGGATACGTCAATCTGTATAAACCACAGCAAGAATTCTTAAAACTTTGGTGTCTAGGCAGCTGCATATACCCAGCCAATAGCAATCAAAAGCATAGAAAAAACCAATTACATTTTCTGCTGCATGTATGTTTTAAAAGAACAACAGACTTTAAAAGGCCTGTAGAGGAGTCAAATTAAGTAAATCACTCTACTGGAAATATAAAGTCCAACTTTGGGCACATGAGCACCATGGTGTAAACTGGCATCAGCCTTGAGTTCTGAGCAGCTGAGCAGATGGGAAAGAGGCAGGAACACTGCTGGGCTTCTGGGACATTGGCTTTGGGTGAGGCCAAGGTCTTGAGGAGCTGCCAGGTGCCATAGCTGAATGGGGATGACACCCCGTGATGGCACGAAGCTAACGCACAGGCAACTGGGGAGAGCGGCTTCGAGGGACGGGCTTCTGAGCAGCCAAAGGTCTATTGTTTCCAGGACCTTGTGCTGCACTTAAAAGGCAAAGATAGCAGCAGCAGGGTGAATATTACCCCTTTCTAAGAGCTGCAGGGACAAAACCATAGGGGACCACTGAGAGAGGTCTTGGGCAGAAGCTGCAGTGAGTCTGGATGCCTTTGCAGAAAAGCAGACAAGCAGTGGGGTTAGACCTAGAAGGGGGGTGAACAAAGCTGACAAAACCAAGCACTGACTTTAAGTAGTAGCAGCAGATTGTTGAGGAAATTCTCCATGCTTCCTGAACTGCAGGAGAAACATGTCTCCCAGATATTTAACACCTACTTAGCTGTTAGGAAAGCACCAGGCAATTCAATGCTTGTTTTGAAAGTTCATCAAAAGATCGTTTCTTCACTGCACAAAGCATCTTCTCCTGTGCCACTCCACTGAACTCCTCCATCAGCCCGGGGTCTGCTACTGGAGGATGCTTTGTGTCAAACCAATTTCCCTGTTCGGTATTCAGTCCTACTGTGCTGTTAATCTGTATTAGCTATGGGAAGCAGGAAAATTCATGGAGTTGTCAGCTCTGTTGATGCATATGAAAGTCTTTAGATGGCAAAGTCTTTCGTATGAGAAACTGCAGTAGACTAATCATCCTGCAATTAACAGCTTCTTGAATGGGGCTCATTTAAATCCCATTCAAGCAAACTCTACCATCTGAGACATGACTCATGTTTCAGAGTTCAAGTGTCTCATCTTGGAACCCATTTCTGGGCACATATAAGAATGAGATTTATAGCAATCAGCAAAGCTTACCCAAGAGGAAATCATGTCTGACCCTCATGACTGCCTTCAGTGATTCAGTGACATTGACTTTTTAAGCCTTTTTTCGCTATCTTCTTCAATATTTTTGCAATCAAATTGGTATACCATGGTCTGAATGGCTGGAAAAACCAGAGTGGCAAAAAAATGTTGGATGGTTTGTCCATTCCCAAAGGGTAGTGATTACTTGTTTTTACTCTACCCAGGCTAGTAACAAGCACTAAAGGGGTCAGTCCTGGAGATTCATGTGACCACATCTCCCTTACTTTCAAGTTCTGGACTCCCTGATACCAGGCTGACAGTGAAAAATTGGAATAAGTCCATCAGGAGGCCCCCAAGGTCATCAGGCTACTGTGAGCATTGACCTGTGAAGATAGGCGGAGGGATCTGGGCCTCAGCCTGGACAAGGAACAACTGAGGAAGCAGCAGGAGAAAAGAGCCAACAGCAGTTTCCCAACCCTACAAGAAGGCTGTCAAGAAGAGAGAAGCAGGCTCTTCACAGTAGTGAAGATGAGAGGACAAGAAGCAATGAACATAAGTTGAAATGAGGTATCCAGATGCTCTGAAAGGGAATGTCTCTTTTACTCTGAGGAAGGTCAGTGCAAGAGGATTCTCACCCACTGGCCTTGGAGGTTTACAAAACTCAACTGGATAAAGATGTTGGAATCTGGTGTGATCCAGCAGGCAGTTGGACTTCTCCACCAGAGCTGTCTTCCAACCTGAATTATTCTATAATTTTGGAAAATACTATTTATTTTCTTTTACAGGAGAACAACACTGTAGGACTTTATATTCAGAAATGTGACAGATTTGCTAGTAAACCTTCATTATTATATATACACAAACTTTTCCAAAGCAGCTGCTCCCAGCATGGACAACCTATATCAAACTCAGTGAAAAAAATACCATCTAAATTTCCCATAAGGAACTAGAAATAAAACTCAAGAGTGCCTCATGACATTAAACAATTCCTTCTAGTTTTCCACGTAACAAGAGATATTTTATGTGAACAAAGCATCCCAATCATGCTGTGGGATCAAAAAACATGACTGAAGTCTGTACAACCCACTGAATTCTACCACTTATGCTGCATTAGTGAATTTATCCAAAGACTTCTTACCAGCAGAGGTATTTAGGAGACTATCCCTCTCATCTGCTTTTATTGACAAGTAAGGGCCAGGGAACTACTACCTCATCCATGCAGCACTAGGCTCTACTTCTGCCCCTACTGAATATTGAGGTCCACAAGATATTCCCCATAACAAACTTCATACTACAAGGGTTAAAGCATCCATGAATGAAATGTGCTTATAGCACACAAGATTTAAGTACTAAGTCATTAAGGACGTGTCTACACTCTGGAACAAGTTCTTTTAACAGGAAACACATAAGGTTTTGACCAAATTCATCTGAAAGAGACTAAAATAGGCTGTACCATTTTTTTCCAGTTATCTTCCTACTATACTACCATATCCTTCTTTGAATCCTACAGCATTTAGCAACAGACCTATTCTACAGCATTTGTTGATGTATTGTGCAATCTTAAATGTAGGACACCATTTCTTTACTGTCACAATGAAAATGTCTTTTGGGGACAGAAATACATTTTACTGGAAATGGGGGATGGAAGAAGATTCAAACCAAGGACTTCTAAAAGATTCCTAGATCTGCAGATTTTCCATTTCTATCATTTGCAATATTTGAGCAGTCACTACAGTTTGGGAGCTATCTAGATAAATGACTCACTTCTGGAGTATTCCAGCTGTCAGTGATCTCCCAGAAAGATGCCTGAACAAATGAAAACGCTTTAGCAAGTTTATCTGCAGCCAGAAAATCCCACACTAGTAACTCAGTTTTATTTTAAGTGTCAAGATACTGCTAATGTAAATGGACTTTGTCCCTTGGCTCAAAGAATCAATATATCTCAATTTTTGAGAAGACTTCAATTTACCATACCTAAAAATTGAATGAATAAAAATTGAAACAGCTGACATGGCTCAACATTAGAGTGAGTACATTCCCACTGCTACTTCCTAGAACGCCAAAAGCACTTCTGGAATCAGGGTTCTAAAAGCCAGTATCCAGATTTTTATTCTGCAAAAGGACTGGAATTGCACTTTCAAGTGCAAGTCTGCGTGGCAAAAACTTTTTCTGCCATGAGTGCATTCGTGGAGTTTAATACTCTACAGCTGAAGGTCTAAAGTAACATTTAGCTATTTTGTAAGGTGACAACATGCCATTATTTCAGAGCTGCCTACTCTAGCACAAAAAGCATTACTTCCATCACATGGGAGGGAGAAGGAAGCTTTCAATCATTTGCAGATTCAAGTTACTGCAGATAGTTAAACACCTGATTTATGTGTACAGGCACTGTTTGCCTCTACACATTACGGTAGAAGGACTTCACATTTGTTTTTTGTGGCTCCAATTTTGCTTCAGCAAGTCAATTGTGGGTGAAAGTAACCAAATAGCATGTAAGATGCCAAGTAGAGGCCTCTGCAAACTTGGCCCACAGTGTGCATACTTGTTAGTCTTAAGTTTGCTGTTCTCATTTTAATCTCCTGTGCTTCTCGCATCTGCAAATTGTTTAGCAAATTTAGGTTCTTCATTTATCCACTTACAACCCAGTCTGCTTTCCTACAATATTTTACCATCAGATTTGTGGAGCCGCTGTTGTTTCACTTTGAATTTAAATTAAGTTAGACAGTAAATGATGCTGATCTTTAAGCAGTGGCCACCAAGATGGTGCAGGTATCCGTAACAGCATGCTGCTTATTTAAAATACTGCCACCAGAAATGAGAGGGCAAATTTGAAAGGGAATTAAATGCAGCCAGATACTTCAACTCCATCATATCTCAAATCACACTATTTCATTATTTTATCCCTGCAGGTTACATCGTGATGGGCAAATCTTATGTGCCAGTGAGATGTTAATTACCCAAATTATTTATGATACTTAAACTTTCCAAACACAAAATGCATATCTCAGTATGTTCTGTACTAAATTTCCTGGGACACACAAGGTATCTTTCTCTTCTGACCATTTAACCTATCCATTAGTGGATGGAATTACTAATACATTGAAACACCAGCAACATGGTAATTTTTTTGCTTGCAGAAAGGAGAAAAGGGTAAGAGGATATTATTACAATATAGACAATGTAATTTTTCTGGAAAACCTTATAAAAAACTATCTAGTAAAAAGCCAGGAAAACATTAAATAAACGAAAGAGAGAAGTTTAGAAGCAGCTCCCAACTTTACCTACCAAAACAGAAGATAAAGAAAGAAAAAGAAAAAAAAATAAATACAAAGGGTCTGAGATGTAATAAAAGAAAAAAATCATACTTCAGATTTCAATGAGTTGCACATTTCCAGACAGCTGTTCTGTTTCAAACAAACAGACAAGGTCTGCCTCAGGATATGAAAGCTTTCTATCAGTATCTTTCTGGCCAGATAGGGGTAATCTGGCATGCAGTACCTATATCTGTATATCCTAATGAAATAGAATTGTGTCTCCTATTACACTAGAAAAAAAAAAAAAAAAAAAAAAAGGAGAAAAAACCCACCAAACCTACAAAAAAACCACCTCCAGCCCCCAACAAACAAAACCAACTCTAACAACAGAAGAACTCCACACACAAAGAAACAAAGAAATACCAGCTCACCAACCCCCAAACTTTTAGGAAATAAACTCCTCTTTTAAATAAAAAATGCTACAGGTGGCACAGCATAGCATAGTTCTTTGAGAGTCTTGCCTTGCAATAGGAGTTTGTCTTGCCTTGCAGATCTGATTTCCAGTTCCTAGAGGAATTGCAAAAATTAGTCCCATGATGTTCTGGGTAATTCACTTGGCTCCCACTGCTCTTCCAACCCTTCCAGGGCCGCAGCCCTTCCAAGGCAAGCACAAAACCCTAAGCATATTTGCCATTTGATGTGCTATGTAAGCAAACAACATGTCTTTCTTCTGGAAGGAGATGCAAGTCTGACAACTTATTTCATGCTGCTTAATGTATTTCAGACCTGAACTGCTAAATTACTTAATCAGTCTCAGCAGCTGACCACCGTGACTCGATGGCCCCATATGGTCAAAGCCTGAGGGAAAAAGAATGCTGGAGTTAGCATGGCAGCCAGAACTTTTAAATGCACAAACAACAGGTGAGAACACAAAATCATCTGGTTACCCAAGACAGGCAGCTGCAGACATAGAAAACGTGAGACAGCTGCTTCCAGTTGGTAGTGTTGATTGTTAGAAAACTAGTTATCCTTAAAAACTTAACATATTTGCAATATATATCCCCAGGAAGACATCTGGAAAGGCACAGAGGGATCTTAATTTCCCCTAGAAACAAAATTCCATCATAATTCAGCTTATCTGTAACAGATGCTCATTCTAAAAAAAAAACCCAAAACAAAAAACCAACCAAAAGCAGTCCACCATGGGATTCCCCATCAAAATTCAACTATAAGCTTTGAACAAAAAAAGTGATAATCATGCATAATCTATAGCATCTTGGGACTAGATATAGGCCACTCAAACAATACAGAAGATGAAGAACATGCTGCTCAATGCAGATGCCAGCTGAATACTGCCACCAGACAAGAAACCTGGAAATTTGAATTCAGATTAAAAATCTGTGCTTTAAGACTTGAATTCTGCATTTGTTTTGGACAACAGAACTCTTCTCTTTCCATGAAAAACACATGCTACTCATCAAAAAAAAAGTTCATATCTAACAAAAGGAACAGTAGCTGACTAGTAGAAGAGTTATTTACTGATGTCTGAGAAAGAGAAGGCAGTTTAGGTATGGAAACCAAACTGCTTCAAATTTAAGACTTCTTATTCTATATTTGTCAAAACCAACTCCCCAATACTGAACTGTGGATCTACCTTTTTCTTCTCAGGAACAAAAGAAAATACAAAACTGACAAAAGATTTTAAAAGATCCACCAACAGGGTTTAAAATAACCAATAACAGCAGAGAGTGAACAAATGGCTTAAATATGGTAACATGCTGGAGAGATAATTTTTTGTCAGCCATGAAGTGTAATTTGACATGAATGTTATTGCTGGCAACAGGGACCCATAAATAGCATCATCAAGAGCATGTTAATGTGCCAGAAGAAGTCACTGCCAATTAAACAAATTCAGCCCTTGCTTCTTTCCCTGTTCTCTTACTATATTCAACATCTCTGGAAGAAGAAACACAGCACTGAATTCTAACTAGCTGCAATGTACTTGGAGAGCACCTTTCTAAACCTTTCAAGCACAGGGCAAGTAAAAAAGCTGAGGTCTATCTGTCAGCATGGAATTTATTTCAATTTCATCCATCCAGCTCCACAGTTCCATCCCTCATCAGGTGTTGCATCATTAATACAGAACTTGAGATTTCATTACAACTGCCATGCTGTGGAAGAGCAGCACTTAGCAGCTGCACAAAGACACCAACCTCACCTGAGCTACATCTAAAATTGCAGGAAACAGAGCAGAACCAGAACACCTTGAACAGGAATGAGAGAAGCTCCCTTAAAGGCCATGAGGGTCAAAAATATGAGTGGGAATCCTTCCTTACAGTTTGCTTCCCATATTTCTACGATGCTCTGCCTGGATGTACCAAATAGATTTAGCTTTTGATGGGTCAAATAGAGGGAATTTTTTATAGAATAAATAAAAACAGGGGTTGGAACAAACCATATTTCCATACTTGAGATCAGTAGGTGCTTTTCAAACCGTGAGTTAATCCTGTACAGAAGCAAAACAATTAGGTTAGAATTTTCAAAGCAATCTGAAGTCATTAAACAACCAAATTCTGCAATGAAACAAGGCCTCAGGTAAATTATTGTCATCTTCAGACCATTAAGGAGACTAATTGCAAGCTTAACCCTTGTAAAGATGTTTTTGTAGCATTTAACAAACAGGGCAAACATTTTAAGTGATGCTTGGATGATTGAGTTTACAAATACATATGAAGGGCTCAACTTTTGGCACAGCTAAGTGAACTACCTGATGTCAAACCTAACAGCTGACCAGTTTAACTGTAAAGGCACTTTGGACTTCATTCACCTGAACTTACGGCTGAGTAGCCAATACTGAAGAGAAATATCTCAGCATAAGGAAACCATTGATCATAACAGTATTTGCTAGGTCATAAAAATCTGATTATATTACAACAAGCCTGTTCTAAATCAGCACTAAGTGTTGGGGTTTAATACTGTTTATGCAGCAAACATACTCACTGAGAATTATGATCTACTTTATTCATGCTTGTTTTGAATGCTTTTCTCCTCAGATGATTTACAGTTTTTTTTTTTCTTCCAAGGCTCTGTTCCTAGAATTCTTAAGCTGCTCCAACTCAGCCACTTCCAGATCATCTATCAGTTGTTCCAATAAAGTTGTGAGTTTACAATGCCCACTCATCATTCCTATCACTGACTCACTCATCAGCAAGCAAGTTCTGACCAGTAACTGTTTCACCCCAAAACTGAGCTCCATGTTATCTGTACAAGGCACCTGGCCAGCAGGCACAACAGCACCAATTGGTATCCAATTTTAAACCCCTCCCAGGAGCCACTTCAAGACTTTTTTGGAGATTCCAACATTTAGTCATGCTGTCTTCAAGCATCCAGTCTCCTTGAAATTTCACATCAGTTCGACAATACCAGGAACGCAGGTAATACATCTACCTTCCCTCACATTTCCTCCCACCTTACACTAAATATCTCCTGCCTTAAGGCAGTCTTGCAAATGCCATTCCTCCTAGAGCCAGGAAGAACTGGGAAATACAATGGACACTCAACCTGAGAGAGACTAAATTAGAATACATTAGTTGCATCCATGTTAATACTGGAAAACCATTCATTTTTCCCAAGGCTCTCAGAAGGCTGAGCATTGCTCTGCGGATCTCTGAGTCTTCACAAACCAAAAACTTGCTCTCTAGCATCATTAAACAAATATAATCTGAAATATTATCACCTTTAAATAGAACTGAAAAGGGACTCTGTGGTATTGCTGTCTTGACTGGCTATCACAATGGAGCAGATTGAAAGAGCAACACTTAAAATGTTCATGTGTATATCACAGGTTCAATAAAGAGACAAAAAAATAAAACAACCCTGATAGAATCACTTCTCTTTTTTCCTCCAATCTTTTATGCTGTTTCCTGTGGAGTCCTTCACTAATGTGTTCTGAATATCTTATTACTTTAAATTCTGGTCTTAGTTTGCTGCAGTGCCACTATCTTTTAGCTTGCTAAAGACATTCTGCAGTTGGAACATCTGCTTTTAAATTAACTTTTGTAATTTGAAATAATTCCTATTGCCTGTATTCTTACATTTAAGTTTTAGATCTAGTGTAAGAGAAAATTAAGATGCATGTTATATTAATATTAGAAATACTTAGGCTTCCACACAGGCTTCATCACTTGAAGATGTGATAGATGGATTTGAGCTGTAACTATAAAAGTCCACTGATCGCCCAATATTTCAAGAGGGATCCCTCTTAAATCTTCCATAGTTGGAATGATCATAAAATGAGAAGAAATTCCAGGAAATAAATATATGAAAGTGCAGATTGGTGCCATTTTAGCACTCTCAGACATGAGCAAGCTACGATGTTAGCATATCCCTTCAATGTGCTTGAATGTTTGAATCCCCATATGATCCTCCCCGCAGCACAACGTGTGGTTAGCCTTTAAATGGAGTTTTTCACATTACTAATAGGCATACTTATTTTACTCCTCAGTTTCTTGCTAGTATGTTAGCCCTGGTAGCTTCTAAAAAGTTAACCGTAACAATACCCTCCAAATTTAAACTACTTCAAGTTCAGTCAATATTCAAAGCTTAAAAACAAACAATCCAAAAATAAAAAAGCAAACAAACAAGGAGGGCTTTTTACCATTATTTTACTACCTTAATGTGACTAAAAATAGTACCCTACCTCATTATGCTATATCCACTTTGTATAAATGCAAATAAGTCCATTAGATAAAAGGGGGGGTGTGTGAGTGAAATCAGGCCCATCAATCACTACACAGCTTACACACACAGAAATATGCTAGCAATGCACTGCTCAGCCACTTCAAAACACAGCAAAGTAAACTACATCAGCTGGTGAACACAGACTGATATCAGGGAAATTCCTGAGTTAAGAAAGCAATGCACACAGACTCCTTCTTCTGCCTGTAATGCCTCTGAGAATAAATTGTGTATCATTGTTAAATAAATCACAGCTCATTACCAAGTCATATAATTCACCTTCACGAGAAACAACAAAGATGTCATGTACCACTAAGAATAATTCCCTGTGCCTAACATTACCTTTCTTCTTACTTCCAGAGGTTCCCCTCTAATACTTATTTCATACACTCATTACATTCCTAGCAAATGCTTAGATACATCTTAATTCCTGCAAAGTGAGTGCCTTCACTCTGAGTGTAAAGGTCAAATTTTGCTCTCACATCAAAGCCATGCCTTGGAAGCTCCAAGTTAAACTGAGATAATATGAACAAAACTGAACCAAATAGCTTCACATATTGCCAATCAGCCAGTCTGCCAGCTGTGCTACTGGGGCTAAGTAAGTTATCCTGCCAATTCTTGAGCAGGTATGTGCTCTCCATGTGAAGAACCAAGGCTACTTAAGCCAGAAGATTCTGTTTAGATAGATTCTATACTACTTACACTGAAGTACATTTTCTCAGGCAGACTATATATGGTCAGGAAGCATTATCTGGCTGATGCACATTTAGTAATGTGAGTCTCCACATTAAGGCAAAAAGAGTTTTTGTTAGAAGCAGCACTAACCAAAACTAATGAATTTAGGTGCACATTCCATTTTAAGTAGGACTGAACCCAATATCACAGGTTTTTGTGAGGTTAGTGCCTGATACAAGTTTCTACAAAACACTGAACACTGCCCTGCAAGCAGAGGGTGAGAAAAGAGTTTGCAGCTTCCAGGTGATCTTAGAGAAAAAACAATAGCAAGAGTCACTGAACTTTTTGTTATTCCAGCTAACCCTGCCAAAGCAATCCCAGTTGTTTAAGACTGTTTTCTTCTTTACCCAAAATAAGACTTTAGCTTATTAATATATAGAACTTTCAGCTATTTATTCTGCTCAAACCACATGCAGATTTCATTTCTTATAGACCTGATACTGCTTTGGCCTCTGCTGTCATATTCTGAAAACCCAACCACTGTGTTGTGCACCATATGAGAACTGCATGAATGATTAAAATCCAAACAGCATTTTTTCTACACACACAAGTTCCTGCATGCTTTCAGAAAACATCCTGCTAACTTCCCACCAGAAAGGATAAAAATAGGTTCCAAGCTAAGCCACACAGCAAAATTTTACATAAAGTATTACATCTACTAAAACAATATTGTTAATTTAAATAATTTACTAGTTGTACAACTAAGCCATTACTTCAAAACTCCTGCGTAACCCTGAGTGAGCTGGGAGATTTCATCTACATGGGCTGCTTTGAAATCTGGTATGAGATGAGTGCTGACAAATAAAATTTGACACAAGGCATTTTTGTCATGTATTTTTGCATCAATGAAATAATTTTTTCACCCTACACTCATTGACATTTGTATTACATCTGATGAATATGACCATTTCCACTACACTGTCAGATTTTAGTGAAACGTGAGTTTTCAGTGGTTAAAATCTGGAGCTGTCAAATATAGTTTAAAACTGCACCCAAATAATGACACATTACTACAGTATTTCAAAGATATCTTAAAAGAAGATTCCTTAATAAAGTATCCCATCTTTGCATGAGCAAAGTTCCATTCAAAACCCCCACAATTAATAACTTATATTTTTAAAAGAATTTTTAAGAAGTGTCAGATTGCAGTCTCTGAATTGAGCTGAAGCCCCAGAGGGAAACTGCAGGTTTAATTTAGTGTAAGAGAGTCTCACCATTTTCATTAAGCATGTTATCAGGAGAGAGATTTGAGAGAGAACTGATGAATTCCAGACTACAAAGCACTTGACTTCCAAGAACCTCTGTTCTGTCAAGTCTCTTAGTATCACCTAAGAAAGAGGCAAGAGCAGAACAGCTTATTGCTCCTTGTCAGAGCTCATCAAAATTGTTACTTCTCCTGCCATGCATGTTTCCTCCTTACAGAATCTTTTCTGAATAGGAAGCACAATTCATGTGGACAATGTAATTGGTTAATTATTGCAGCCTGCTTACCTTCCAAAACAAACTAATCCGAAAGAAATCAGAGGAAAACAGAGAGCAACTGATTGCATCTCATGAGCCAGAGCATTGAAAACAGTGGAAAGAAACCAAATAGGATAATGATCAAAAGATATTTTTCTGGTGCCAGTGCCTCAGAATTATTAAAAAGTTTAAAGGAAACTCAGATTAACATTTGGTAGTCTGTGCTCATATCTTCTGCTCCTCTTCCTCCCCCATCTAATTCCGTGGCAATGTCTGTCTGGTAAAACTTTAGCAGGCACACATGTATTCTCTCTAACAATGGTATGAATGAAAGTTTATTCCTAGGCAACCTGAGTACGGTGATAATAATCAGTTCTGGTCTTCCACAACACTTTGACCACAGCAGGACATACCAGGAGCAGCATCTTTAGTTCCATCCTCAAAGAGAATCTCCATTCGACCAGTATTGCCCACTGAGGGCCAAATGGGAATGCAACTCTTTTCTGCTAGGTGCTTCAGGGACAACACAGCCTACCCACTCACCACTTTGGGCCAGGAGCAGTCTGAGCTAAGTTTGAACTGCTCTTTCAAAGACACTGCTAAAACCACCCCAAACACAGTTGATATTCCTTTTATTTCAATTCATGTTAAACAAGTAAACCCTGAGCTCTTTATGCTTTAATGTGAGATTACTCTGTACATGTGTCTCGCTTGTATCTCCTCTCAGGATGTGGAGAGAATTACTTACAATAATATTCTTTAAAAGTGCTGCTGTTTGTAGATTCATTCTCACTTAACATTTAACTGGAAGTTTCTAAAAAGAAGCAGCATACTGAGTAATTCTCCATTCTGATATCACACATATAGGTTTAAACATTTCAAAGAGTCAGCTCTGCAAACTGAACCAGTCTGAACGTGAAGCTGCATTTGTTTTATACTGTACAACCTTCAGGAAATGTTCAGCAAGTTAACATTATTCTCCAAGCAGTACTTGTGCAATTCCCTTGAAAGCCATAATCAATGGCTGCCCATTAAAAACATTTCTGCCAAAAATTCATTATTTGAGTAGTTTAATAAAAACTTGGTGGAACATGCCATATTAATACATCTTTAACACAATACTTTAACTCAGCGATTCTTCAGCATGAGAATTAAATAACTTTTGAAAAACACTGTCCTCTTTCTTTAAAGCAGTGCTACCACAAAACTGCCCAGCAACATGCAAATGGCCTAACACCTACCTTTTCTGTGTTCTGCTTCAAAGCAGCCCCTACATCAAGACATTTCCATCTTTGCTGCCTGAAACAATTACAACAACAGCGTAACACTGCACCTTCTCACTCCAAACTCCTTCTCCCGAGTGGGACAGAGAATGAATTCCAGGTTTCAGTGTGAGGGACCAAGAGGTAATACTGTTTCAAGCACGCGTCTCAGTCTGATATGGACCCACTTCTGTGGAAAGTGGGAGGATTTGAAGAAACCAGGCAAATGGTATTTGACCTTTGCTCTTAAAACAAGCAGGAAAAACCCCAAAAGCCTGAAACTCACTGGGTGGCACACGTAGACCTTTTATGCTAAGCTTTGTTTTTCTCCTTCAGTAATGCTTGAACAGTCAGAGAAAGCAACATGCAAGAAAGAAGTTTTATTTTCCAGCTACCCGACACTGCACACTCCCTGGAGGCTTCCACTCGGATTATCTTGTTGTGCTTAGTTGGGTAACAATATGTTTCTGTAAAATATTTCACTATACTCGAAAAAAAAGCCTTAACAGCAGTCTCAGGGAAAATGACCTTGAATAAATGT
This sequence comes from Cisticola juncidis, assembly GCA_013400215.1. Taxonomy (NCBI): domain Eukaryota; kingdom Metazoa; phylum Chordata; class Aves; order Passeriformes; family Cisticolidae; genus Cisticola; species Cisticola juncidis. The sequence goes on from VXBR01013487.1 coordinate 1,002,220, forward strand.
CAGGCTACTTTTTCTAAAAAAGGGGCAGATGTGAAATGTGAAACACTTGATTGGCAGTGTTTGACATTCCCCATCACCTGCTAGACTGGCAGTTCTTGAGTCAAACACAGCAAATACCTCCAAGCACTCTGCAGTTACCCAGCCCCGAGATAATTATCACTGCTAGATTATGTCAGTGCAACCAATAAAAGAAGTTTATTTGAAGCTTCTGTTTACATACAACCCCTAAGGTATTCTCATGTTGAAGAGGTGGTTCAAAAATGGTGTCAGCATAGCTTCAGCATTAAGAGATAAATTTTCAAGCAGGGCTTTTCTGACCTGACCTAATAAAACAACTTATCCACAAATGCAAGCAATATCTGTAGAATCCCTATGCGACCTTAAAACAAGAGTCATTATTTTTCCATACTGGCAAAAGAGAATTGATATTTATTTTAAATACTTAAATGCATCCTCCCTCTTTTTCTCTGCAGGAAAAGCTCATTATTTTCACAGCTGAAAGCAATAATTTCTAAACGGGAAAATATTTCCAAACAAGAAACTTCTGATTATCACCAAGCTGCTCAATTGTTATTTTGTTTGGGTTTTTTGCTCCCCTCCTCCACAAACAACCACCTGCAAAGATGGTGGAATTTAGGTATATGTAAGAACACACATTTACAGGCAATAAGCTCTTCAAAGTATGTACAGATTTCCCAAAAAGCACCATTAATACAGCTCACATTTGGCACAAATGTGCTTAGGACAGGAAAAGTACTTTTCTCCTAGCATTTGGGAGAGAAATGTGAACATCTTTCAAAGTCTTGCCTATTGGGTCACAGCAATGATCATCTTCTTCTTCATAAAAGACACAAATCAGAGGTTAGTTTCTGCAAGAACCATCTTTCCCCTAAATGCTCTTAAAGGCCAAATTCTGTTATCTGAAAGGATTAGTGCTGGTTTTATACAGGTTCTTTTCCCCTGCTGGTCCTAAGGCTGTTCTTACAAGCAACCACCAAGTAGTAATCATACAGCCAAAGGTAATGTAGAATTAAGCCAAACCTCACAATCTTGTGCCTACATAGATGTAAATATTCTGAACCCCATTCATATCAGAGCAATGGCAAACGATTCCTGCACTAGTCTATTACTGAAATGCTTGAAAACTTGGACAAGATGTATCAGATACAAAGGCTTGAAGGATGGAAGCAAATTTGATAGAGCACAGAATGTCATAAAATATAGATCCATTAGTATCTTGGGAAAACCAGAATACATGCAGCTGTCCAGAAAATAATCAGGAGCTTACATTCATTACAGCCCTTTTCTCTGCTTGACATTTCACACAATACAATAACTACTTTTTCAGCTGCCAGTAGGATATATACTAGATTTTCCTAAATTGAGCAGAATGATAGCAAAGTGAATTAATTTAAGAAACTATATAATCTTGAACTGTTGTTTTTCCACCAGATGTCAGAGAAGAACACAACTCCATTTTCACAAAAGACATTCCAGGCAGATTACAGATGTTTGCAGATGCAACCAGCTAGAAAATCAGAATGGGCTGGACTATTACTTCTTCCTTTCTACAAGGAAGAGATGAAAATAGTGGAAATATTCCCTCTCCCCCCTCCTCCCCCGCAAAAAAAAACCCTATCAGAGCAATTTGGTGGACTAGGTCCGTGTGTTCAAGTCCTAGAAGACATTAAGTCCTCAAAAGTGGTAGAATTTACTCTAAAAACATGCAGTAGCAGAAAATACAGCTTACTATTTCTCTGTCAGCTCAATTTTATGAGTAACATTAACACATACAAGTCATGCCTGGCTGAAGCCTTTCAGTGTTTTTATCCCTTTTCTCTCATTGTCACAAATGGTTATTATACAAGGATATATATAATTTTACATTAACGGTAGGAAAAGTAATGTCTCCAGACTGAGATCTGTAATACATTCCTTGTCAGATCACAAGTCCTTTCCTATAAGTACAGTCTTCACAAAGTAAACTGTCCAAAGAGAGTTGACAATAACTCAAGAGCTGCTTTTATGGAGAAAGTCTCTTTTCTCAGGTTAACCCAAAACAAATCCACCCAGAATGAAATTTCACAAACTAGATTCTTAAGACACCAGTGCACATTTCCAGGCCATTAACTAGGTTCTTGGCTTCAGTTCTACAGACAAAAGAAGGTATTTGAAGCTCTACCACTTCTCCTCAATACCTCTAACTACTGGTAAGAAAAACCTGGTGATCCTCCATTCTGAAGTACAACCATTCCAAATTCATACTCATGGCAAATGGCCACAAAGAAAAGTAAGATTCACACTGGATGTGAATTCTCTCTGTAGCTGGCACAAGGGACACATCACCACTGGAGAGAGAACATTCCATTTTTCAACATCTGTAGGTATTTGGTGTTTCATTGTGACTAAGAAAGCGTCATGAGTTTATGTGGAATAATCTTAAGTCTACTAGAAAAATTAAGAAAAAAAAATCAAATTATACTGTAGAACTTGGACAACTGAGACAACAGTTCAACCCAGGGGTACCTCATGGAATCCTATATAACTGCCACCTTCAAAAGAATCCAAGTAAAATCATGGTTTTGAGGTAAGGCTATGCTTGTCCTTTCTCCAAGAAATCTGGCTCTACATAGCTTCACAAACTCCTGAACAAAGAAAGATGAAGGAGACACAAGGAGCAGAAACATAACAGAGGAAAGATTGGCTCTGATCAAGCACCAGTCTAAACTTTAAAAGTAAAAAAGTAAACTTTGTCATAGAATGTCAGATCACAGTTAACCATCTGTTAAAGGTGGCTGTTTCTCAGGGGCAGAGGAAGTTGCGTGATGGAGACCACCACAAGAATTAAACCCCCTCTAGTCTTAAATTTTCTCAAAGCCTCACAACACAGGATAATGAAAAAGAGCATAAACTTGCAGACTGGAGGCCGAGAAAAACATGGGTGATTTAGGTATGCACAAGAAATGAAATTAATTTCTATAGGTTTTAGATGGAATGCAGACAAGACCAAATAAAGTTTGGAGTTTTAAGGATCCAAAAGGGTGCAACTGTGTACGATAAACATGTAAGATTTATGGGAAGGGAAAAACAGAGACATGAAGACAGAAAAAATAATGTTATTCAAATTCTCAAAACCAAGCCTAAGTACCTGAAAGCAGGGATGTGCTTGCCAGAGAGAATGTTTTGTGGTGATGTGAAAGGCAAGGGGAAAGCAATTCCACATGAGGAACCATTCAATAGTTTTTACGCAGTTACTGTCTTTCCCATCCTCAGTGCTCTGTGCAGAGCCCAGCAGAATTAATTTCAGCATGTTTACAAGCAGGTTACTAGCTAGAGGACACATCCTAAGTGGGTTAGGATAGAAGATAGACTCTGGGAAAATTACAAGTAAATCTCCTCCGGTACACCCTATAACAAATTCTCTGTAGGGTTTTGGAGCTCAGTGGGAGCAGCTCCATTCTCTTCAGCTTCACATTCCTGACTCCTGAAGGTGATCATCACTCCTTTTTTTCCTGCACTGAAAGTGCACCCCTGCACTCTACTAAGCAGGCAAAAAGGTTTGCCTGGTTATATCTTTTGTGGCACAATTATAGTGGTACACTAATACACCAGCAAAGAAACTGCAGACACTTCTGCAGACAAGGCTGCTGATCTCAACAGCCCACCCTGAGACACAACCATTACATGGGATGCTCCCACACAAGGGACCCTCATATCAACTGACCAGGTTTGATTAAACCTATGACAGCAATTCCATACTTTATATTGAGCCAAGAGACGTGTATCTATCACAGAACCATAGAATATGCTGAATTGGAAGGGACCATCAAGATCATTGAATTTAATTCCTGGCTCTGCATAGGATATGCAAAGAATCAGACCATGTCCCTGACAGCACTGTCCAAATGCTTCTTGAACTCTATACCAGGCTTGCTGCTGTGACCATTTTCCTGGGGAACCTGTTCCAGTGCTCAATCACTCTCTGGGTGAAACATCTTTTCCTGATACAAATCTGAACCTCTCCTTACTGAGTTTCAGGTTATCTCCTTGAGTCCTCTCACGGATCACCACAGAGAAGAGATGAGTGTCTCCACCTCCTCTTCCCTTCATGAGGACACTGAGGACCACAGTGAGGTCTCCCCTCAGTCTCCTTTTCTCCAGGCTGAACACAGCAAGTGACCTCAGCTGCTCCTCATGCTGCTTCCCCACCAGATCTTCCACCATCCTCATGGTCCTCCTTTGGACACTCTCTAACAGCTTTATACCTTTCTTTTCCTGTGCCCCCCAAACCTGCCCCAGCACTGGAGGTGAGGCTGCCCCAGCTCAGAGCAGAGCAGGACAAGCCCCTCCCTTGCCCACCTGGCCATGCTGTGCCTGATGCCCCCAGACAGGGTTGGCCCTCCTGGCTGCCAGGGCACTGCTGGCTCATGTTCAGCTTGCCATTGAATGGAGCTCTGATCTTACTATTTACTAATCACCCACTACCAATGGGACCTCCTTCAAACTAGAAATTTAGTAAAGGGCACAACTGTTTAAAAAGACTGCACACATGTATGTGTCCACACACACACCATACCCTCTCCATTCCCTCCTTCTCAAACACAAAACCATCTTCAGTCAGTTCATTTCTTCAGATACTAGAGGCATTAAAACATGAGTACACACGAACATCAAAGTAAGGATACAAGTCAATGCTGGAAAAAATTTTAAATAAGAGCAACACAGCTAACCATCTCTGGTCAGGTTTTATTACAGTGATTCAGTAAAAAAGTACTGCTTGAGTCAATATGTTTGTCTGTCCAAACAACATGTTGCAACTATTCAAATTTCCATTGGTGAAAAGTCTTTCAGACTTTATCTTTTTCAGATACAGAAAGGTAGCAAGGGAAGCATGAAGCACTCTTCTCAGTGCAAAAAGAGATGCTCTCATTTTTTTTCTTAGGGGTTGAACAGAAGTGATGAGTTAGTGCTACCCCTGCTCTTGGTAAACTTCATTACTTGATTAATATGAAATGTCTATTATGTGGCATTGCTCACAAGGAATTTTAAATATCACCGTGCATTGTGAAGCAGTTTGCTACGTTCAGTGTGAAAGCTTTAATCTATAATGCTAAATACATCAACAAACAAGAAACATTTGTGCACAAAAAAAGGTGCACAAGACTGTCCTACTGCTATGTATTTATACCACATTATTGTGATGTGGCAATTGTATTTTCCACAGTCCAAATAAAACTATTACATTTAAGCCTTCATAATAAAAGTTTACAAACACTTCTTTTGTCTGACATAAATTCAATTTGTATTTTGCAGGTTACTGAATATAGGTGTAAAAATACTAAGATTAATGCTACCGTGCCAAACAGACATTTTTGTGTTTACCAGAAACATTTAATTGTTTTTGTCTACATAAGTAATGAACATTGTCTAAAGGGAAGTCAGCATCATCTAAAGCATCACTGCACTAGAGTAATTCTGAACTTGCTGAATGAGAAATTCTGTGTACTGATACTTGTGTTGACAGGAATTAGTCACAGCAATATTTTTAAGACATCAGTTTACAGCTGAAAAAGCAGCCCCAAAACATTTGACAAAACGCCTGCAAAGGTACAAAGAATAAGGTACGTTCACTGAAATTAAGGAATAGGATAAATCATGCTTTAGGACTTGGTAAGGCAAATAAGTAATCTGAACAGACAGGAGCACCTTCTTTTCTGCAAATGACTATCCATCTTAACATTGACTAAGTAATTTCTTCTGCATTGACTATGACTGAGATTGAATCATATGTTTCTGAAAAGAAAACTCTGCACCAGTGTCAAGCAAGTGCTGGCATGGCTTACAACCTTCACTAACTAAGCATGCTGCAAGTTATCAGCTCTGATATTAATAACTGTATTTCCATTTCATGTAGGCGAGGATAAAAAGAACTGCTTACAGACACAGATACAACTAAGAAGATACAAAATCTTTTTACTTTACAGTGAGAGGTCATCTTTAGATGCTACACCATGAATAACCAGAGGAAAAGCAGTTTCTACCGTAATATGACTGTATTTCTCTCAACAGCCAGCCCTGAAGATCAAAATGCAGAAAGCTAACTCACAGCAACAGAATATTTGAAGCACAGGTGTCAAGCTTTGAATTGCTTAGCATTTTTTTTCATTTGGGGGGGTGGAGGGGAGGAATTAAGGTAAGAAGATTTTAATCATAGTTCAGGAATTGCGTTTTCTACAATTTTTTGCATCTCTGTGTACTCCCAAATTTGGACAAGGCATCAGCGTTTTTAGCAGGCACTTCCTTAGCCTGAAGTCTGACCTCATCTTACCTAAGGTCTGTAACTTGACAAAATAAAGAAATTACTGTAAAGTAATTCACATTCCAGCTAGGAAATGAGAGACCAGAAAAAGAAAACAGCAGCTCAGACTCATGGTTTTACACAAGACACCCACAACACAGCAAGAAGTCACTTGGTGTAACACACTGTGACAGCGTGGTCATCCTTTTCAAAGTACTTGTGAAGCACTGGAACAGGTTGCCCAGGAAAGTGGTGGAGTCTCCATCCCTAGAGGTATTTTTAAAAGTCTAAAAAAACTTGGGTGCCTAGGGACACAGTTTAACAGAGGACTTGGCAGTGCTGGTTTAAATGGTTGGAGTCAATGATTTTAAAGGTATTTTTCAAACTAAACAAATCTATGATTTAAAGGCAAAATGAATAGTGGAATTTTCCCACCACAACTTAATGACTGGGGGAAAAAGGGTATGGACTTCAAAGCCCAACAAAAGCATAGTTGTGCATTCCTCTCCCTAAGCCAATAAGTTGTTTGAAGTGAATGCATCCTCATTTAAGATCTGCAAACAAAAGGCCCCATATGGCATATAGGACACACCATGAAATTTCACGTAACATAAATCAACAGTGCACATACAGATGCTGGCAGGGTTAATTTCATCATATACAGCCATGGGATCCTAGATCCACTTTGGCTGTATCTTCAGTTTTGGATGTCTGCAGCAACCGGTTTTGTTTTCTTTTTCAGTTTCCAAGAATCAATTTCCTCAATGGGCAGCTAGCTGATCATGTGCAAAAACCAGTAATTAAACTCAATCATCAATATGTTAAGTCTTCAGTGTTAGTACAACTATCCAAATTTTTAAACTCTTTCTGCTCCTGAACTACCAAAAAAATTCAGTTACCTGGAAAATTTAACCTATTAAATGCTTCTTTGATATAGAGTGCACTGTGTTCAATCACATTTTTTTTCTTGGTTAAAACCAGAATTCTATTCAGTGCCTATGCAAAATGACTTTTTCACATTTGATGATTACCTAACAACCAGTTTTGTGTCTGTGGACTTAATTTTAAAATTTGAGACCTCAGATATTTACTGAGTACATAATACGGGGAGGAAAGCTTCCTTTGCATTTCACTAAAGAAAATACATTCCAAATTCAATTCTGCATTCTGCATCTGTACTATAAACCTGATGTAAGCATATTTAGATACCAATAAAACGGTTACAGTGCAACAGTTCCTCACTGTATCATGATACTAATGAATAGCACATTATCTTCAGTGGAGAAAAATGAAATTATTTTTTTCCTTGAGAGATTTAAGCAATACTTTCTCACAAAGTGATTTTATAGTAATTACAATTTCACAGAAGATCAAAAAAAATTGCCTGTATGGATCCCCTCAGTTATTCTCTTAAACTGAGGTTTATTACTCAGCAATTTGAAACTGTTGCTTATTGATCCTTGAGGGAAAATACACAGAAAAGTAAGTTTTAAACCATTTTGGGCTTATTGAGCAAATACCATTCAAGTCAAATTAATAGACAATGTAATATCATATTCAAGGTCTTAGCATTTATTTTTTGTACTTGCTAAAATAACATTATTATTTGAAACATTTAGTTGTCATGGAAAGTGACTTTGATTTGAAAAGAAACAGAAACAGTATCTTAAGATACCCATAAGTTTATAAGTCGTTATACATTCTATTTCAGCGGTGTTCCACAATCTATGAGTTGCTTCCCAATTTAATGTAAAGAAAATAACTGGCATTAATAATTTAATTTTGCTTCTTAGACATTTTCAGGCATATGTTCATTCTTAAGAGCTGTTTGTGAACAAGCTGAAGTGGCAGTAATATTACCATAATGCAATTAAACTAAATGATGGTGTCTTACATTTGCCTAATTAAGAGTAATAGACAATCTCAACATTCAGTCTAAGCCTAAGTCTTACTTAGGCTGTCCAAATGAGTCTCCCCTTCTTCTGCCTTTGACTGAATCCTTTAAAAGAAACTTCTGGCCTCAGATTTTAACAAGAACAGCTAAATCTTCACAGTCAACTTTGTAATTCACTTTTCAGGAAGAAATTCCCAAACCCTCTCTTCCACTTCCCTCCAGTGGAACTTTCACAAGGAATGACACTAGGCTCAAAATGCTGCTGTTCCCCTTCCTCTGCTCCCCAAACTCTTCTCACCATGTTTGCTGATAAGCCATTTGCTCATAACCTTCTTGTTAAGACCATTTAAACTCTGAGCTTCCACCCCTCCAGGACTGGAAGCTAGGGAACACTAAAGTGGGGAAAGGCTTTTGCCATCCACATCTATGAAGCTTTAGTGGACTGACCACTGGAGCTTAAGGCTGACAAATTTACCTTCATGAGTAAAGCAGTAATATACAGGTAGGGAAAGACCACAAAGGTTACATAACAAGACAGAACACTGGAATTAAGGAAAAGCATCTTATATCTCACTTCTATGCCCTTAGGCAGCTTACTGGAAAAGCCTAGGTCCTCTCCAATTATCTAAAGGAACAATTATAAAGATAAATGTCACTTAATTTTAGAGACCTCATGATGGATGGGCAAAGAACCAAAATGTAACATGCTCAGGTAATATGTAAAAATAATCCAGATTCTCTCTTGAAAACATAATGCTTTCTGAACTAGCTTCTATTCAAAGAACTCTAAAAGCAGGCATCCACATTCTGCATGAAACAGTGCTGTTGCTGATGCTTAAACTCTTGTTAAATCTCTCCCATTTTATAGCTAATCACATTTATATAGCAGGCATGAAGCACTCTACAAGGCCCTTGCTGAGCTGTTCTTGTAAATCAAAACCTTATTCCATCTTTCTGCTTGCTGGCAGTAGAGCAAGGTTACTTTTACCATTTATGGTTATAAAACACATCCAACTTTTTCCCCCTCCAGTTGCTGCCTTTTTTCCACTATTCTTTCCTTCTCTCTCTCACTCCAAGAAAGATATTCCAAGTTCAGCTAAACAACTTCAGAACTCATCTATAACCTTTCCTTGTCTCGCAGTACACTTACAACCTCATGGAAACATCTAATGAGAAGACAGTGAAACATTAATACAGTATTTAAGTCAAGAGCCTCCTTCCAGTCTGAAGTCACATGAAACAAACAAAAATCACACAAGAACAGCTTAAAAGATCTTTATGATAAGTTATCACTATATGGCCCATACATATATCAGCTTACAAAATAAGGCCCAGATCAGACTGGAGGTACTCAGAACAATATTTTACTCTGATATAAACACTCAGTTCAACATGTGAGCAAAAAGAATGAAAAAATAGAGTTAAATCTTACTATTTGACCCACCTGTAAGCAGCCACCACATTCTGCAATAAAGCAATCTTAAGAATGAGGGGAGAAAATTCCTAGATTTAGATATGCTGTCCAATAACATCTAGCCCTCCTGGCACACAGGGTATTAAACTGAAACAGCCTCCATTTACAGTGACCACAGACTAAAACACCAGATTCAGTTTCTTGTCAGGTCTGGTTCTGTTTTTCCCTCCTCCAACTTGGAGCCGGAGCATCCTGCCACAGAAACAGGACACTGCCCTTTCACAGGCCTCTGCACATTGGAGCACATTATCAACACAGCTCTACAAGAAGCTATGTTGCATGGAAGAACAAGGATGTACACTGGAAACTCCTGCATTTTCAGCTAGAAAGGACTCCAGCCCACACTGCCTATAGGAGCAGTCGGCACACATGAAAATCATTACAGGGATGTTATTACAGGAGAACACATGTCCAGTTACAAAAGCAAAGCAACTCTGCTGCTTAGAAATGAAGTTTTTCCAATGGACATGAAATCTACAGTGCTTCAGAAAGATATAGATACATTTATGGACTAAATCAGATTTATCTGAACATCAAGAACAGCTTCTGTTTAGTCTCAAACCACCCTTTAAGACTATCAGCCTATTGTTTAAAAGTTGATGTTCAAAAGAAATTTAAGCATAGCACATTCTCACTTATAATTCCTACAGTCATCTTAGGCAGGGATTTGCCACCACAGAGAAGTCAGAACTGAAAAATTACTGATCTTTAAACTTAAAATTTCCTGAATCTTATAGGCGAAACGAACAAGCTACAGAAATGGTGATGTACAAGTGTACAGAAAAAGGAGATTCCTTTTTCTTCCTAAGGAGATCCAGCTCATATTAACAGGGTGGCTCATGACAACAAGCTGGTTTGTGAACCCACATCACTTCATTCTTCTTGTTCCATTCTTCCTCAAGCAGAAATCTGCAAGTAATCAGTAAAAATGATGCAACTACCTGCTTATCAAGGGGGGGTTGCTTCTTCTGATTTCTGGAAGTATGCCTTAAATAACGCTGTTCATTTAAAAGATGTTTGATTTTGTGCATAATTTATTGTACATATTCTATGCAGATGTGAGTACAAACTGTTGTTACAATTTTCCACCTGGATATTCACAGTGATTGCACTGATTAATGGCTCCATAACTATTACATCATTCTTGACTTCATCTCTTGCAGTTAAGCATATTTCATGAACAATGGAACAGAGGGTAATCAAAGGAAACCAATTTTCAAGGTCCTAAGTTCCTGACATACAGACCACCTGCATGAGGTGCTCAAAATATCTTTGCATCCTGAACTCAAGGGCAAGAGGAGGCAACAGAAGCATTGAGCAAGAGCTGGGTGGCGGACGCTGGGGAAATGGAAGCACATAATGAGAGAAAGAGAGGGTGAGGAGCCATGCAAAACCTTGCTCTGCCTGCAGAAGTAGCCTCCCCTTCCCCTGAGCCCAGCAGGACAAGGTACCAAGAAGTGAGGCTTCCTTTCACCTGGAGAGGGAGTCCCTGGGGAAGAGCTGCAAACAACAATGCAAACGAAGGTACCTTCATGTTTATATTCTCTTTTTCACAACCACACCCACACAGAGGTCCTCACAGCTGCTACCTTTACCTTCCTGCCAGGCACAAAAGATAGAACATCTGCTGAATCACAAGAACTCGAGAAATTAGGTTGCCTGCACGTACTTTGTGCTAAGAAACTTCAACAGAGCCATCCCCTCTCATACTTAACATAATTAACTACAGATGAATGCCTTTGAGAGCTCATCAAGAAAGGCAAAAAAGGAACTTGCTATAACCTTTCAGTTCCACTATACCAAATCAAACCAAATCAAACATGGGTTGTTCATTCTTCAAAAACAAAGGTCAGATTACAATTCCATGGTAAGATGAATAAATATCTGGAGTAACACTATTAAGTCAATAGAGATCCCCTGGATTTGCACAAAAAAATCCAGCTCATTGTATTCCAAATTGCTGAAAATGTGGTTGACATCATAACACAGTAGCTAAAAGATTTGAAGAAAACTACTTGCATGCATTTTTCTGAGCAAAAAAGAGCAGAAGGTCAGATTCAAATCCTACTGTCAACATAGCAAGGGTCAAAATTAATATTTTCTTCTCATGTAATGAATTGTCAGATCTCAGCTATGCTGCTGTCCTATTATCTCCTGGGAGGAAGGATAAATTGGTTAATATAGTTCTTTCCAAAAAAAGCCTTCAAAAGCAGAAACATCTGGTATGTTCATTAGTCACTATTTGGCCTGAGTTCAGAAGTAAGGCAAACTACAAACCCCATTCCCTTTCTCTTACCTAGAGAGGTCACAGTAAATGGGAGCCTAGGTTTGCGGAAATCATCGCTAACTGGAAGGAAGATGGCTGTGAAGCTTACAGATACACTTTGCTTCCTGTTCTCAGCAGCAAAAAAATGCATTCACACACACTATCATCTAATGGCCATAGGAAGTCATATGATTTACAGGAGACACAGAGATTCAGGTAGTCAAAATATTTTTAAATGTGGCATTAAAGAAACCCAGATTTTTTTTTTTTAAGTATGCTAAGATTTAGCTCAAAAATCTAAGCCTACAGTCACATGAAAACTGGAAAGAGTTGCAAAAATTATGCAGCGTGAATTAGTCTGAAACAGAGCCAAGAGCTGAATCCAGATACCACAAGTTTGCATTTTATACTCTTCTGGTCAGTTGCCTGTGCAACTGGACTGAGCAATATTGGAACCACACCCTTGTTTTTACATTTAAGAATGTGTAGGGTTCAACCCTAATTCAAGCCTGTCCAAGTTGGAAAATAAAGATCAGAGCCTTATCAGTCTTTCTCTCAGGCTGTTCTATACTAAACAGCAGCCATTTACAAGACAAAATACTGGGTTTTAACTCATCGTTCAAGAGAGAGAAGTAAAAATAACATGCATGAGGCCCACTGTCCAAAGAGAGCTGTGTGATGAGATGGGATTATTAATGGGATAGTTTAATCATAGCAAAATCCATAATAGGAGTTTGCCATTGTGATGCTCAGTATTCTTATACCAGGAAGTCTAGACATCCCCTACCAAACTCCCTAAAACTGTGGGCCACCTTTCTACATGCACATAAGGTGTCTTCACACATGATTTTTAAGGTACAACTTAAGATTAAATGTCACTCCACCTCCAACTACCCTTAGGCAGCTGAAGAGTTTTTTACATGCAACCTGCCCCAAAGCTGCCTTGACATGTCAGAAAGACAGGCAAATGCCACTCTATCCAAAATATGCTTTGAGCACTACACCTGAAATATTGGTACCACAATTAGGGTGACCACAGAAAATAAACAGTAGGTCTTTGAACAAGCATTGTCTGATCTTAATATCAGCTGAGACAGAAAAAGTCCAAAGAGAAGATTTTTCAGAATTCAAAAACATGATAAAGGCAAGCTAAAGTTCTAGACTTTCCCCATTATATAAAATGCTTAGGTTCAAAATGAAGACTAATGTTTCAGCTTAGGTCATATACCATTTTTAAGTTTATTTAAAAGAAATTCAACCTAAAATAAAATTTTAGAATATAGTCTTGCATTGAAATTTGTTTGTTTCAGCAATTATTGACCACCTTCTGATCCACTACATACACTTCTGCTATTCAAGCAAGTGAATTACACAGCAGTGGAGGGAGCAGACTGGAATGAGGGGTTCCCACCGGGTGTTTACACACAGAAGGCACTAGCTATGTACCTGGGAGGTCTTCTACCCTGGCCCACTCCTCCTGAGCAAGCAGATCTTTCACCACTCAGACTTTTATCTTCCCCCTTCAAATACCTGTCAGGCTCCCTTTTCATTCTTACAGATGGCTGTGAGAGACAAACACTTCCTCATCCAGTGTCTGCTTCTAACCTTTTAGCATTTGGAGTTTAGGGATGTGAATGTGGAAAGGGTGGGATTTTTGTGTTGGTTTTTTTCCTTCTTCACAGGCTGTTCATCCTTGCTTGCTTTTTTTCTCCACTTTCTCAGTCCAAAATACAGCATCTGTGCAAGCAGTAGAGGGATAGCACTGGGAAACTAGGAAAGAGTTTCTTGATCAGCTGTAGTACTCCTGCAAATGATCCTAGGTTGTGTTCATGGTGACACTGAAGGTTTTAAAGACACAACTCTCATTAAATACAGATGTTCCAGGGTTTACAACTCAATATAATCTGGATCAGGCATTGCAAGGGTACAGGATTCTGACAAAAATTAGCCTAACTCAAACCAGGGACTCTATTCCACAGATAGAGAAATAAACAATAGAACTTCAGTAAAAATTAGAGTATTACTACAAAACATTTTTTCAATCTTGAAAGGAATAGTTAATATGCTGCAATGAGAAAGGCTAAAAAAAAGTTGAATAACAGCAGATGCTACAGACACACCAAGAAGTGATGCAA
>VXBR01013487.1:1023365-1076746 GCA_013400215.1 Cisticola juncidis
AAAAAAAAAATATATATATATATTTAAAATCAGTGTCACTTTCCTACAGTATTTCCAAGATTCAGCATGCAATGTTCAAATACCAAGAATAAGAGCATGCATTTCAACACCTACATATAAGCTTTTGCTTTTTCCTTTTAAGCCTTTGCCATCAAGTGATTCATGGTTTGAATATGGCTATCTGAAGACTATCATACTCTGGATGTGTAAGACAACATCATTTACAAGATGTTGCAACATAGTTAAACACCTGGTTTTCCCTGGCCGCTTTCTGTCAGCCTACAACTCTTTCCTCGAGGAAAAAGAGAAAATGATGATTTTTCAACTGCTTCCAGATGTTAAGTGGCAATGGCTCTGACCAGGATACCTGAAGCTTCAAAAGCTCCAGCTAACTTGTACATCCACATTAAGCAGAATCAAATTAAGTGCATCTGGCAGGGTAAGCAAAGGCATCATGTCACACTTCCAGAGCTCTGCACAGGATGCTTTGACAAACTGGGGGCAGGAGTGTCCTTCATTTGGATTAAATTAACACAGACATGATGTACAAATGAGAACTTTAAGCCAACAAGTCAATAAAACAGGCACAGGAGCCTAACCATTTGCAAGCCCAGTAGAAGATTTGATTCTGAGCTAAACACACCATTACCAGACCACAAAGCTTGCCCACAAAACTGGGTCAGAATTGAAGAGTTCACTGTCCAACAAGAAGCAAATTTTTTCCGTTGATATTTGAACCACATCGGTATTAAAAAATACTCAAAGTCAGAATAAAATTGATGTTACTTGTTTAATTTTCAAGAAGCAACCAAGGCAACAAAACCTTTCTAGCTTTTGAGTAAACATGCACACTCCACAAACTACTGCAACACAGTGTTAATGAGGTGAGGACTGACGACATGTTCGCAGTTTAGCATCCTCCCATGCCAAATTTCTTCAAAATTCCAATACATGCACAGATGGGAAGAGTTGAAGCTCATCCAAATCTTGAATTTAGTCTCCTGGACACTAGTAAATGATCACAAACAGAAATAAATAACCCTCCAACAGATAAATAGCATCCTAGTACCTAAAATACACACATTTTTCTTGCTACAGAGAAATGTGTCAAGACAATAAATGGAGACCAGAATCACTAAATATCATTAAGTTTTACGTAGAGTTTATGATTTATCTTTTGGATTAAGGAAGTCTATCTGGTTACGCAAGTAACATCAGATTTCAAAGATTCATTGTGATTACATTTGCTGTTAGCTAAATTATCTACTACAAAATGCTTGTTTCTTTGGCATGCACTGGCTAACCATTCAGGCAAGAAGTCACAGTTTCCACAAAGAGGCCCAAAGGAAACACTCTGTCCTTTCTGCAGTATCTGAGCCTGCTAACTTTATAAGCATAATATATCATGTTAAGCAATAGATGGTAGAATACAAAGGTTTAGTCACTCATACTATTAACCATATATTTTTTTTAAATGACTTTGCAGTTTCTTTTACGTAATTATATGCTTGCAGTTCCAACTACATTCCTTTTTTCCTTGTATTAGGCAAATAGCTGAGTTTTTTGTTTAGTTATGGTTTTATCATTCTTCCTTCAAAAACAGTACAGAATATCAAATATTTAAACACGGTTGCTTCAACTTAGATTAAGGAAATGTTCAATTGTTAAATTTCATGGCATATTGTCCTTCTACACTTTTCTTATTTTGAAGATACATGAGGAAAGATCTTTCTCTCGGAGAAGGATATATAAGGAGTTGATCCAATATTTTGTGTTCTGATTTCTGTGAAATGTGCAGGTTTGAAATTTAAGCAGCATTGAAGCAATTTCAGTTCTGAGTTAAAGCACAAATTAGGGATAATAGTAAGCTAATCTAATAGTCTGGGTATTAATATCAAATTCAAGAGGCTACCCCTGTCATTCTTTTGCTTTCGAGCTCTGTTCATATCAAAACTGGAATAACCAATAACAGAAATCAGGACATGAGATAAACTACATCAGTTCTGAGCTGTGTTTTTTCAATTCTCGGCCTTTGTCACCTGTCTAGCTGAAAATGGACATCTATCAATAATCATGACATATATTCTCACAACCAAATCTCATGTTTGCTTCAGAATCTTCACAGTCATCTTATGGACAATATTTTAAAAACAACTAGTATCATCACAGCAACAAAAAAACAGTAGGTGGGGATATTTGGTATGTGGTTTGGGGTTTTTGCCATATACAAGCACACATTCTAAACAGAATTGAAAATATGTGAAAGCATTAATACATCAAGGTGAGAAGATATCAGTTGTTCTTCATTTACATAGCTATTTAATATGATTGGTTAAATGTGCACCCACTGACTAAATGGCAGTGCTATTTTGAATTGGATACACTTTCATTGGAAGTGACATTCCCAGCATAGTCCAGCAAACATTCATGTTTTACTAAATGCTATGGGATTAATTAGACAGTGGCAGAAGCGATCGTTACAAAACATTGATCGATAGAAGAAGATTTATCATTCATCTAATGCCATTTCAGAAGAAAGAAAAAGAAATATTCCTTGATAGCTTTTTCTTTTCCACAAACGAATTTGTTAAGTAATCTGCCAAATTAACAGCACCAACTGACATCCACTGATGTCAGCTTTTTTTACTGGAACACAATAAAGCATATTCAGAATATTGTGAATTTTAGCCAGGTCCAGCATAATCTCCCATTAAAACCAGGCACATCAGCTTCTTGATCAGCTCCACATGTTTTACATGGCAAAAGCTTTCAAAAGACAAATCAAACCAATGTTGGACACAAAATCCATAGTACAACTGAATCTGAGGTATGAGGGCATTAAAAGAAATTTGAGAAAGTTAACTCTACAGGAACAGAAAAGGGAAAATACACTCACAGCTAAAATCAGATTGAGCTTTAATTTTGCCTCAGATTACAAATTACTAAAATCTTGTTTTTAAAGTGAAAGAAAAACAAGACTAGGACAGCATTTTCAGAAAGCAGAATTCAAGCTAATGGCTTATTTCGGCCCACAATAAATACGGATCAAGAGTTTTCCAAGATCAAANTTAAACATTAAAAATTTCAGTCTCAACTTTTATTCCAACAGCTGTCCATCACAGAAGTTAAAAGTATGTATAAGATGCTATTCTAGATACATAATATTCTATTCCATGTAATCTTAAAATCATGCTTCTATGATAATATCTCCCAGCCTGTAACATAGTCTATGCACAATAGAAAACAGCTTCTATTGCATTCTAACTAAATACAAGGACTTTCTTTTTAGCTTATTTATGCTGTTTCTATATAGCTGAAATGCATTTGCTCAGCTGAGTTCCCTGGTACCTCCCTGCAGTCATAAGCCCCAGTTTATGAGTGAAGAAGGCATTATTGCCTGGAGCAAAATAATCCATCCATCCTGACACAGACCTTGTTTCAGGGATTTTCTAGCACATAAGAGTTCTTCACTGTGTACAAACTCAAAATTATCCCACATCACAACCTATTACTGTTTCAACAGTGTACTAGTCTTGTAGCATTTAGATTTCCATGCACCTAGAACTGATAAGGTTCCTTATTAGACCTCTGAGTCTGTCAAGATTATGTTGTTGCTTCCACCAGAAGTTTTCTGTAAAGAGACAAGTGCTGGAATGCAATGGCCTACATTTTCCTTAATGTCTTGTTATCATTGTTTAGCAGTGTGTTATCCTTACAGATGAAACATAAACCTACCTTTTTAATATTATACATCACAGAAGCTTTATTTTCAACTTTGGCTTTACTACCTTTGCTATCTTTTAACATCACTCTTTCCAATCTAAATTCAGGGTCTTTAGTTTGAGCAGTCCCTTTCCTCCCCAAAATTCAGTTTGGTGTTTCTGTGATAAGGAACCAAAATAACTTGTGCAGAAATTGCAAAAAATATTAAAACATAGTCCATTCAGACTCACTCACAAGCACAATGCCAGGGGTTCAACTCCACGGTCAAAAGTTCACAAAAAAAANTTATCATTTAGACTGCATGTGTGCCTGTTCTATAAGAAAAACTACCACAGAAGTCTTTCCTTGACCAAAGTAAATGACTGCTCTGAACAGTGAGCAGTTTCTGAACTTCTGGGTGCCACAGTAAGTTTTTATTTCTCAAATGGAAGCTCAGACTCTACCTGACAAGGCTTACAAATGTGCATCTTATGGGGTGGAGCTGGGAAATGCGGGCATGTTTAATAAACAAAGAAATAATCAATGTTTACATATGCCTACATGGACATATAAATATTCATATTAAGCAAGCATCATAGCTGGAAAAAAGCATTTATTTCTACTGCCAACATCCTTGAGATTTCTTACTGTTTGTCTTTCAGAGATTCCCACACAGCATTATTTAAGTACAATAAACAAGGTAAAACACTTCCAAGAAACAATGAGCACCTCACAGTTCTGTAAAATTTCACTCTCTCTGATATACAAGATGGAAATGAGAAAACAATACAAGATGTTAGGGAAAACTAAAAGCACTACAGATTAGATTAGGCACTGGCAAACCCCAAAACATAGTTATGATACCTGTGATAAAAATTTCAGCAGAGGTTTGTGATGTATCCAGTGCATTGCAAGCAGCATGCCGGGTTACAGTCATCCCACAGAGCCATCAAACTTCTTCCCATCCACACATTCACATGTCCAAGGCAGCACAAACATGCCATGAGTAGGTGACATGCCTATGAAAAGTCTCCATACTTCACTTTCTGAGAGGGTAACTCAAACTAGCTGATCTGAATTGACTACAGGATCTTACAAGCAAGCATTTATCATCCATGTCTAAAGAGATCCTGCCTGTCTTCTGGCAAACCTGTGTACACCCAAGAGGACAGAGTAAGGAAGCAAACTCCTAGCCTAGTATAGGTGACAGGTTGCTACGGGCACTTGTTTTTCTCTATTAAAAAAAAAAAATCTTTTGTTTGAACTCTTAATACCACAATTTCACTTTGAAATTCAAGAGTTACAAACTCCCAAATCTATCACCACAGCTCAAGATGAAAACTATCCTTAAACAGGAAAGAAGTATCACAATGGTCAATTAGTGACCAGGCACACCACCACACCACAAGTTCTATGTTCAGGTGTGGCCAGTTAAGGCCAGAGCAACACATAAATGGCAAATCATCAAATTATATTCATGTTTACAACTTCTCCTTATACCTCCAGCCCAGTCTGATGTAACTGCCTAAACCAATGATGATCCAGAAGTCAGAATTAAAAGGAGCACAGGAATTATCATTATCCACTCTTGAACTGCCATTTTCATCAGCCAATCCCAGTACATACTTCTCAAGGAAAATCTGGGAATGCTGGCAGAAACGAGGAGATGCCAACCTTGAGAAAAACACAGTAGCAGGAACCATGGTAAAATAGCCAGAAGAGAAATACAGAACAGTTCAGCAACTCTAAGCAGATATTTCTCGAGCATGTTGCTAGTTTTGGCACTGTTGGTGGTATCAGTCTTAAAAATTACAGAGTCATTTAACAAGCTGACATTATAAGATAAGATATAGGAAGACAAGGCAGAATACTTTGTGCAATAAATTTAAACTACAGCATCTTAACAGGGATTGTGAAGTTAACGTCAAAAAATTTTTCTTCCAATTTTATTTCATTGTTTCAATCTAAAACTAGAACTAATCCAAAGGAACTTGCTTGTCTCAGTTCATAAATTCTGAAACATGGATAAACCTGACATATTTAAATATGCATTATCAGGTTGTATATATTCTTCAAGAAGTCTTAGGAGACAGTCTAGCATTCAAGAAGGATGGGCTTGACTAACAAATGCTGGGCACTCTTCACATCCTTTGAGATGACTTCACTTTTCAAAGAGGGAAACTACTTTAGACAGCTATAATAGGCAATAACATGAAGAAAAGTTAAGTGTTAGAACCTCCCTGTGATAACAGTATTTAAGTCGTTTGGTACAGCATTTTACCTAAAGAATTATATTTGGGATCTTGGATTCCTTAAAATCAGATTTACAGGTAATTGAATAAACTGTAATCACTCCTACCAAGCGTCAGACCCTACTTGGAAAAGCTAATGCCAGGTTTTTAAACTGGGATCATTTCTCTTTGACTGTGCTGTAAGTGCATTTGCCCTGTTGGGTCTCACATTTCAGGCAGCAGATCAAATAAGACTGCAGTTTCATGTACCTTTCCAATTTGTTCTTGGTATTGTTTGGGTAAGTTTTAAACATTTGGCTATAGCATTTCAGTACAAATTAGCCAGACTAACGTAAGGCTTCAATTTGCAGGTTTAACCTTGCCAATGTCTCAGCTACTTTTGCCTTGTATTTGAACTCTAATTTAAATGCTGATTGTAATGGTATTGTTGTAATTAGCAGAACAGTTCTGCAGGAATATTGCCTGTTAGATAGCAAAAGCATATCAAGATGTAGTTAAGCACAAAAAATAGTGCTTAAGACCAAGCTCTACACATACTGCTTGAGGTGATTATATTTGTGTATGCATCCAGATATTCTGGTTAAAGGAATTTAAATAGTGAGCTCTGTTTATTCGGCCAAATTGTTTATAGTTTTGAATTTATTAGCTGTCATGCTTCTCAGTGTCCTCTTACTCCTCCTCCATCTTTTTGGCTTGAATGATTCTGTTTTGGCACATTCTGCAATGCAACATTTCACTTTTCCAGAAAACTCCCCTGTTAGAAAAGTAACACAAAACCCCAGGAAACTTACCTAGTCTCCAGTTTCACTACCAACTCAAAACAGCCACAGTTCACTCAAAGCCAACTGAATCTCTGCCCAGTTCCAAGCAAGCAAGGACAAATTCAGTCGTTGATATCAACTTCTGACACACTGTGATGTACACAAAGACTGCTTTGACAGAACTTCAACTGTAGTACCAAGAGCCCAAATACCCAATAAGAGGCTTGAAAGACATGAGGACAGAGATGACAAGGAAGAAAACTGACATCAAAGGAATAGGAATCGGGCATATATCTGCATTTATCTAGAAAGAACACCTACAGCTTTTCACTTCTGATACTGGGTTAATAAACTTCTAATGTTAAAGAGAAAATGAAAAGCAAAATGGTAAAGAACTGAAGTGGTGAAATATTTTTTAACAGGTATTGTTGCGGTGTGTGTTCAGGGGGGGGACCCCGGGGGGAAGTCCCCGGGAGCCCCCCGGGGGGTCTTAGAAGCGTGGGTGTTCGTGCACCGGCAAGCAGAGAGAATCAGACGGCTGATGAGGTGAAAGTTTAATCGGAGTTTCCTTCCAGGAAGGCAGCATGGTCACCAAGGGAGGGCGAAGGGAAGGGGAGAGGGAAGGGGAGAGCAGTCTCCGGAGACTCCCAGGGCCAAAGAGAGACCCAGGGGGAAGGGAGCCGGCCGAAAGGCTGAGGCTTCTGCGTTTGCCTTCTTATCTCCCAGGTTCAAAGGGGGCGGTAAAATTGTTTAGCCAATGAAGTTACAGACATACGATACTGCAGGGAGGGTACTTGGGACAAACCATACATTTTCCAGGGGGGAGGTAGGATATACCATTCCACAAGGTATTAGATGAAAAAAGGGATCTAAGGAGCTCTTTCTCCCAAAGGGATCATCAAGAAAATCAGGGTAAAAAATATGCATCTCTTTTCAGCAATAGTCTTTTGCCACAACACCTAGCTCAGTGCCTCACAAAGGTTTCACAAATGACTCAAAAGCCTCAGTGGAACTCTGATATACCAAACATACCTACCTATTTATGTCAACCTTAATACACAGAAAGGATGTCTATTCGCAAACTGGTTCTCTGAGATTTTTATCTCCCTCTGAAAAGAGATCAGGACTGTACTCACCTGAATCTCAGTTTGAGCTGATTCTCTATCAGGAACCATTTAAAACACAACAAGCATTCGGTAGCAACAAACCTGCTCCATCTTCCCAAATTTTTTGATATTGTCCATCACAATCCACAATGCAAGAACTTCTCCTCTTAAGTTCATTGAATAAATTAAAAACCACTCAGAGATCCAAAAGATACCACATTTTGAAAGAATGTGATAATGAAGCCAAAAGAAATGAAACTACAGACTCCCTGAAAGTATCCTATAACAAGCACTTTGTTCTCTCACTTGCAAGGTGAAATGAGAGGTTCACAACCCAAATAAATTAGTGTTCAAGAAATGTCACTTAATATATTCTCACGTAAAGCAGTGATGTTTTCTGATACTGAGGTCAATTTTTTCTGGAAAAAGAAAGGTTTCTATACAGACACTTCTGTGGCCAGGCCCCACCAAAAAAGGATGGCCACCAGCCCCAAACACAGCCTGATCAACCAAGACATCATCTTGCACAGGGTACAGTAGAACTTTAACACGAGTAATTAAAGCATTGCATGTTTGCAAAGTGCTGCATTTTCACACAGTTGCCTCTTTAGGATGCTCTAAAGGAGGGAATGGCTCTGAAGGAATGTAATTGTTCCCACCAGGCTATAGGTCCTGCTGCTCTGAGAGTCGTAGAATCATTTAGGTTAGAAAAGACCCTTGAGATCATCAAGTCCAACTGTAAACCCAGCACTGTCAAGTCCAACAGAATCACTACAAAACCCAAAAAAAGCAGGAAGGAGGATACAACTATGAAAGAGAGGGCTCTTCTAGTACACACCTAAACTGCAGAAGAAACACCTCATGTGTGAAGACGCATACAAACAGCTACTGCCAACACAAATTCATTTGATCTCCACACTAAACATAAATTTCAGCGTACTCCAGAATTGTCAGAGTACTACAAAAGGAGAAACAAAGTAAAATAGTTAGTCTCTGAAGGTCCCTAGAAGTCAACTACAAGCAGGTAAAATTGTCTTCAAAATACAGCAGCTGGCTTCAACGTATTTTTGCAAAACTCTAAATACTAAGATTTAATGGGATCTATTCAGAGGTACTTCAGGGCTGAGCCCTTCTGTTAAAATAGTACTTTACTTCAGACCTAATCCTTCAATCTGATTTTACAGAAACTGAGAAATAAATCAGAACTTCTACACTGAGCTCACACATGAGCTCTCAATTTAAAATTGCCTCTGGATTACATCTCAATGGTGCTATACATGAAGTGCAAACAGTATTGATCTTTTATTTGAAAAACAGTCAGTCAAGTTAATACAAAGCATCCAGCTTGGACATAACATTCCATGCTTTGCAGGTAAGTGTTAGAAGAAACTCCCTGATCAAGGTAAGCCCGTACAAAAACAGTCATTCAGTCTAATCTTCTAAATCAAGTTTCAGACAATAATATTCCAACTGAGACTGTGTCTAGCAAATTGCATTTAAATGGCCCACAAAAATCCATTTAGTCTTTCACTTGCCAGAGAGCAATGGGGGGTAGTAAAAACTCATGCGATCTCATGTTTCTAACTATAATTGATTGATATGGTAAAGCATCGCAGACCATGTCTGAGACTGGAAAAGAAGTAAAAGGCAGTGCATATTCAAAGCTAAAGAAAACTGTTTCCTCAGAAGAGGAGACAGTGTGCATGCACACCACAGGCTACGACACTTCCTTCTGAGCCAAGCTGTAGCCACACAAACAGGTCTCTCCAGCCTGTGATCTACACAGAGGACCAGACATCTGGGTTTTGCCACCTTCCCTCCACTGAGGTACACAAAGTGAGAGCCACTGCACTCCAGTTTCATCACCTCTGTGTCCCTCGCAAATGCATCACTGCATATCAAAGCCTGAATTTAGAAAGCTGCACAGTCTGCCAGGTACTGTCTGCTTTCCTCTAAGCAACAAAACCAGATCAATGGTTACCTCTCTGATGCATCACTGAGTGAAGCTTGTTCAGCTAAGGATACAAACACACACTGTCCTTGTACCCAGATACACTCAATAGCACGGCCAACATTTTGTCTCTTTGAAACATAAAATATTCCACAACTTTACAGATGCTCTAAATCCACCATGTGAGGGAGGATACCATTACTTTGGCCATAACTGCACCTCTCGCATCCATCAAGAGAGTTAAATGATGTTGCCTTAATAGGATATCTAGGAATGGAACAACAAAAGCCATTTTAAGCATCTTGTTACCTATTTCTGGTACCTATTCGGTAGGGGAAACATCCCAGCTCTGAAACTTGAAGGATAATGTCATTGCAGTCATCAGGATCAAGTGTGGTTTGATTGCTTAAACTGATGGCAAAATAACATCTGCTGTCTGGTACTTCCTGAGGTGGATTGCTCTTCCAAACAAGAGCCCTGCTTGACATCTTTTTGCAGTTCTTGGGAATATGTAGCTGGCTAAGTAGTACTTTGCATGACTGCTCCTTTGCTGTAGAGTACCAAAGCTAAGATGGATCAGTCCTACAAATTTCCATTCTAGTTGTTTCAAGGCATTCACTCCATTGATTTAGCTTCAAGAAGTGTTGTGTCACCTGTCTTACAGAAACAGAAGACAAGCTGTCTGGAGACAAGCAGAACTGGAAAGAATTAGGTCTCTTTAAAAAGTTTGAAAGCAGAAGCTGCAAAAGGCCTTCAGCCCCAAACAAATATTATGCTTGTCACAGAGCTGGGCATTCAGGAATGCAGCTGGCAATAGAAATTCAGAGGATGCAAAGAAGCTGTCTGCCACCTGCTCAATCAGGAGCACTTCCCATGGCAGTGAAGATGAAGAAGAGTTCACCTGCAATGCTTCCTAGTCCCTCCCATGCCAAACCTAGCTGCACACAGCTTGCCACACAACACATGGCTCCTTCATAGAACAGCACACAGTGCGGTGAGTTTAAAATACAGGCAGAATTGGAGCATTCTGTCCCTGCAGTAAACAGTCTCTGGTGAAAAGAAAGACACACATACCAACCTCTGGGCTGGGCAGATACTACTGGATATCCAAATACTGGAGCGGATTAGGTAAATATAAATAACAGTTTAAAAAATGTTATGCAAACACCCCAAAATACTTAAGTGCCACTGCTTGTACAGCATCTAACACAATCAGACTCCTGTTCTTAGCTGATCCCTAGACATTACTCTACAACTGAACATTCAGTATAAAAACATTCAGCCTTCTGTAAGAACAGAACTCAAGTTATCTTGTGGAAGGTATGAGTCTTTTTTAACAGCTGAAACCTCCTTCAGCATAAGTCTACTCTTCATGGAGAAAAGAGGCAGCATTAGTAAAAAATCCAGACACAAAGGATGATAAATGTGCCTTCCAGTAACAGCATCAATTTCAACAGCACCTGTCACGTCCCAACTACTTCCATGTCTCTGGTCTCACTTGCCTTCACAGAATTCCTATGCTCCTTGGTTATGACATTCAAAGTATCTGCCAGATTATGCAGCAATCCACATTAAGATAATTTATATTAAACTGCTCCACATTAGTAATTCTTCAGGAGAAAGAAATGCTAAGAAAATAGTAATGGAACAAGCTGAGGAAAAACTACCTCTGAATCTGTTGTCAAAATAGATGTTTGTCAAATCATACTATTTTTCAGGGCACAAAAAAATTAGGTTAGCATCTGAAATTGCCTCCAAGTATAGGATACCCAGTTACACTGCTCTGGACTCTGATTTTGCATGTGAACTCATAAAAATATATTTTTACTACAGCATCTGCTGGCCTGCATTTAAGCCTCCCTCATTAATGAATTAATCAGCTGTAGACTCGTGGTGAAGATTTCAAGGTCAACATTAGCATTCACTGGCTCAATAATGGGCTAAATTAAGAACATAAATCTCAGTAAAGGCTTATTTTGCATTATCTTATTTGAATCCAAGGAAAAAAATGTTTTACAGGCTGAAGTAGAACAGAAATTTAGAGCAATTATTAAGTATTCAGAGTTTCCACTATTCTTTTGTGGATTTTTTGTTTTGGTTTGGTTTTATTTTTTTTTTATTATTATTTTCCATTCCTGGCTGTCAAAAAGAGAATACATTTCCTAAATTTTTTTTGTGTCCTGGTAATTCATCTCTTTCAGGTACTTCAAAACTTTTGAATCTAAGGTTCAGAGAAACATGGAGTCTACTATTCAACTTAACATTATTAACCATTTATTTGTTTGTTGTTAAATGTATTGGCTGGACTCAAAAGCACAGATTCTAAAGCAGTATCTCTCATGACTCATAGGTGCCAGATATTCATTCTTGGTATGGGACTATGCATACCCAACAACAGAACTCTCGTGATTTATGTGGTCATCTATTACTTACATGAACTGCTTTTACTGAACAGATTTTACAGTGACAGTCAGACTTGCCAAGCTAGAACTATTCAAAAGTCTGACTTCCTGTAACCGTAAGAAATCAAACTAGACTGAGAGCAATCAGAGCTCGTAACTTAATTTGCAGTGACAGAAGTGTAAGACATCAGAATTATACCTTGATTACTACCAAGTATGACCAAATCATTATGACAGACTTAAACAGAAATCCTGGTTAAGGCATATAGATGTACAATTTTTAGAAGTCCTTCTGCCTTACCTCATTAAACTATATGTAGCTATTTCCTCTCAGCCTTTAAAGAAACAACTGTAAAAACTACTCACATGTAAGAAGTCAATAAGTATCAGCACTGCTCTGTTCATAGGCCAGTTAGTACAACATTGTACTGGTACTGACAGATAAACATCTCCTTGCCCTGGGTGATGACATACTCCAGTAATTGTAGGTAAGGTTTATTGACCTAATTAAATCTGTGTCAGGTCTTCATGTCCCCAGCTACACTTTTGAAAAACTCATCTCAAACAACTCACATTTTCATTGTGTTCACAGTCTGAAACAACAGACGCTGATAATTCACCTAAAATGTATGTCAGAAAGCTTCCATCAAGCATAGCTTCAAATATAACTGCAAAATCAGATCATATAAAACCTTAAGTATAAAAGACTTTGCTGAAAAAGTGGCATACAAAATTACTCTTACCTTTCCACATTTGAGTTCTGCAGAATTATCCTAAATCCTTTGTCACAAACTTAAAACAGAAACTACTACAAGTAGAAGTGAAAATTGTTTAAAGAAAGAACTGTTTTTGAATTTCTAGCAGACCAATGCTACTGTACACAGAAGGAATGAGGAAGAGGGTTTCCTCTTCTGAAAACTGCTAGGATTCTGCTGGAGGGCCTGACCTGTGTAATGAGTACCAGGTGCCTACCTTCACTGGTGGCTGCATTCTTCTGGGCTTTGGTGGGTGTGTGATCTGTACTTGAGCTCACGTCGGATGAGATGCTTGAGCTGCCCTTGCCTGTGAAAGGAGAAAGAGGTGGAGAGGGAAGGAGGGAGGGAGGGAGGAGGAGAGAGAGAAAGAGAGAGAGAGAGACAAAATGTGAGTATCAGCTCTGAAATAGAAACACCTTCAATATCTGAACCTTTAACAATTCCAGCAAGCTTTAAACAAAGTCTAAAGCAGCTGAAGTTCATTTTGTAGATACCAGGATAGGAATCCTCTTTAACTTCCAGCATGTGCATCTTCACATGTATTAAGGCTGCAAATAGTCTCCTATGCCACAGGTCCTCTCACTACACATTTGCTAAGCTCCATTGAAAATTAAATGGTTTTGATTAACAACTGCGAAAAATGGGAAATTATTAATTCATGTTCTTATGGATAATTATGAAATGGAAACTGTAATATATTGTATATGTGTGTATGGAGTTAAAATGTAGAATGTAATTCATGTTATAACTCACTGTATATGTGTATGTGGGACAGGGATACGTGAGTCTCAGCACACAGTGTGACAGTTGGTTGAAACAAAAGGCAGGAACCCATCCCAAAATAGAAAAAAATGAATAGGGATTGCTGGAGAAGAGACATCAAGATAAGGAGGAAGAGTCATCAATGCAGCTNTCATTACTTTTTGTCTTTAATTCTTGTAATTTGATTTTGCTGCCTAAACTCTTTGTCTTGTAATTCTGTGATTCAGTTGCATTACCTAAATTCATTTAATCCAATTTATTCTAATTCTAAATTTATGATTTGATTTGCATTAATAAACGAAATTATTAATTATAATTGGAAAATTGTCCTGGCATTTATAACAACAACTTTAGGTGAAATTAAATGTTCAGTTTACTCATTCAAATACCTCAAACACAGATCAGGATAAATGGTTATGTTCAAAATATGTTAAATGTCATTTTAGATTTCTGTCTTATTTGTTCACATCATGTATTCGAGTCACTTGGTCATGCAAAAATAAAAGCAAACTATCTATTTTCTCCTTCACTATGCTCACTGCATGATGTAATACACGATTTCAAAACTAACTTTTCACTGATGTTGGAGGGTTTTTAACTGTAAAACATAACCTATGGGTGTTCCTTATCTTATTTTCTCTCTTAAAAGCTTTTCCTGAATTTCCTAATTAATGTCTTCAGACCTATATTCAGGATGCCAAACTCTAGATGCAAGTTACAAACAAAAGAAATACAATTATATATTAAAAATTAACCCAGACAGATGCTACAGAAGAACAGAGGTGGCTAAACCAAAGCTGGCATCTTATCTACCTGTGAGGACCCAAGAAGGAGTCACTTCTGTTTCCCTTCACTTATTCTACACAATTTCAGTAATTACTAACAGGGAATACTGCTCTACTCTGCAGCAGGAATCAAACCAACCACCTAATAAACAGTAAGTGAGAATTCTAGAGTGAGGAAATGCAGTGAATATTAGTACATTTTAAGAAGTCACCTATCCCCACAATCACTGCATCACTGAAGCCTTTAAGACCTGTGTTATTTTTTTGACCAAGATTAGGCTGTATGCAGAAAGCTAGCTGACACCAAGTTTCTGTCACTTGAGTAAACCTATAATCACAGGAATGTTAGCAGGAGACTTTTCTGATCTGTTATTTCAATCAAGCATTCCTTGGGGTTCTGAGTTACAGTATGCCTGGTTTTCATAACATTTAGATGTAAGAGAGAGGTCTGCTTTTTAAAGGTGCCACAACTGAACAAGGATTTAAATTTTAATGGGAAACAACTGGAGAATGTGCAAATGTAGGTTGCTTCACAACCAAGGTACTGCCACTTAATCCGTCAGCCAGCCCCAGAGAATCATTCTCCACAGAAAGTTAAGTTAACATGCTTAGATTTGAAAGATGATTATGAATTGGAGTGAAAGGATATTAAAATAGCCAGAAGAAAATAAAAAATAAATGGCTAAAGCTAGTAGTTGGTGAAGAGAAAGAAAAAAAGCGTATTTCGTGGGATTCACTGACCACTTTTTACATTCCTTTAAGAAGTTAAGTAAAACCAAGAAGCAGCACTTCCAGAATATAATTTCAATTGCACTCAAGCTGTGACATGAGTTGGAGCAGTAGGACTGTGGTCTTTATAGAAATTACTGCCCCAAATAACTCTACAGCTAAGGCAAACAAGCTTTGTGGTAGAAGAAAGGCAGAAGATAAAAGGGAAGCATAGATGTTAAATTGGAGTCACCATCCCTGGTGGAAAGAACAAGAAACACCTGCAGCAGCTGATAATCAAATCGCCACTACCAGCAACTCCTTATGTCAAAGCTGCAGTCAAAAACTGCAACTCAAGAGACAGAAAATAAAATTCCAAGAGGTATCAGCACTCCTTAACAGATTAATAGAAAGAAAACAAAGCTTAACAGACTAACTGGAAAAATTGTTTCTGCAAAGCAAATAAACAGGATTTCCTCTAAAAAAGAACTTATCTTTTTTAAGATAAAGGGGTAGGGAAAGGGAAAGGAACTCAGTGATAGCAAATAACAGCAAAGTTGCAAGATGGTCATATCTGTTTTTACAAAGTGAATGCCTCCCAGGCTCCTTACCTCCCCATTAACAATAGCAGTTCTATTTATCCCAAATACAAGCCCACCTCAAATAGCATAACCAAAATATTTTACCCACTGTAAGCTACTAATTGTCAGTACACCTAGTAGCAACAAATTTACAATCGCATACTTCTGTGAAATTGTGAAATGCCTGATGTAAGTGTAGATATTTATCATTTATATCTACTTGAACTTTAAAACATTTTAACACCTCCTTGCAAGAATTTAAAACTAGAAGTTAAGAAAAAACCCCATAGCTACTGCTTTGGTTGGGGCACAGTTCTACCTTTATATTTGTAGATGGAGTTTTCTCTTACTGTATAGAGCCCCAAAACTAGCCTTTTTCCTTATTGCCTACTCTGAAACTCTCCACTCAGATGAGGGGAAAGCAAGAGATACTTTCTAGTGATTTTCAATGTGTTTCAAATAGACTAGCTGACACTATATAGCCTTTTTTTTTCTTTTTTTTCAGTGCAAAACAAAGCTTCGAGTAGGGTAGATTTGGCTACTGCAGACTCATGTACACATGCCAGAGCTAAAACATAACAGTATTTAAGTACTCTCCAAAGAGGAAAGGCTAAGAGAGCAGCAGCTGTTCAGCCTGAAGATTGTAGTTGGCCTCTTCTCCCAAGTAAGAAGTGACAGACAAGAGGAAACGACATCAAGTTGTGCCAGAGGAAGTCTAGGTTCAATACTAGGAAAAAATTCTGCACTGTTCAGGCATGCGAACAGGCTGCTCAGAGAAGTGGTGGAGTCACCATCCCTGGTGGTATTTAAAAGACATGTAGATGTGGTGTCTAGGGACATGGTTTAGTGATGGACTTGGCAGCGCTGGGTTCACAGTTGGACTCGATTGTAAGGGTCTTTTCCAACCTAAATGATTACATGGAATATTAGAATCACAGAAATTCAAAGACTGCTGATTTCTCTGATGCCCTAGGGAAAACTTAAAGCACAGTATAACACTGGTTTCCAGAGACCAGTTCCTCTCCGATTCAAAAAGTGCACCGAGAGAGTCATTGCACATAAATATACCCTGACAAGAGTTCTAATGCAATGACAACTAGAAGGATCAAACAGAGGGCAATATTGCAGACTACAGCAGTAATTACTGCATTTGATCCTCTGCTTAAACAAATTAAAGGCCTGCCAAAAGCTTCCCTAACACGACTTGCAATCATGTAGAGCTTCCTTCATACAGCCAACAGTTTTTTATTTCTAAACCAGAAGCTGCAATCCAAAAGAAAAGAAACTGCACTATGGTAGTAAGTAGATAAGGTAGGAGAAGCCCATTTTCCTAAAATACAACACAACGCACACTGGGAGTGAAGGTAACACTCTTCACAAGACCTGCAAAGAATCATACAGCTACACAGTTGCAATTCAAATCATGTCTCTGACCTGCTCCTGAAGAAGCAAAAATATGGATATTTTTTTTTTTCCGCCTCCTAGTGCCAAAATGTTACAACACTCATAGGAACAAGATTCCAGCCATCTAATCTAGTATGCTATTTTCTGCAGATTACATTTTGATCCTGCTGGAAAGAAAGCTAGAATCACATAAGCATACATATAACAGGTACTTCTCCTGAACATTGTCTCCAGGTCTTAGTAGCCCATGGCAGTTTTTCAGCCATAGACATCTTTCTACTCAGTAGCCCTACAGCCTTACTAAATTTCCCTTGTGTCCTTTTGAATCATAACTATTAAAATAATGTGTTTGATTTTCTTTTTATTGTCATAGATGGCTATATTGACTACAACATTATGTTTGTTTTATAAAAGTGTTTGCTCTCTTCAGTTTTGCAAACTTTGTATTCTGCCAGTCACAGCCACTGCTGAGAAGTGTTAAGGACATCACAAATCAGTCAGGACAGAATCAATGCAATTTATACTTCCCTAGGAAAGCATAGATTATAACTGCTTGACACTGAAGAAACTTCTTTTGGAACCACATATGCAAAGCCTGGCCTAGTCTGAAGAACAGCGAGTCTCCTTCCCTTGCCCTGGAACAATTTTACTAGGTTATTTTTTGCAGCACATTTGCATTGGATTCTGGTGTATGGCATTTGCATGCCATATTTTACGTCCTTCTAAGATCTCATAAAGACAGGCTGACCTGAACATTGTCCCTTATGTGTCATCCTGGAAGGTAACAACAGTATGTCTCTTGACATCAAGTTCTTATGTGATGACACCTTTCTTCAGCAGGCAGTGACAGGTACCTCAGGAATTAAGTGGATTGTAGGACCAAATCAACTGCTTGCCATGCTGAAGTGAAACATTAGACAACACGCCAAACCAGCAAAACAAAATAATCATTTAGGAAAAGAGAGCAGAAAGCAATTGAGTCCAGAATATCCATTAATCTTTTTAACTGTACAAAAGTGTTATATTACAATGACTTTGATGTCAAAAAAAATCTGAACATTTTGTTTACTTAAGCCATCAATTCTTATCCAAATGACATTATTCAAATTAAACTTGTCAACATGAAAGTGCATATGTGCATGGTTTTCCTACCAGATGATCATTACTTTCTCTTTTATATCTTCAGACAAGTTCTTTTAAAATCGAATACATGCCAACCACATCAAGGAGAGATCCAGAAAAAAAAATCAATCCAAACCTCAAAGCATCAGGGATCATTCAAGAGGAAAGAAAAATCTCTTTCCTTCTCTTATTTCCATGACACACATTATGCTGGTCCAAGACACCAAAAGCTCAAGTGTATCTCTTTACAATCTGCACCTCCAAAGACTGCAGACTCCTAGTATGCTTCCAAGTATTCGCGTGGAAATCAGCTGCCTAGTGAAGTACTTGGGCTTTGTGGATATATAGCATCCTCTAAAGATGCAATATATTAATTCATTTATCCAAAGTACAAGAAAAGCTGGACTACACACTTTGGACAATCATTATCCTTGAACTTTACACCTGTACCAATGGAAATTATATGTCATAAAACCAGTTTCCATCCATTAATTCTTAACTGCTGAGCCAACTACCACTGCTTCAACACCGAGGTTACCCACCTGCAAGCACTGTTACTCACTGAACTGCTTTCAGGATGAAGTATGTTCATCTACAGATTCACATTGACCTTCAGCCCTAAAATCTTAGGAGTATGGCTCTTCAGCTTGCTCTTTCTTTTTTTTTTTTTTTTTCAAATTAAAACATGTGCCAATATAACAAGCAGGCTCCAAATTTCATTCCACCCAACATTTTTCAGGATATGATAAAACAAACAGTAATGTGCACAAACTCCAATCCCAAGGAAATGAAATAAACTGAATGTTTCACAGGAAGCATGCTGCAGTTTGAAAAGTTTGGAGATATTTATTAGCAGTGATACTTTGGGACAATATTTCTTAAAACTTTCACAAGTGGAATCTCCACAAGCATTCTTATGTTACCTTTTTTATTTTTCAACCACAACTCCAGCTTCCAGGATTGTGAAACTTGGCTGTGAAATCTGGCATAACTTAGCTATGAAATAGTACACTTAGTTCTGCAGCATTTCTGCAAGTTTTAAGCTAAATTTCAATTCAGGTCCCACAGGCCAATTTGGCCCATTTTGTTCTTCCAGTCAGTGCCTGCCTCACCTTCTCAAGTACCACAGCACACGACAAAACCACTATACTGACAAGGCTTGAAAAACATAGATTAAAGTGCAGGTGGAGGATTGAATTTTTCAGAACTGTTTAGTAGAATGATGTTTATTACCAGGAAGGCAAGACTTCAGAACATCTGGATTAAAATCATGAAGCTTAAATAAAATTGTTCACATAGTCATAAATTCTAATTGCTGTGCTGGAAGACTACTGGGTTAGTAGTCAGGACATCTTTAACACTCATTGTGATGCTAAACAACTCACGATTAGTTTAGAATAGCTAAAGGCTTTATTTAAGTCTTCAAGTGGACTCCTCTAATCTAATTATTAAAGAGAGGCAGGGCACATATTGCCTCCTCTATGTAACAAATTATAATATTTTTTCTAGATATTAACCCTTTTCTAGAGAACTTCAAACCTCACTGATGGGACTTGCTAACCAAGAACCCTCATACAGCACTATGAAGGTCACCCTAACTTTTGAAGACAGTACATGTCTGCTTTATCAAAGGATTTCACAATACAAAGTGACAAACAACCCACACCACTGCTAGGTTTATAAAGAATCAATAATGCATCAAACTACTTTGAGGCCTTCCCACCTGCTAAGCAGTCTCCATGCCAGAAGGCAATGCTTATTTGCAGCCAAACTTTGCACCCATTCCAAGTGCTAAGCTCTGCTTCTCAAATACACACTGATAAAGCCCCTGAACTGTTTAGTCTACCCTGCCTGAGAAAGAAAGAATGCAAGTACTTTCTTTATTTGAATTCAAAGTGAGAAAACAAGATGAGAAATCTTTAACATCCTTTTTTATTACTTAGCAGGACTAGCATGTCTCTTGACTAAGTATTAAAATACTATCTTTCACTGAAATGGCTCAACTTGTATTCTAAAAATGGTTCCTACTCTGTAATCTTCTGCTTTGCCAAGGAAAAAGTGAAGTAAAACTTTGGCCTTCCTACCAATCACAGAATTTTCTTAGAAAATGTTCATTCATTCAATGTAGGACTTTCCAATACAAGTTGTCATCCAAGCACCACCATGTTTTAAGATGGTCATTTACTCGATATATAATATTCTCAAATTTATTACCTGACCTTAACTCTACTATTTTAATCTAACAGCCAAAAATAATTATTAAACCAACACAAGACATTAATAAACACAATTAAACCAAAACAAAAACTTTTTCTAGTTTTTTACTTTCTCTGAGAAAGTCACTTTGTTGACAACTTCAATTTTGTGGGGTTTTTTTCCAGCTTTATTGTAATTTAGACAATATGCTGATCCTTTCCATTCAGTGAAAGCAATAGCTATCCAGTTCAATACCAAATATAAACTGGTAGACACTTTATTGCATGAGACATGCTGAAGAGTGGAGGGAGCCTGAGAGGTTGAACCCTAGTATAAACTCTGAACTGGCTGCAACCTGTTATTGCATTGGAACACATCAGACATTTGTGATAAGCCTGAATTTCATGATACAGCTCAGTAGTACAAAATCAAACCCACCAAATACATGTTTGTCTTCCACAATAATACCATTAACACTTAAGATCTGTATTTAGATTTTCACAAACAATAGTTTCAAGATCTAAACAAAAATATTAACATTAAAGTTAATACTATCAAATCTACTCCTCAGTCAGGCACAGTGGAAGAAATCCCCAGGTGGATGTGGCTGCTGTGGCAGTGCTGGGGGAGCAGCTTTTTTGGTGTAGAACATAGTTACATCAGAAAAATCAACCCCACAATATCTCCCAAATTTTCAGCTTGACTATTGACAGCTGTTTAAGTCAGAGTTAATGGTAAAGAGTTGAGAAAGTAAAAAACCTTTATCAAGACATCATATGGAATACTCTGGTATCAGGGTACGTTGGGAAAAGTGATACAAAAATCTTTCACGTGAGAATACAGATCTGACAGCCTTAGATGACTTCTTTACTTCAAGAAGAACAAAAGAACCTGACAGCTAAGGGAAAGCAGACAAGGATCACTCTACTCCTTTAGATAAGCACAGTCACTTCCAGCTTTTCTTTACTGATGGATACAGGGAGGGGAGGAGGGGGAAAGGGAAGTGGCTGACTCAAGGATGCAAGTAGAAGGAGACTGCAAAATAGTGGGATTACAAAAACTAAATTAAACAGATTTGTGAAAAAAGGCATATAGTGATAGAGAGTGGTATCTTAAAGGCAACTAAAAGGAGAGAACCTACATATTTGAGAAATATCCCTACTTTTTAAACTGACAATCAAGTTTGGCAAAATGACAAACCTCCTACTAGCAGGTTCAAAAATGAAACTCATCAGCACATAATAACTGAGTTAAAACCAATTAAGAGTATGAAAGAAGCCGTACATACAAAAAAAAAACAAACTAAGGCTTCACACAATATATTTGGCAATCAGCTTTAGATTTTTTTCTTCCATTTTCTCTGAATTCTATGAAATGCAAATTTCTAATGTTGCACTAACCACAGATGTCTGGCAATGATTGCACTGAAAACTAAAAAAAAAGAACCAAAGCACAAAACAAAAAGACCCAGTACCTGATTTTTTAAAACACAGTTTTAACAGATCACTTTAACATAATAGAAAATGTCCTTATTTCTATTGAAAACTCTCTGTACTTTCAATTACATAAATTAATCTTTTAGTCTCAATTCTGTATAGAGACTGTGCACTCTACTGTAATTTGCCACTGCAGTCACTGCCTGAACACTGAGAGTAAAAATTATCCAAAACAACAGAGGCTCATCCCCAGAATATGAGTTGGATAGTAATTCTCCATAGAAATATTGTGCTTTCAATGCCAACTCAGCATTTTTATTCCTTTTGCATCATTACCTGTATTTCAGGTGTCTTTCACAAAAGAATCTTCCTGACAGAAAACATGGCACAGAAACTCTCAGAAGAGTTAAATACAAATGTATCCCCCCAAGGCATTACAATTTCTTCATCTATTTTAATCACAGCATGCTCCAGGGTATCCCAGCAAACCAGCAATAAAGTACAAGGGACACTTTTTTAGCTTGCCCTACAACCTTCACCTGGGCCATGTTATTTACAACTCATACAGGTTTTCAGTGGGAGAAGGACACATTAAGGAAAAAAACCAAAGGTAACTAATATCTACTCTGCTGATAATTCCATATTTAATTTTGAAATGTTTTTCATTCTCACTATTTAGTAGTATGCATACCACTGTCATACAGATTGTTTGGTTACAGTTTGAGAATTATAAAATTCCTTCTTAAGTATACCCATAAGGCTCAAATTAAACTGAGCCATTCTGAAAAAAATTAAAATAAAAAAATTAACAAGGCACTACTTTCAAAAGTGTTTTATCTATTTTTTGTGAAAAGACATGCTTCATCATCCCCCTTTCTTTCCAGCAGAACCAACAAGTAGTTCTGCTCTTTGGTATAACTCATTCTTGTAGTATTCAGTATTAGCATCTCATTACAGGAAAGAAAGAGTACTGAAACTAGGGTACATCTCCAGCAGAAGAAAATAGAGCAGAAACAGAGTGGGTACATCAGTGAACAGATGACAGTTCAAAAGAATCTCTTGCTCATGATATTCTTGTCTGGATGGTTTCTGGGAACCAGCAAGAGTGTGGCAGTGCCAGTCTCCAGCTCCCAATCATCCTGCCCAGCATCACACTGATTCTTGCAATGTTCTTTAATTCATCCTAAGTTTCTTACTCTGAGCCAACTCACTATGTCTGCTGAAGAGAGGACAGAGGATGTGCTGCTTGCATTAATATTCTGTCATTTGACATCAGATCTTCACCACACTTACTACAATGTCATGGGAGCACTCTTAAAACACTCAGGGAATCATCTCTGCTTCCTGATCACACTTTTGCACATATTATTTAATTAAACAGTACTGGTAAAAAACTAACAGAAGCCACACCAAAGAAACATGGATCACTTTAGAGAAATTTTCCCAACCAAAAAGAAAATGAAACAATAAAACCACCCAAACACCAAAAAAAAAAAAGAAAAAGAGAAACCTCAAAAGCAACAAAAAAACTCCAAACCAAACAACACAAACTCCAAAAGTTTTAAAAACCCAAATATACAAACAAAAAAACACCACCACAATGTCCACAACCAAACAACCATTCAGCCATTATTAAGATTTGCAGTAATTGAGATGACTCAAAAGTTGAGAGAAAGCACATAAAGTGGTAAAATGCAACAGTAATCATTACAAAAGAAACAGCTTATTATACAAAAACTGCTGTCAAGAATCAGGTTGGTAACATGAGAAGGAAACTAGTAATCCAAATGAGGATGTCAGATTGGCTGAGGCTAATGGCAAACACAGACCAGGCTCTGTGGTGAACAGGATAAGGTACAAGCACACTATCTACAAAGTATTTCTGCTTTTCTTCTTGCATAAACTTCCACTCAATTATACATTTTCATGGCTTTTGTATTGTCCTGAAACCAGCTAAGCTACCTATGCAGTGTAATGTGAAGATGGCCCAGCTGACTCCACTTCAGGATCAGCCCCTTAACTCCTCTTTGCTTTGAAAGATGTGCCTGGTGAACCAAACAGAATGGAATGACACCCAGGACAGCAGCACTTTTTAGCAGACCTGTTAGGCAAGAGTAGCCAAACATCACAAGTGAACAGCTTTGCCATTGAACAATGTAACTCAACTTTTCCCAATTCTCTCAGACTCTCTGGTTACTTTCATTTTGCTGAAAGCAGTCACCACCACTAACTCATTTCTGTGAGAACCGTTCCAACTCCTTGGCCACAATCTGTCTGACAAGAAACATTCTCAAAGCGTCTTTCATGTGTGGAGTAGAGATGTTCAACAATTCAGCCACTTGGGATTTAGTTTGCATCTTCCTGTATTTGCTCCAACCTGTCTGATGATTTCTAGTAAGTCTAATAAAAATTACAGTCACATTAGTCCATTTTTGCTAGCAGATAGAGCAAGTCTGGACTTTTCCATGCAGCAGTAGAGCATGGAGCAGAGTAGTTATGTCCTGGGAACGGACAACAGTTGGGCATTTCTTCTCACTCCCTCTTCTTTGAAAATCTGTCTAGTGCCATTTGGCACCTTTCATACCCAAACACTTCCTTAACTAAGCATCTACTTTTGTAGTTGTAAGCAACAGCAAGCTGTGTTTTATTTCCAGGAAAGCATATAGTTTACATGAGCCAGAGGGAAACACCTGCACCTCTTGGGTCTTGGCATGCCCATGGCTGCGTATCAGATCAAAATGCAGCTGATGTCAAAGAACCACAGGTGCAGGAAGCTTGCTCCCATGCTCATTTCCACCATATCCTATTAAAAGGACAGCTTATCCTTTGCTAATTCCACTTAAGGGAGCTGCTAATGACTTATATGATTCTTTTTCAGCCATAAGTTTTATCTAAATGCCACTGTAAAACTATGGTTTGAGAAATACACCACACCATCCACAAACCTGATTTACGCCTCTTAAAATTTAGTCTTCAGAAACGATCTATACCATGCCAACAAGAGCAAAACTGCTTGTCCAAACCAGCTAGAAGTTTTGCTGATTTATCTCATTCTCCACTATGCTAGTCAGGGTAAAATCTATGAGCTAAGCCATTGCTCTAATGCAGAAAGGGCCTGCAAAAGGTTGAGATACTCTTCTACCGGTTCATTAGTACATAGTGCAAATGTGACTGAAATGCAAAAATAATTCCATGTTTCAAGGAATTTTTGCAAATTAATACTTGTTACCATGAGGGTTTCTCCTAGCAGCCTGAGCTTCATATTAGAGACAAAGACTCTACCTTCTCACGCTCTGTTAATGTAAACAGGAGCTATGTTTATGGAACATAGCCATAGCTTTGCATTCCATGCTGGGACAAACAAGACTGAGTGACAGTCCCCTTGACGAATGTGGTTGGAAGGTGGAAACTCCATTCTCCAATCCACAGGCTTCCTTGCACCTGTATAAAGGTGCCCCCTTTAGTGAATAAAGGCCTTCCTGTCCTGACCCTGATGGAACCCACATCTGTGTCCATGTCTCATCTTTCCCTCTGAACCTCACGTCGTGATAAATACTGAAACCAAATCACTCTGTACTGAAACTGCCTTCTCCAAAACTACATCATACTGAAACTAATATTGAAGCTGTGATTTCTCATGTGATTAATTATCATATGTTATTTCCTTGGGTAGTCCTTCCTTCATTAAAGGAAATCTAAGGCTAACATTTTTTCAAGACAGGTATAAACCCTACAGCAGCCTGGAACAAGCAAGCCCAGTAACTCTGTCCAGGGAGCACACAGCAGAGGCATTTTAAACCAAACAGGCTGATTTTTCCACTTGTGGCAATAAGTGAACGTTCATCCACTGCCTGAGAGAAGGCAGGAACGCTTAAAAACTTATCTGTTTTTCCACTGCTTGTCATAATCTCTGTCAAAAGAAGTCATTAGAAGGTACTTGCTCGAAACAAAAGCAGTGGCAGCATGTACGGGATGGAAAGATGGACATAAGTGAAGAACACAAGAGAAACTTGCCCTATGTCTGTGTCAGAAAACAAGTAGGAATTTATCTGAAATGCTAAGTAGCAGTGGTGAGATTGTATAAATATTTTCCAAAAGAACTCCTATGCTTCCAGCAGTGGAACAGATATTCATACTATTGAATGATTATACTACACGTCTGAAATAAAAATCAATAGCTACCAGAACAACGTTGCTATAAGAAAGTAAGAGTTTAGGACAGATTTCTTTTGTAATTCCAGCATGGTACAACTACTAATTCGTAATTTAACCAAAAGAATAAAAGTTCTTTGAACATCCATGCTGTCTTGAAAACTCAAGAGAGCCACCTGAATTCTGCACATAAATGCCCAGAGATGCATACAGTCAAGAAATGTAAGAGTGTCTATTTTTAAGATCACTGCAGAAATCAAAGTTGTACGATGCAACAAGAGCACCACTATTACCACTATTTTGAAATTCCTAATCTGGATTTCAGATGTCAGTGACTACCTAAAGGCAAGCTTTCTCAATAGTTATTTCTTAATCTGCAGTGTTCTGACTTTTTTCTTCACAATGCAGCACAATTTTCTTTTACGTAAAAAACACTTGTATTTGAGCTGAAACCCAACTTGAGAAAGCATCGCTACAAAATCTGAAGCCGTAGACAGAGGCATCTATTAATAACAAATATCTTTACTAAGTCAGTGGACTCACAAATAAAATACATTTTAATCTTATGTCTACAGGATTTTAAAATATACATAACTATAGAAGAATGTTTGCCAAAGTGGTTTTGGCACAGAAAGGAAGAGACGGATACTGAGCATGTGTCCACTGTTCTGGGTCAGACAGAAAGGTCAATCCATCTCCAAGGGGAGACAATGCTGTTGGGCTGACAATGGGTTACCTATTTTGCCTTTTTGGCACAGTTATCACAACTGACTCTGAAGAAAAGCACACCCCTTGAAAAGCACTACTATCACACCCTTTTCATTTTCTCTTACCTTAAAAGCATGTAACAATCATTAGTAAATACCTGTTTGAAGAGGAACTTTTTCTCTGAGGAAACAACCACATAAAGCTTGATCTGCCCCCCAGTCACCTTTCACTATGTAAGACTACTTTTTCAGAGGGATAAATCACAGCCTCAGTTGTCATTACCCCACTCCCCTAATTTGCAACCGTGCAGAAAAACCTTCCTTAAGCACTTTCAGTCTCCCTTTCCAAAATAGGCACTACTACTACACAACACCTTAGGGCAAGAACTTGCATTGTGTGCACTGCTCTTTTTAAAAATCAAAACAACAAGAACTATCCACAGGTA
Organism: Cisticola juncidis; assembly: GCA_013400215.1. Lineage (NCBI taxonomy): Eukaryota > Metazoa > Chordata > Aves > Passeriformes > Cisticolidae > Cisticola > Cisticola juncidis. The sequence continues at coordinate 1,050,594 of VXBR01013487.1, forward strand.
GTACCTGACATAAGGGTGATGCTGTTGGCTTGAGATTTATTCACTGTTTACCATATCCTGTCCTGTCAACTGAAAACAAAAAAACCAAACAGCTGTTCCTTCACAGCCTTCCATTCCATCTACTCCCCAGCAACATCTACAGGCACTTTCCCAAGGTACTCTTCAAATTCATGAAATCTCTTTAAATATAATGCCCTCTTTTAGTCTCTCAGATGAAGCTCTATATGATGTAACCAGTCTACTGGTAGGTAGGCTAATATCTATCAAGGCAACAAGTATTAAATATTAGTTGTTTCCTTAAGTCTGCTTTTCTATATCCATCTGACTCTTTCAACAAAGAAGATAAGCTCCAAAGGACTGGAATTTTATTCTCTTGCTGCAATCCAGCAGCAAGGAACAACCAACATTTCAATTCTGGAAGACTGCAGGGAAAGCTATTTCTCCTATTCCTGGCAAGAGCAAGTAGTTAATCTTCTAATTTTCACTGGAAAGAATGGCAGAGAATAAAAACTCTGCAAGCTGATCAAGTACCCACCACAGTGGGTAAAACAAACTGCCAAGTGACATATAACAGGATCCCTGCAAAGGAATGCAGGGTCATGACACACACCATCTTCCACAAAGATTTATTCTTTTTAAAAAGTTGTAAAAATCAGGGGATGAAGTAGGTGGTCATGTCACTCTTCATCCAACAAGTCTGCACTGATACAGCGTGATGAAGTAGACAAACTTTCATAACACTGTAAAAACCCATACAAGTATCAGTAACCGATGGATGACTGAGCTGTGCTTGAAAGTGGCTACTTGCTCCTTCTGCACAGGCAGGAGGAAAAGATGCAGCTCACTGAAAACCGTACAGCTCTGCAGATGAGCTTGTTTGCTCCCCATCTGTTCATCCCCTTTTGGTCTCTGTTCAAACTGGAAGAATACCCTCCGGAGAGCGTGATCCCCAGGGTGCATCAGGTTTCTGATCCACACTGAATGCTGGGTCACAGCTTGCCTGTGGAGAATGTTTTAATTACATCATGCTGGAATTTGGCAAGGGGCCTGGCATTTAATTAAACAGCCGTTTTTTGAAGCAAAGCTCACAGCAGAGCAGACAAAGAGACACAGAGGCCTGATGATGTGCTTCATAGCAGCACTTCCCCTATGGCCTCATGCCCACACTGTAAGCAGTCCCAATCTACCAGGAATACAACATTTCACATCACCAGATGCCTAAAATCAGGCTAAATGGGGTCGTCTACACCCAGGAGTACAAAAAACTACTCACATTTTCCAACAACAGTTAAAACCATAGTAGACTGAACTCAGGCACATAAAAGCTGTATAGCCAATATTAGGGAAAGATTGGGGTTCTTCCTAAGGGCTTTCTCTCATGAAGAAAGGTCCACAGGGTAGCCATGCCACCATATTGCCCCAAACACTTACAAACATAAGGCTCAACAGGAAGATAAAAAAAATGGCAAGCAAAACAGTCAGCATTTTTTGGGTATTTTTACCTAGAAAGTAACTTTTTCCTGATGTTACAGAGAAATGTCAGGGCCCTTTTAAATTTGAAAAACTCCTGCGTCAAAATAGAATCCACTTGTCTGCTACCAGGTGCAGAAGATAATTTTAAAACTACATTCCTGGGATCAAGCATTCTAACTTCTAGTTTCAATTGTTTTTTGGGTTTTTTAGCCTATCAGGGATTTATAACAGTCTGAACACTTGAAGAGGAACCAGGGATGACTCCCCAGGAGCATGTAGCAAGCACATCCACCCAGAACAGCTGTTCTGCCTGTGGGAAACAAGACCCATTCCTAGTTTCACAGTCCTGAACACAACAGTTTTAAAGGTTGCCTAACATGTAAGATACCATTCCCAATTTCTCTAAACACTCTAGTGGCAACTTCCAACAGGTGTTCTGTTTTGAACCACATTGCCATTCTGCCCTCCAAATAGGATCTTTTATGCAGATTCTGGTATTCATTCACTGCAAATACTTCCTCCTGTCCATGCTATGACATGGACAGGAGGAAGTATTTGACTGACAATCCATGGTCAGTTTAGCAACAGACTGTCTATCTTTTCTCCTCAGCTGCCTCCAATCACTGAGATGCCTAATAAAAGTTTTGCTGTCATGGTCTCCTCCCTGCACTGCTCAGTATTTTGCACCAGTGAGTTCGTGCCATTTCTATTTTTACCACCTCACAAAGTTCTGTCAACACATTCTGTTACGGTCCTTTTGCAGTAAGGATGTTTCCCATCATTACACGCATGGCTGGCTCATCTAGTTCAAAGTCAACAATGAAAATGTTAGACTAGACAGGTTTGTGAGGGAACACCACCAGTAACATCACCATTGTTGCAATTCCCTCTTGAAAACACCTGACGTGTTCTTCACATAAACCAAGGTTTTGCCCACCCAAAACCATTTCATTTCAGGAGACAGGTTTGCCAGCACCAGTGGCAGTAGGAGAAAAGGAGCTGAGACAGCCAAGAGCTGCAGTGAGTCTGCGGGTACTGTCCAGTGGAAGACACTGCCCTTTGGAAGAAGGGTTACCTATTTTCTGAGGCACTACTCAAACAATGCAAGGCAGAGATGCCCTTATAAAGGAACTAAAACTGATGTATGCTTGGTTTTGCTACAGTTCTACACTTAAATTCAGCTTGATAAAGTTTGAAAACCCACCCCAGCAGCATCATGTTCAACATAATGACAACCACTACCACAAGCATCACAAAACCTTACAGGTTTCTATCTCTGAACTGTCAAACAAACTTTTTTTGATAGTATTGGGGGAGAAAAGTAAGACACCAAACATGTGACAAATTTTCCAAGGTCTCTTCTTCCTTTAAAATGTTATTAACAAAAAAAATAGAGCAGTTGCCACTAAGACCAAGAACACAAGGTCAAGTGAAGATTCATAGGACTGATTTATTGTCCAATCCCATAAAAACAGACTTGAACTTCTAAGTTAGTCCACTAAGATTTATATTTGCACATGAAAAAATTTAAAGCTAAGAACCGCTCCTCCCAAAAAAAAATCGAAACAAATCCCAACAACTACAAGAAAACCCACAGACCCATAATAACAATAAGACCTGCAGCTAAAATAATTGAAATGCCATGAAATTCAAGCTACTTGCCTTAAGGCTAACCTATGCTTTTACAAATACCTGGTCATAGTATACAAGCCCTATAGTGCCTCAAATATACCAAAACCTTGTATGCTTGGCCATGAGAACCCATTAAATTGAGCAGTTCCCAAAGAACCTTAGAGGGAAGATGTGAGGTTGGAATGTCAATCACACTGCATGTTCAAACAAAAATTTATGGGAATTTGGAAGCATTTAAAAGTTTCTCTACTGTACACCATATATCTGCAGCATGAATTGTTCTCATGCCAAGGATGTATTTTTCTAAAACATGTAGCAAACACTAAATTTCAATTTTAATTGAAATTAATTATATACATGGTCATGTTAACTCTGGTCATTTTAACTCTGAAGAGACNCTGATGTGACACACCAGATTTTCTTATATACATGGTCATTTTAACTCTGAAGAGACAGACATCCAATTATCTCCAGGCTGCCAAAATTCGTATGACACTAATGATTTCAAACACACCTGAATTGAAGACACTTTGGAAGCCAGTATGTATATTGAATGCAATTACTCCTGTCATAATTTGTATATTCCTGGGTCATCATGCCACTAATTTCCATTCTACCTAAGCAAGAGGCAAAGGGTGCCCTGGTGACCCTCAGCAAACACTTGTTTCTGTACACCACATTTTAGATGAGACTTCTGGAAAGTGTTTCCACCACACAACACTGTTAACCTGCTACATATAGAGAGAAGTACTGTGTCAGACAAGACAGGAAACACATGAATTGAACAGAAAACCACACTTGCTTGTACAAAAACCTACATCACTTAGGGCCAGCAAGGCAGAGGTGTCAGATCTCATCTCAGAAAGTTCCTCCTCTCAATCTCCTGCCATCAAAAAATCATTTAACTACGTATGTTCTGCTGAATGACCCGCATTGCTTGGCTAACAGCTATAATCTTTTGATTTGTACTTACAGCTGAGTCACAATTCTTAAAGAACTATGGAAAGTTCTAACTACAATCTGACTTCATAACAAGTTACAGTATGATTAATGTCACACATTGATTGCTGGCTTACAAACTCACTCAGAACCAGTCACAATGACTGTCTGCATTCCAATGCCAAATTTTATTATATACTTATATTTCTTTCATTTCAAAGGTTTAATATTTTCTTTAAAGGATTGCATCTTTTAACCAGACCTTTTTAATTGGGTTACTACATGCAAATTATTATGTGAGAATTAGTATTACTAACACTTTACAGTCTACATATCCTAGGAGACCAGAAACACTATTTGCATTAAAAGCTACCCAAGGACACCCTCACAGAAATGAAAACTTATAATTAATGTTAAGTGTTCCCTGTAACTGTTCTGACTGCCTTTAGAAAAACATACTTCTAAGATGCAGCTCTTCATTATATTTGTGAATACTGGGGTCCATGTATTCATATCACCATCATTATTCATATCACCAATCATATAATCATTAAGACTGGAAAAGACCTTTAAGATCATCAGCTCCAACCATGAACCTAACACTGTTAAGCCTAGGACTAAACATATCCCTAAGTGTGACATATTCATGTCTTTTAAATAACTCCAGGAATGGAGACTCAACCACTTCCCTGGGCAGCCTATTCCAGGGCTTGACAATTCTTTCTGTGAAGAAATTTTGCCTAACAGCCAATCTAAACCTCCCCTGGCACAACTTGAGGTCACTTGCTCTCATCCTATCACTTGTTACCTGGGCGAAGAGACCAACACCCACCTTACTCCACCCTCTTTTCAGGAAATTGTAGAGAGTGTAAGGTTCCCAATGAGCCTCCTTTTCTTGAGACTAAACAACCTCAGCTCCCTCAGCTGTTCCTCATAAAACCTGTGCTCCAGACTCTTCACCAGCTCTGTTTCCCTTCTCTGCACCCTCTCCAGCACCTCAGTGTCTTTTTTGTTGTGAAGGACCCAAAACTCAACACAGGATTCAAGGTGTGCCCTCACCTGTGCCAGGGGGGACCATCACCACCTGCTGGCCACTCCATTGATGACACAGGCCGGGGTGCCATTGGCCTTCCTGGAAACCTTGAGGCAAAACCATATTAAAAAAAGAGGCAACCATGATAACTAGATAAAAAACATTATAACTAGGTACCTAGATAACTAGATATGTTGGTCAGTTGCACAACTAAATAAACAAATCCTTAGGAATGACAACAAATTACTACCAGGCCTTAACACAGACCACTGTCAACTTGAATAGCAGAAGCTTTAAAATACCTACAAAGACTGCTTAGGCTTCTGGGTCCTGTGCCTGCTATAGATGATTTGGACAAGAATATCAGCAGAAACAGAAAACTCAAAACAAACGCAAGCCTCCAAGCATGGACCCTCTAACAGAAGCCATAACTAAGTAGAACATGAAACAAAAAAAACCACACGTTTTCTTTCTACAACTATCAAAATATTTACCTTCTCATGGCAGGAAGTCTGAATGCCTGCTTGAAAAAATTTGTGAAGACCTAGCCACACTTCTACATCTGCTTTAGGCTGTCATTTTCCATGTTCTAGAGAAGCACAGAATATCCTGGATTGAAAGGGACCCATAAGCATCAGTCTATCTCTTGGCCCAGCAAGACGCCCCAAGAATCACACCATGTGCTTGACTATTGTCCAAATGCTTCTTGAACTCTGTCAGGGCTTGGTGCTGTGACTACTTCCCTGCAGAGCCTGCTCCAGTGCTCAAACACCCCCTGGGTGAAGAAGCTTTTCCTGATATCCAACCTAACCCTTCCCTGACACAACTTCAGGCCATTCCCTTGGGTCCTGTCACTGGTCACCACAGAGAAGAGATCAGTGCCTGTCCCTCCTCTTCACCTCACAAGAAAGTCACAGACCACAATGAGATCTCCCCTTAGCCTCCTCCAGGCTGAACAAACCAAGTGACCTCCGTCACTCCTCTGTTTCTTAACAATTTTGGATTTATATATGAAGCGAGAACCACATCTTAATGTTACTTTTTGGAACATTGGCAATTCTCATAACAGCTTTTATTAAAACTTTATTTTCTGTATGAATCAATCAGTGACTGGTAAGCCATGCAAGTACTTTAGTTTTTAATAAAGACATGGTATTTAATTAAAAAGTAGTTGGATTTCTTCTGTATTTCCAGAATCACAAAATTAATAGTATACCTAAAATTCATTGCATGGAGATGAAAAAACTTCTCAGGCCTAAGTTTCCTCTCTGCTTACCCTGAACAAGTTTCCCTGAAGTAGGTTTCCCCCTATTTGAATCAACTTTTAGAATTGTTTGCCAATTTAAGAAGAGCAGTCCGTGCTTCCCAGTCCAAGTTGCTCCATTTAAATCCAGAGCATTAAGCAGATTTCCTGACATGGGAAGCAGAGCCACGTTGACATGCCTGCAAGTATCTGACATAGCAGAAGCTGTTAGTGCCAGGAGACACAAAACATGAACAAACGGGCTGGTAACAAGAATTCCTCTTGAGAAAGAGCAGCAGATGCTAGCATTATTCAGCTTTTAGTAAAGCAACTAAAACATTTAGGGTATTTATCATTCTTCTTTTAAGATCATAGACCAGAAGACAGCAACAGTCCTCATTAGGCCTAAAGAGAAATATGACCTACAGAACAAGCCAGCAGAAATCAAGCCATTAATACCAGGTATTTGTTTAGACTTGGAGCACACTACCTTGTGATGGGAAAGGCCCTCAGTCTGTATTAGTCCTCTATTGCAGGAAATGCTCACCATACAAAAAGCAGTATTCCGGAAAAGAAAGCCTAAGCAGGATTAGATAATTACAAACAGAGACAAGCAAGTTAGGCAGCTTTGAGTCACAGCTGTTGTCAAGCTACAAAATCTGCTTTTTGCAGGATTCTGCCAACAATCACAGACAGTAAATGTGTCCATTTGCCTGTCTTCTATCCTTACCAAGGAGGAAACAGACACCACAATTCTATTCTTTTTTTAAACCCCTGGAATGGCTTCAAGTCCATAAAGGAATTCTGCACAAGTTATTTGAAATTCACAGACCAGACCAAATTTAGAAATTTGCTGAAGAAGCAATGTCCATTAGCAATGGAATTTCTTCCCGAGCAAAGCTTCCACATGGATGAGGATCACAGTTTAGACAATTATACTGATGCCTTAAGGCATCAATACTAGCAACAAATGGATTGTCCAATGGTACCTTACCTGATCTGAGGTAACTATTACAGACTAAATTTGAAAATGCCCTTTCCTCTATATAAACCAAACTAAAACTAAGGGGGCTTACAGCTATATCCAGCAGGTAGATTGGGTTTCCCTCTAGGGTCACCCTCAGTTTAAAAGGTAGTCTCATTGTTCTGAAACAGAGGCTTCCAGGAGAACAAGGATACTTCCTACATGCAAACAGATGCTTAGACTCACAGTCATTCTCAGGAAGAGTTGCCCCAGTTGGACCCACCAAGTCCAAGTCAGGGCTTGGAGCTACAGTACAGTGTGATACAAGCAAAGTATTTCAGAAAAAGCTATTTCAGGGTAAGATGAACTCAAATAATGATATGCTTCAAAGCTTTTACTGTAGAAATGTTTGTAAAACCCATCCCGCATTGAGAGCTATTGAAAACAGATGAACAATAAAAATGCTTATGCAGGAAAAATAAAAAGTTTGGAAAAACGCAGCTTTATTTCTTATGATCCATAAATCCAATAGTTAGAGATGTACTATACATGCAACAAAACTCCATTTCCAAAAGCCTAGAATGTTCCTTCACAGTTCACTGCAAATTCGTGGAGCTTCAATTAATTTCATTATTATGAGAGGAGTAGATCACACAAATAGATTAATGCATTGTCACTCAGCAAGGCTGCACTACTGGAACAGGGCTAGAAAAGAAGCTTTACCTCTCTAACAAGCCACCCATCAAATCAAAAGGCTAAAACAGGGTTTGTTGAGATTGGAAAAGAGAAGACCTCTTCTCTTTGAGGTGATCTAGGTGTGGCCTTTCAGTACCTGAAGGGAAACCCCAAGAAAGATGGAGAGGGATTTTTACAGAGACATATAGTAACAGAACAAGGGTGAATGGTTTCAGACTGAGAGTAAGTTTAGGTGAGATATAAGGATGAAATTTTTTCTTGTGTGGGTGGTGAGGCTGCCCAGGGAGGCTGTGGATGCCCCATCCCTGGAAGTGCTCAAGGCTAGGTTGGATGGAGCTGTGAGCAACCTGGTCTAGTGAAAGGTGTCCCTGTCAACGGCAGTGGGGTTGGAACCAGATGATCTTTAAGGTCCCTTCCAACTCAGGCCATTCTGTGATTAAACAGCAAGGAAAAAATATATCGAATCTCTCTAATGAAACTTCTCATATTGCTGCTGCTCTGAGGCTCAGCCACAAGGTGTCAGAAACAAATGTTTTTAGCCAAACTATAGTGATGAATTATCACAATTTGCAGGACTTCACTTTTAAACACAAAACACGACAGCAGCTTTTCACTTCTACTGACTACTGTAGTCAAGAGAATTGTAGTATTTCAAATAAATAGCAGTGAAGACCTAACAAGAACAGAGCACCCACTCATCTCTCATCCTTGCTTCAGATACCAGTCACTCTTCTGGAATTTACAATTGTAACTTACAGGTTCTGTCTTTTAACTCTTCTCATGACTCCACTAAAATATTCTTTGTTCATAAGTCATGAAGGGTCATTGCAAAGGACAGGACACCAGGCTACAGGGGTCTCATTTCAGCCAGTTCATGTGTTTTAGGCTCCACACAAAGGCACTCCCAGGATGTCTTGAGAGAAAGCAATATTGCCCATACATCCCTTTTCTTCCAATTCTTACTCTTGTCATTGCTGATAACTGCCACAGAGATTTTAGTTTCAATCATGAGGGACACGCAGAAATACTGTACAAACTCTGGGTTGTCAGCCTGGAGAGATTATCATCACCTACACAAACAATGCATAACATTTTATAGGATAAAAGCACAGCATTAGGATTTAACTCCATGACATAAATACAACAGCACAATATGCAGAGTCCCTTTCCAATGAGAACCCATACAAAAAAGTACTGCTGTGAAGGACAAACCCTCAGATGCCATATTACAGAGGAAGGCAAGCAGGCCCACAGTAACACACCCTCACAGGTCAAGGACACGTCTTGGGTTAGCAGAGAGCATAACAATGAAGCCTAAGGAAGCAATCACCATTTAAGTTTAGCATCAACCAAAAATAAAGATGTTCAAGTCTAAATAGCATTTTTAAATAACACATGTGCAAACATTTTAAGATATAGGTAATACTTTGCTGTGAATGAGGCATAAATTACTTTGCAACAATTTATCTTATTGTCATTAAACATTCAAAGAAACAGCAATTGTAGTTTATTTACTATGGCCAAATGCCCAGATTTAATTTTTTTTTCACAGAACTGTTTAACCTAAAAATGGGACAGTTTAGGCTGCAAGAAAACAGAAGGCTGAAAATGCAATCATCTTTGCCTTGAGGTGAGAGGACTTGAAAACTTGGTAGGTCACTTATCTTTACAGCAACATAGGAAAACTTTTGCCAAGACTTTAGATTCCCAATTAATTGGGACAGTCCAATTGGGACAGGAATGTCCAGTATTTTACATCAATTTCCTCATTTAGCATATCTGTCCTTAGCATCCTCCACTTTCATCTGCAACTCTAACTAGCAAAAGAAAATAATGACTACTTATTTATTCAAAGGGAGAGTGGGAGAAAATTCTGCCTCCAAGTTCTCCTGCAGCTCTGGTACCTTCTTGAGAACTCACTTTCCAATTATGGAGATTTGGGGGGACAGAAGTAAATGTTTGTCCCTTTTCTAGTTGATAAACTGGCTCTGAAGCTCTAACTTCATTTCCCCTCTGCTGTTCTATAATGAAGGAGCCTCGATCCAGTTCTGTCACTAGATTTATGAGGAATGTGCAATACAGACCCAGTGGGCAGTAAGGCCCAGATCTGTCACTCCTAAATTTTCCTTTGCTTCAGAGGAGTTTGCTGGCTGCTATAATTCAGTTGGCCTTTCCTATTTCCTGTGCCTCTCACAGACAATAAACAGAAATGCTCCAGACATTACTTTTTGTCTGGATCCCAAGAAGCATTTTCAAAACAACACAAGCACTTGCAGTGCCCACTCTCCCACACTTCTCATCAAAACCACACAGCAGAAGAGAAATACTCAAGAGATAACCGTGCCATTAAGCAAAGGAAGGATAACCTCTTAGCCACTTCATCATTTACTCAAAAGTGCTTAGGAGGGGTAGCAGAAAAGTCTTCAGGATGTTAGAAACTTCTGGCCAGCCTGAATGACACTAGTGCAAAAAAAAAAAAAAGCACTACCTGAGGAACAGAGTAAAGCAGCTGTTGCCACCAACCAACCATCTGCACAAGGCAGCATGCCCAAGGCTGCACACACAGTTACTGAATTATAAGGAACTGCTGTCAGATTTTACAAGAGGGCAGCAGGCAACTGGATTTGCTGACTGTAAGGATCTAAGGATCAGAGAATCAAAGATAACTAATGTTCATCTCTCAGAACGCATTTAGGTGAATCCAGACTAATCTTAGACTGGAGTTTGCTTTCAGATGCAGAGAAACAATTTGAGAGGCAGTTCTTGAAGAAGCAATACCAGATTTGACATGAAATTACAAACAAATTACTTTGGCAGCATCTGGATGGATTCCTTACCTGTTCTAACATTCAAAGCTCTACCTGGAAAAATGGTAGCATCTTTCTTAACTACCCTAATTGTTCCCAACATGGTACAGAGCTTCATAGTAGCTCACACAGCAAGATAGCACAAGAAGTAATTCAAGTGCCAAACTCTCTTTAAAATACTTTTGAAAACCTTTGTGACATCTATATAAATTGTGTTATCTATCCATACAGTGTTACCAAATCATAAATCCATTACACTTCACAATAAATACTTGTGTAAGTGGCAAAGCAATGACAAAACATTAGACAGGGAGATTTGTCCATTTACTCTTCACAACTGATGCAACCTCTTCACAGAAGCTTTCTTATGTCTAGTGTAAACAGTCAATCTTCAAGAAATAAAAAAAGCAACAGTGATACTCTCTCCAACTTTGTTGGCAAGCACTGCAGGATCACATGATATGCCAGACCCTTGAGATGCCTTGGACTATTCCCAAACAGGAAAGATAATACTAAACTACTGTATGTCTTTTTACCTATTAAGATCAAAGTCAGTCCTTTAGTAAACAGAATACAGAAAAAAAACCTGTTAAAGTTCATCAAAGCTGTAATTGAACTTTAGAGGAGTTATTCTGCCACTGCACAGATGCAGCATCCCTGTCTCCTCCCCATTCCACCAAAAAATCTTAGGGGAATACCCACATTATTGCAGTTGGCAAGCAGCAAACTAAGAATACATTACATCAAAAAAAGAATTTTAATTCACCAGCTTTCCAAAGGGCTAGCCCTTCTGAAAAGTAGGGTTGTCCCATTTCACTGGGTCAGTTCAATGCACTGCATTATTATAAATTGACACAAAGCATTAGTGTTACAGTAAATTGTTTATAAAATATGCAATTAGTTGATTTCTGGTCTGCTGGTAACCAGAATTATCAGGGCTCAGCTGATGCATTTCATAAGATAACCAGGATTTAATGACTTTCCTGTATAAGTAATGTGGCTAGAAAGTCTCAAGGAAAGCACAGTGGTCTGGTTTCCAATCTCCTTAACACACTTCATTCTTGCATTACTTGTGCTTGGGGTTTTTGCATCTTTTTCTAAAGGCACAACAGTACATTGTCCTTATCTGAAGACTGCATTTTAAATTTTAAAAGTAACAAAAATACAGTTCAATTCCTCAAATGAAATATTTCAGAAATAAGGCATCCTTTTTAGATCACAAAAGTCAGCTGCTGACACAACACTGAAAATAATTAAGGCTATGCTTAGTTTTAAGTCTTCAAAGTCACTTCACTAGAACCAGATTGAAAAAACTCTTTGAGGATTCTTATAAGAATTCTATATCTTAAAATTTTAGAAATTCCATTAACCTAGCACATACACTAAAGGGAATTTGAGGCTTGAAGAAAGTTGCGAATGCTATTTTTTTAAAAAGATACACTACACAAATAAACAAAAAGGCCAAAGTATTAACAACACTATATAGTATGAATATACATCTCCAATACATGTACAGAAATTAAAATTAAGGCCAGTTTCCTAAAGAACTTTGTCTTTCAGTTATTTCTATTCTCACACATTTTTTATTTCTGCAAAGCTGTACTACTTATGTGCAGTCCAGGTATCACTAATACTGGACTTCAGCTGTCTGGCAGACAAATGCAAAGCCAATATGCAAGAATTGACATATTATGATTTTTTTAAAATTTTTCATGGCTTCAACATGAAGGATGTTTAAAAAAAAATTTAGCCTTTTTTTTAAAAAAAAAATCTCTTTTTAAAAAGCAGTAGCTCTTGTTCCAAAGGAAAGAGGCTCATCTACACCACAAGATAAGGCTCTTTTTTCAAAGAATGAAGCAAACTCAATTTTGATATTGGTGTAGAAGAGAACAGCAGAGAACACTTCATCTAACTGACTATTCCTCCACTATTTTCTATCATCCAAAAAGGCAGCACTAGGAACATTTAGTTCACCAGCTGACTCACTAGTGACACAGTTAGCCTATTATCCCCAGAGTATTCATTCATTTTTGTAATTTAAGCAGTTTCTACTGGGTACCTGCTGAACATATCTTGCATGGTCCAGGAAAAATATACATCTTTTCACTGCAGATCCACCTCTTTGTACTTTCAGCTCTAAGACTCAAGACTCCAGAATACATAATTGAGTTTACATTGTCGTTTTTGGGTTTTTTTCTTTGAAACCTCCTGTAGTCAAGTCTACAGGAAAGACAGTTTTACACAAAAATCCTCACACTGGAAGAGCATATGTTGTTACAATGAATTAATAATGATGCTGGTAAGAAGCAATCTTCCAATCAGCTTAGAGTACCCCAGGATTTGCAAAGTGGGAGAGAGGAGGTGTAACAATTTCATTAGTCTTAGTTCTGACATCCACTGCTATGAGCTAAAGCGCAGTAGCAGTGGATGTCAGAACTAAACCCCGAATCCCCTGCACCCCTACTTTGTTCAAGCAGCAATAATGTCTGTTGGCAACACTTCCATCCTCATATGTTTGGATAAGGGATAGCAGCACTTCTTGCTCATAACAAGGTTTTTCACAGAACACTAAAGAACCTCAACGTTGTCAAACCTCAAGTGGTTGAAATACAGCACCTGCAAGAACTATGAAGAAGGAACTACGCCTACTTTTTACTCCTGTGGAAAAGTAAAGCTCTACAGAGATGGAAGAAATCGCAAAGAGCTTATGGAACACTTGGAAAAAGCTGACTGCAAAAGTATCACAGAGCAGCATTACACCATCATCACACAGTATCCGGAGAGCATTCTAAATCAAAGGGAATTAGAAATCCATGAAAACCCCAACAAATTTTTGCATTTGCTCTTGAGGTCTTCCATTGCTGATCCTGCACCTCCCATACCGCTACAGGTTAAAAACACAAAAAGCAAAGGCAGATTTTTCATGTAAAAGTGAAAATAAAACACATCACACTTGTTTAAAGCATGGTCGTGCTGCCTATAAGTTAAGGATTTGTGTGAACTCCAGTGACACCACCCTCTTCTCTACCCTGCCCTTCTTTACCTGGGTGCACAAAGCAGCATCTCTCATGAGGCCTAGATAACTACATTCCAACTGGTGAGCTTGATCTATCCTATTCATTTGAGAGAGCTTTTGTACTGCAACATGGTCAGTGTCTCTGGAGAATGCCATCCACTTCAAGACTTCACTAGGCAGGACAAAGAACTAATCTTCTACAAAACAGTTGCTTTTGGTTATGAGACAGCAGACATGAGGGCTGTCCTCACAGGGCTGTCCAGTAGCCACGTACCACCACTTTCAATCCTTGGTAGATATAAAACTTGTTCAACTAAAACAAAAACTTAGAAGAATGAGTTCTACTGATTCTCCTGGGGTTTTGCTCACACTTCATACCCATTAGTTGGCATCTACAAGGTTAAAGCAAAATTGAGTGGTCATCTTTCTCCTGAGTGCATAGAGACCTGGCCTTGTGTAGCCCTCACTTCAGGCCTGAGATGTTTTGGTTTGTGAAGTTTCTTTCCCAGATAATTTGCTGTAAACAAAGAAAGATGTTTTCTTAACTATATCTTTATTATTAATTCCTTTTAGAGAGAGACTTCTTGATGGCATGACCAATGTGGTTGAAGAGGTGTTAACTTTGCCATCCAATCATATTGGTAAATAGCATATAAAGAAATTGCATTTTGAATAAATTGCTCTCTCTCTCTCGCCTTCCAAAAATTCACGGAGTTAGTGTGGTTTATTGAATGTCCTATAGCGACCGCCTTGGCTTGAAAATAACTTCAGAATTGTCTTATATTTTCTCAAAACCATGTATGGCTAGCATTAGCAACAAGGCTGTTACCAGTATGACTCAATTAACAAAAACCCCAGGCTCTGTGTCCTACCTACCACGTTCCTTTCAGTCAAGTGCCGATACCTCAATTAAGAAGAAAATCAAGGAAAACATGGGTAGGATTAATTGGTGTTTAAAAGGCACAAACCACACAACCACTGACAGCCAACTGCTGTGTGAAAGGCTCCTGTGTCTGACCAGACTTGTTCTGGTTTAGACTCTAATCCTAGGGAGGCTGAACTTCACTTTCTGGGAATGTTTTTGCTCATGTAGGGACTTAATTAAGAAACCCTACACTTCAGTGACTGACATGGCAAGGTGAAGGGCAGGAGGAGATCTTATCCACAGAAGGGCAAGAATTTGTTTTCTGTAGAAAACGGGGCCTGGCAAAATGAAAGCAGGAAGCCCAGAAAGGAACAGGTCTGCAACATTCACTGTGTCCTATTTCTGCTGCCAAATCCTGTGCTCAAAAAAAGGGTAAGCGAGAAGGTTGCTCAATTCCACTTCATTGCCTGACACACAGCATGGAAATATGTACCATTTTAAAGATGCTGGGCAGTTATCACAGCTCAGCTCTTGCAGAGACAAATACAGCTTGCCATACTAAGTACTTGCATGATGAGAAGCAAATGACACCATTATCAAAGACCTAAATCAAAACAATATTTGAATCAATAAATTCCTGGACAACCAAAGAGAAACTATCCTTTCCCCTTATTCACAGTTTCTGTGCAACCCTTTGATAAACTGTAAGGAAATTCACAGTTGGATTATTTCTCAGAAATAGAAGGCTCTCACATGGAGCCTTTTAAACCCAGAGTTAAAGCAGGAAAAATTACTAATTGTTTCAGGGAGAGGAAGTCTCACAGTCACCTTTGTTCCACTAGTTCCTGGCAAGAGAAATAAATATTCACCACAAGCATTTGTGTTTTTCCATAAAGACAACCACGTAGAGCAACAAAAGGTACACCCACAGGGGAGCAAAGAGCAATAATTTCCCAAGAGAAATGAAGACATAAGCAAAATATTCTGCTCATGCCTAATTGAGTGCCAAAGAAAACTTTAGGCTGGACTATGCTGTCTAGTCTATACACACAAACGGAAAGAAAAACAGTTTTAAAAAGTCACCTCTAAAACCTTACATTGGACCATTTTAATTCATGAGCTATAGTTCTGATGCCACAGAACACTTAACCTTTCACCTCTCTAGAAAGTTACCCCCTCTCCCATACACAACAAATGTTCAAGGAACAGATGACATTAACAGGTGAATTACCATAGAGATAACATTTTGGTACTAAAATCAAGATGTAAATTTAACTGCCAAGTAGCATCAAACATAGCAATAACCAAAACTCATTGTACTGTACATAACTCTCATTTTAAATAGAAGACTCTAAACCAAGAAGCATCTACTAGCATTTTAAAGGATTAAAATTAATCACATTGTCTGGTAGTAATTGCTTTCAGAAGAAAATTTATGAACCAGATTTCATTATTTCACATTTAAAAAGTAAGGTATTTCTTCTAAACTTGAATATTAATATTCCATAATTTAAATGGGGAATTTAAATCCTCTTTGATTCAACCCCAGAACACATGGAAAGAAGCAAACCTTACAGCATTAGAATAAGGATTACTGTCAAGTATTTTTACCAGTCATGGCTGCATCAACTTGAACACAGCACAAATGATTTCTTCCCAATATTAATCACAGTAACAATCTTCATTTTCTAGGAGAACAAAAAAATGTTATCCTGGGATAGCTGCTCTTCCTGAAGCCAGCAAAACTCCACTGAAGAAGTTTTTATGAAAAGTATAGACCATTGCTGCTGCCAGAAGCAGCAATAAAAAAAACAGAGCCAGATTCTACCACCACAACTCTTGGGAGGATTCTTCTATTTTATCTGTTCTCTGCCAAGAGAAAGTGTAGTCATTGAGAAAGTGTGCGTTTATCCAGTGGAAATGAAAACTTTTAGCATTAATAATACAAGGTAAAAATAAATTATAGCTGAAGAACTCCAAACCAGCTGTAGATACAAGTTTATAGAGTACTGTTTAGAGATACTCAACTACTATAATACAGCCTTCACACTTGCCAGAACCATCAACAGCTGAACTCTATTGCTTCTGAAAGCCTGGTAGTAGCTTTTCTAAACATAAGTAACCAGTAGAAGTACAGGAGGATCAAGTTAGGGGACACTTAACCAAACTGGACAGACACAAATCCATGAGACCTAATGGAGTGCATTGGTAATGGCTGTGGGATCTGGCCAATGTCATGACAAGGTCTCCCAGTTACTGCAGAAAGGTCATGGTGATAAGGAGAGGTTCCTGAGAGCTGGACAAAAGCAAAACATGCCCCTGTCTCTACAACAGCTTGGATGACAATCTGAGGAGCCGCAGGATGGTTAGCCTCACCTCAATCCAGGAAAAGTAATAGAGCTTCATGGAAAACATTTCCAAGCCCAGAAGGTGATGGGAAGTCATTATTATGGATAAATGGAAGTCATGATTGGCCAGCCTGACAGACATCAATAAGGAAACAACTACCCTACTCCCCTGGCAGTAGGGGAGTACAAGAGGGGTTTATCCTTCAGCAAAGCTTCCCAATTTTTGTTTTCCTTAGCACCTTCATAGACAAATGGATGAAGCAAAGACTAGCTAAGTGGACTATGAGACAAAACTGAAAACTGACTGACCTGCCAGGCAGAAAGATACTTAGAGAGCCAGGACATTTTACTCTGGAGAAGAGGGGACTTGGACAGAATCTTATCATTGTGTATAAATACCTGGAGAGGAGGGAGAGTGGAGTAAAGAAGAGAATCTTCTCAGCAACAGCCAATAAACAGACAAGACAGAATGGTCACAAACTGATATATCAGCATTTCCATTTAAACATTAAAGCATTTTTTCTTCTTTTAAAACCTACAGGGAACTGAGCACTGGAACAGACTGCTCAGGGGCATTGTAATATCTTCATCTTTGAAGGTGCTAAGACATCTGATGGCACAATATTCTGTGCAACCTGCTCTAGTTGGCTTCATTTTGAGCAGCAGGTTGGATTAGAGATCTCCAGAGGTGTCACTTCCAATCTTTGGATTTGTGTACTACAGGCTCTATAGACACTAAAATATGGCCAAGAGTCTGTACAGAATTCCACTGGCAGTCTAGTATACCAAAAAAAAAGAAAAATTCCTCAGCTAGAGGCTCTGGAGTAAGAGCACCCATGTTCTCAAATCATGCTAAAAATAGATGATAATCTTCAGGCTTGTTGGAGACAAAAGTGGATAGTCATAAATGAAGCTGAAGAGGAAGGTCAGCTACTAGATATTCTTGACATAGAGCATACAGTTAGCTTCAACTTGATGCTAGCATGGCTAACTGGAATTGAAATCCTCCTGCTACAAGGCCTTTTTTATACCTCTTTTAGTATACCCTGAAGTTTCAAAAATTCTAAAAACTCAAGTTGTAATGGTGTTTCAACAATTTCCACATAATTAAGCAATAGCTTATTGTTTCCACAGCCTTATTTTTAAAAAAGTTATGCAAGACCATACTTGGAGTACTGCATCCAGTTCTGGAGACCATAGCACAGGAAAGACATGGACCTGTTGTAATAAGTCCAGAGGAGGACCAGAAAAATGATCAGGGTACTGGAACACATCTTCTATAAGGACAGGCTGAGAAAGTTGGGGCTGTTCAGCCTGGAGAAGACTCCTGTAAAACCTTATTGCAACCTTTCAATACTTAAAAACAGCTTATAGGATGGGGAGAGACTTTCTAGTAGGCCTGTTGCAATAGCCCAAGGGATATCAGTTTTAAACTAAAAGATTTAGACCAGATATAAGAAAAAATATTTTACAGCGACAGTGGTGAAACACTGGAACAGGTTGTACAGCAAGGTGGTGGATACCCCATCCCTGGAAACATAAATAGTCAAGTTGGAAGGGGCTTTGAGCAACCTGAAGCTCCTTGCAGGGGGATTGAGCTTGATGACATTTAAAAGGTCCCTTCCAATCCAAACTACTCTATGATTCCATGTTGATGCCACAAGCAACTTCCATATAAAGTATCAAAGAAAAGGCAAATGAAAAACTGGAACAGAAATATGCTTTACTAGGTACTACAGAAAAACCCCGAAAACATCTGTTGAGTACATCTGCTGGTGACCAGCTGTTGCCTTTTGTCTTGCCCTCCAGTGACAAACAAGGTCAAGTACTGCCATCATTGCATTAGAGTCAAAACAATATAAAAGCCACGAGCACCATAAGAAACTCTCAAATAAGTGCACTTTGTCTTCATCAGTTCCCACAACAGCATTATAATCTCTCAAGTATAGCATTTAAGGAAAATACTCACCCTAAGTAATCATTAGACAATCAAAGAAAAACTTACAAGTTTCTCCACACAGCCACTTACACAGAAAGAGGATTTTGTGCAATCTGGCAATAAAGTAGTATCTGAGCCTTAAATAGGTGGCATGCTTCTCCACTATGCAAGCAGTCACAGAAACAATAAAGTCTGGACTCCCCATGAACTGACAAGATTATACTTGTCCTGTGACAATTAGACTTGATAAAAATTCTATTTTTACTGTGAAACAAGGTTGTGTGACTCTTGATCAAAAGTGGTCCTTCCTAGTTAACTGCCTTTGATATTATGCGAGAGTTTGGACTCCTCTTTCTTTCTTAAAGAAAACAAACAAACAAAAAGACAGCCAACTTCATAACTGCTCCTTTTATAATAGCATCTGCAAATTTCACTTTGTTTTCTTTTTACAGGAACAAAGAAGGAAATTGAGGAAGATAATTTTTTACAATAGATTCACCAAAAAGAGTATTAAAACACCTTCCTCCAAGCTAATGCTGTTTGAAAAGGCTTCAGTATGGCAGTACTGCAGCTATTATACACATCTGTACACAAATCCCTGAGAAAGAAAAGCGCCATGTGATTTCAAATGTTGATTTGACAAATTTATGTATTGCAGACAGGAATTTCCTGATTCAAAACATGGGCATGAAAAAGAGCTTCCTGTTGCTCACTTTACTCCGAGGGTAAAAAAATCCCCAAAAGACAACAATTTTCCCCTGTTTCCTTAAGGCAGAGATCACAGAAGTGTATAGGGTGAAGAGACCTATTTTGCCAACTTACTTTTGTTGAGTTTGGATACTGGCACAGAGTTGGAACGTTTTCCCTAAATACCTGTTCAGACACAGCCAACTCAAGCATAACATGAAGAGGGTAGCACTTCCTTTATGCTTCAGCTCCTTTAAGGAGGTCTCACATAAACATGTTCTCAATGCCATGTTGGTGCTAGAAGGCACACAAGTAGATTTGGAACTCAACTGAGAGCTGTGATCAGGCAGAACTAACAGCTTTTTCTCCCCAAGGTCAGCTACAAGACTATGAGTTCTCAACCCAAATGGTTCTTGAATAACGAAGTCCTGCAGCTCGTCTATCCCATCACAACCTGCACATCTATAAACACAGAAAGTGTTGTGTATTTCTTCTTCTCATCAAGAAGGAACAGATTTTACTGGGTGCTCACCACCTGTTCTTCAGCTTTTGAAGGTCTCTACTCCTTAATGAAATAGTTGTCCTAATTTAGCAAAGCACATGTCCTGTATTAAAAAATAGGGCATAGCTAACTATAAAATTAAGAGCAGAAAGAAAACACCTGTGCATTTCAGCCTTCAAATGTCATCTACTGCCTCCTGCCAATCACTTTCCTAACACAAACAAGACACAGCAAGGAGAAAACCAATTCCTAGTTAGGAATTGTTCACAGAGGTAAGGAATCCAGAAGTGGCAAAAGGACTGAAACTGGCAAAAAACTAAGTTTGCTGAGGCGTTTTTTAGTGTTAGCGGTTTAGATATAAAATCACCCAATTCTGAATACAGATTGATTTTTATTTTTCTCCCTCACAAGGAATGATATATATCAGCTTCAGTTTGGATTTTATGAAGTCCAGTTTGGTAGAAGGATGTTCAAATTCAGCTTAGAAAAGTTACCAAAGCAGTCTCATCTCCTTCCATGCCTTTGGGGAGTGGGCAAAAGGAGGATGAGAATGTCCTGGACTCCTACTGCCTTAGCTGAGACAGGTCTGCTGGACACTTTCCATGTCATGCATCCTCAGCTTGAAAGTTGATTCAATCCTCTGACTGGCACCCAGTTAACAACTTTTTGGGTTTTTTTTTAATGTACAGAAGAGCATCCAGTTAATCTTGCACCATGCAAAGAAACCAACCAAGTCAAAGATAACTCCCCAGAGTTATCTTAGCTAGTTATTTAGTTAGCTAATATCTATTCAAAACATAAAAGAAATAAAAAGAGACCCTTCCTTTCTTAAAAGCATTTTATGAAAGAATAACATTTTATGAAATAACATGGGTGTTAGTCACTAAGTTGCTTTCTAAAAAGCTATGGGTAAAATTAGCAACTTTGAAAAGCCTAAATCTCCACAAATTTGTGGAGATTTGTGGAGACAAATACACATACACAAATCTCTGTGTGTGTGTATAAACACACATGTTTGAATTGCACACAGGCTGGTCATTTTTTAGTGAAGAAAATTCTGTTTTATGAAAAACTGACAGCAGCACAGCAGCTCATTTAAGTGCTGTGTCCAACCCTCTTCCTCCCCCTGCCATGTGATCTAGACAACAACATGCAACATAAGCACTGAGCTCAGAGCTAATTTACTTTTTGGAGACAAACTGAGTAAACACACATACACAATCATTTTGCATTGCTCAGTTGACAGTTACATGAAAAATGAACATCAGCAGCAGCATTTTTGAAGACTGTTTTTGGTTAAGAGCAGTTGGCCACTGTCAGACTGCAAATTCACTTTTAAAGAAACAACACTGCTTGAAGGATTGACATTTGGAATATTGCTATACTTCCAGTCCCAACTTCACTGTTAAGAGGCAAGTCTCATCTCTCTGAAGATAGCCGAGTGGAATTCAGCCAGAGGGAAAATGCAAGAACCAACACTGGGTAAGTACCAAAAAGCAGAATAGAATCACATAAGTAAGTGCAACACCAAAAGCACTATTAAGCAGCTCTCTAATATTTACAGTAGTCGCATGGATGTTAAGGTTAACAAACAAACAAAAACCCCCACCAGAACAGAAACATAAGACAGCGGTAAGTGTGATATACTAAACTTCATATTTAGCAGGTCAAATAGTAATGTGTAAATGCAACTCAGACATCAAAACAAGGTGAGAAAAAAAATGCACAGCCTAGGAGCCTTTTAAGCACCCAACTCGATGAGAGACTCTTCACTTGACTCTGGGAACCTCATGGAGTAGAAAATAATGAATACTAGAAAGAAAAGCTGCCCTTGCATCTGAAGATGCAGTACACAGGTAAGATACCTAGGGGGGGATGTCACAAATTTATAATTAAATAATGTAGTAAAAGCTAATTTATTGCCTTTCCCACACCCTTACTCTCATTAAAATTTCCCACAAGGCTTCACAGATTCTAACCACCAATATAAATAATTGGTAAATGATTATGATTCAACTCTTTAAACAAGAGAGTACCATGGTATACTGTTTTTCACAGCTGTCACAAGCACTGCACGTGAAGTACATGCAGCATCACTTTGTGCAGAAAAAAATCCTGACATTTGGTAAAACCTATAGGTCATGAATGCCAGAACTTTTGGATTAAAAATATTTCCATACACAACATCAGGTGTATCAAAACACTTGCCATCACTGAATTAGCAGACATCTGCTTTGAAATGAAAGGCAGCATTCACATTGAGTGAGTGTGCAACAGCACCTTCAAGAAAAAGGACAAGTCTGAAAGCCTGACTCTATAACACAGACCCTGACCGTATTTTGCTGAAGGGACAGATTTGAGAGGGTAACCGACTCCAAAATGAACACAGACTGACCCTTTTCTCCACAGTGCTACATGCTGGCAATTTCTAGGAAGTTTTAGCTACTGTATACCAGGTCACACATCATAATTAACGCTGCCTTTGTGGAACCCTGTTGCCTTTGTAGCAACTGCATCTCATGACAAAGGCAGGTTTCTGTGTTGGTGCTTACAGAACACTGGGATCCACACAGGAATTCTCCCTTCAAGTGGTTTGTGAATAGAAAATACCACAAATAAAAGTTTGAAGAAGGAACATTTTCAAACTAAGAACAGAGTGAATGTTATTCCTAAAGAGCTTAAAATCTTCCCAAATTAAATATTCAGATTCAAAACATAAAAGTTTGTCAGCAAGGTTTATGATTCAGAAAGGATGTTGATTTCCTTGTCTAAGGTGCTGTTTCACCTATTTCTCTCACAGTTTAATCTATTTTTTCCCCTGCTGTCCTCTGTTCTCCATAGAACCTGTGGTTACAACAAGTCTTTCATGACACATTTTAGCTGATCAACTGGAGCTGCTGCTCATTGTCACCAATCCTCTCTAGACAGCTTCTGGAAGGAGAAAGTACAGGAGATGCTCAAAGAAAGTTTTATCCACAACTGCAGGATTCTGGACAGTTGGCTTATTAAAAAGACATTCTTTCATATGGTCTGAACATCAGTATTGTCAAATTTTTGTACCATCATTTAGACTCTCTCAAATTTGACTGGTTCTCAGGTCTCAGTTTAATGAAGAAGTCACTTGTGAAGAAGACACACTGAAAAGTTATTTTGCAAAGCAGCAATTTCACCTCAATGCCACAGCTTCCTTTCATGTGTAAGAACACAGATTATTCCTCCAACTCACATCACAAGCCAATTTCCTTGTATTACAGAAGCCTGTGGTTTTAAAGGCCTTCCCTTGAGGATAAGAAACAGCCTCAGGTGCCAAGAGGGACAGCATCCAGTTAACCTTTTCCCAAAGGTCCATGCCAACAGCTGGCACCAGTCAGCACCCACCCAGCCTCCTGCCCAACACAGAAGTTTTTTCTGGGCAAAAACATGACAGAAACACTGTCAAGGTGTCTGATCAACTTGGCAATAGTTAAAAGGGCAACACCCTTCAATTCAGTCCCCTCATCTGTGATGATGAGTAGTGTCTCATTTGGTCAGTTGGATTACATTTTAAGACAGGTCCTTAAACAGAAAACCTGACTTTTGATAACTTCTACAACATTCTGCTCTGTCCATTATCACACACAAGGCCTAGTCTTACTAAAAGCCAAGCAAGGAGCTAAATAAGAGAGAGAAAGTAGAGTATTTTTTTCCCTATAGCAAGAAAGTGAAAGACAGCAGTTGGACTCTGGCTAAGGTAACCCATCAGTTTCTCTGCATAGGCAAAAGCCTACAAGTTCTGCTCCATGATAAAGTGGATTTCTTGCTCCAGTGATCTATTAGCATCTGTAGCACTGTTCAAACACAACTGCTGGAACACATTCAGAAAGACTCATCTCAAGCTTTAGCACTTCAATCTCAATCTAGTGCATGGTACAGCAGGCCTGAAATCTCAAGCTCCACATATTTTTCAGGTGAACAGATTTCCAGGAATAATCTGCCTTACCACAATTATTTTTGAAGTCCAAGTGAAAACTAGGAAAGTAAACTCGTATTTAATATTTTACATTTAAAACTATGTAAATGCCTGTAAACAAAGTTCTGTTGATATAATAATTTATTATAATACCTTAAATGAGTGTTGTGTTCATATCCCATCTGCATGATATGATTTTTCAGGTAAGCAATTTCATTTACATTTAAGCTTCATTCAGAGCAAGTTTTAGACTCAGAATATTAAATTAATGGAAAACAAACACATTCAAAGGCACTGTCAATTATATACCAGACTCTATATACTGATTCAGATTCCTCAAACATCCAACTGTGTGGTGCATCTTAACATGAAAATTGTAGTTTTCAATAAAATCACATTCAATAAAGCCTTAGCCAATCTAATAAATAAGGGCAGTCCAGTGTAGTTTGTGTGATCAATCACAAACACTTAGCTGCTTGAGATTACTACATGCACAGCACAGATGTGAATTTCAAAAGAAGTTTATTATTGGTAAGTGTAACAATGTAGCAATGCATGTAACACCCAATTTCCTGGTCATAAAAGCTCTCTATTTTAGCAGTGGTATCTTGAGCAAGAGTTATCCTTACTCTAATGTATCTGTTCAACATTGAGATGAGAACCAACTTGGGCAAATTCATGAAGTTCTGCAGTTGCACGGCAGACAGGAAGGAAAGCTGTGTGAAAAAACTAACCCAGCCATTTAAAAAATCATTTGCAGTTGTCTTCCTGAAATTTAACCTAAGATATCAGCAAACAGCGAATGGGAAAACAGCCTTCAAGAAGCTCAGATAACAAAGGTACTTTTCTCCACCCCTAAAATGACATACCATAGTGCAAGATCAGCCTACAAAGCCCAATAGGCTGAAAACAGTGTACCACAGACACCACTCCATGAACTTCCAAATGGATATTCAGGTCGCTTTTAAAGTACACAGAAAATCATGTGACCCCCTCCACCCAGGAGTATAAAAACACATCCTACTAAAAAGAAAGTTTTAAGAGCAATTAAGTAGTTCATTTGCCAAAGACACCAAAAGCCCAGTAGTTTATATATATATATATAAAAAAAATCCCTTTATCGGATTTAGATTTGTTCTCCTCAATACCACTCGGGAAACAAAACTAGTATGAGAGCTTCTCCAAGTTTCTCAGTAACTGATGATGCACAGAAGTTACCAGGAAACACAATCTATGAGGCACATTAATGATGAAGTTTTGGCCATGGGGCTTGGGGATCTTTTAAGTTTATTTTAACTTTAAACCACTATTCTACATACTTCTCAAGACAGGTAATGATCTGCACTGCAGAGAATAATTTGCCACACATAGTTTGCACTCCTAGGATCCAATCTCCACTCTGAATGGAGGAGAGAGGTGAACTAAGAATATGCTTCTAGTACAAATCCTCCTCCTCACTGTGCCTATCAGGTACTTCTGGAACAGTTAATCTTTCCTTCCCTTCACTGAGGGCTGCAAAAGACTCTTGTCATAAAAATTGTACATTTATTGAAGCAATCAGTCTTCTGAATTCACAAGAAAGCTCAGGCATGCATCCACTGCTTCCTGTCATTGAGGTGAACAACTCCCAGCAGCATGACCAGAACTAGCAACAACGACCCTTTCAATTCTGGTGAAAAACTAAGATTTCCCCTTTCAGGAGGAATCCAAAGAGGCTTTGATTGCAGCTTCCAGGTTCACCCCCTTTATGCAGGAGTTTTTCTAGTGATGGTATCAGTTGACTGAAACCCCACGACAGGAAGAATAGCTTTAGCTTAAAGCATCTGACTTCATCAACTCTTCAGAAAGCAGAGCTCATTTGGCAACCAATGAAAGGAACTGCAGAATCTGCTCTAGAAGTGGCGTCTTTCCCCTTTCCTTTACACAATCTTCATGCATATTTTGGATGCACGAGGTGTATTCTTTGGCAATTGCCTTCTGAACTCCTAAAGAATGGAGCAGACCACAGGATCTTCTCCCTCGCTCCACCTACAAACCCTCAACAACGACAAAAGAGGGTG